>CM036537.1:30397439-30442439 GCA_020745685.1 Tautogolabrus adspersus | reverse complement strand
AGACCAACCCAGACCAGGTGCTTAACCAGATCCTCTCCATCCTGCCGGAGAAAAACATCGACTTCACACAGAAGGGGTAAAAAAAAAAAACACACGTCTTATCCTCCTGCTCAACAGAAGAACACATTTTTGATCCAACCCTTATGTTTGTGTGTCTTCTTCTTTGCCCCTTTGTTTAGCTATACCCTCAAGTGTCGAACATATGGCGACTTTGGAAAGGTGACCATGGAGTTTGAGTTGGAGGTGTGTCTGCTGCAGAGGCCGGAGGTGGTCGGGGTCCGCCGTCAGAGGCTGAAAGGAGACGCCTGGGTCTACAAGCACCTGGTGGAAGACATACTCGCCTCATCCAGCATCTAAATAACGCACTTTCCTGGCCATTTCACCTACTGTTAAAGGAAGCAGTGATTGTGGTGTTCTCTGGACTACATACGTGTGTAGTAGATACTCCCAGGACAAATACATGGGGCGACGATCAACAGACACAGTGTGTGAAAGCTGGGATAGAAATGTCTTCTGGTTTGTTAACAGAGGTGGTGTTCACCCGTTAATGATCAGTCCTTAATTATTCTCAGTAAATATTTGAAACTGTCCTCAGGCCAGCCTGCCACCCCAAGAGAACATGTTCCATGAAATCTATGAGCATTACATGTCACGTCTTCCTGTACAGAATATCGTGTTTTATGTAGCATGTTGTTGTTTTACTTCTTCCTCAGCTTGAATCTGATCTCAGTCAATCCTCCGGAGATGATCGTGTATATGTATGAAATGTAACAGCGCTCTGTACAGCATACCTTCTGGCTACGTATTACCATATTTATGTGTGGATGTTGTTATTCTCCCCTTTAGGTGCTAAACTTGATTGAATAACAGAAAGAAGAAGCAGAGCATTACTAATTTGCTGTCATTGTTTTTTTTGTTGATGTACATGTGTTTACACTTCTTCCATCGTGACACTTTTACGTGGTTGTCTCGTCTTTTTTCCAACTTCTTCTTCTCCGTCTTTGTCCTGTTTTAAACTGTCACGTTGTGTTTGTACCATTTCTACTGAAGAAGAAAAATAAATGATTTCTGGTCAATTTAACGTTCTCGTGTTTATGAAGACTTGAGATTGATATATTTACGCCTTTGACATCAGATGTTCAATTTGTTCTTCATTCAGCAGTTTGACGGAGCAGTGGTGTGTTTTACACTCTGTCATCGTCCTTCTGTTCTTCTTCTCCTCGTCACTCCTCTTTGGTTCACAGTTTGACGGTGACAGTTTCTCTTCATGACAGCAAACATTTTGTTACCACCAGTTAAATAAGTGAAAGGTGTCGAGCATCTACCTTGTTTATTCACTCACTGCAGGTACTACACATTTAATAATTACAACATTACGTTTGTATTTTTCTGTAGTGATCACTCACATACCTGGAATATTCTCAAAACTCAGTTTTTTTTATTCCAGAAAATGTTAACTCCAGGGTCCGACTTTCCAAAAGTCATCCAACAGAGTTAAAGCGATTGGATAGAATCAGAGCTTTACATCAGGCTGTTCAAAAGAAGAAAGATTTACATTATCGGATAAGATCAGGTAAACCTAGTCTGCTTTTTATCCGAATGAAGTCTCCAGTTTGTGTTGTTCAAAACCTTTGAGTGGGATTAAGATGACTTTGGTCCCAAAAAAATCTGGAATACAAATGAGAAATCCTTGTTATGAATGACCTTATACAAATAATGATTGATTGATTATTCCGACCCAGCAGAGGGCTGGATTAGAGGGAAAATGTAAACAAAACGATCAAATGACAACATTTTAAAAAGGTATTTTAATGTTTCAAGACATTTTTTGGTTTTTGGAATGTTTTTTGGACTTTTTGTGCCTTTAACTTTAGAGAGACATGGGAGTGGATGAGTCAGAAATTGGGACTGGACCGTCTGCTTGAAGGACAATATTTTTTAATGTCATTAATTTTATTTCTTTACATATTTTATGACCCCGTAAATTATTTCACTGAATAGCATCAATAACAAACATTCAATATTTCATTTAACGTAACTGTGAGGTACTTTTTGTTTGTGTTGATTTTGGCGCCCCCTGTGGACAAAACAATACCTAATTTATTTTTAAATAAATCCAGTGTTTTTAACAAAGTCTCATCCTCATTTCTTTTTAGACAAATGTATCACTCATCAAGAACCTAGAAAGGTGCTGTATAAACATGATGCTGTAAATCAGACACCCTGCAGCAGAGGTTTTAGGCATTTGTTTATCTGTTAGGACCCCATCAGCTGTACCCGAGAGCTCCGCTATTCTTCCTGGAGTCCAGGAAGGCATTTCAAATTAAGAACGATAGAAATAGTGAATCTTCTCACTGATGGTTTCGTTAGTTTTTGTGGCTCATAAAGTGGAATCCCAGTTAATTTGTGAGTCTCCTAACCAGCTGCAAACTCCTCACAGGGGCTTTAAAGAACTGGTCATCTGGATTTGGTGATCTTTAAAAGTCTGCACCTCGATCAAGGTGAAGAATTCCATTCTTTGAAACACCGGGATAAAAATGAGCTGCATTACATGATCCTTTGTTGGATAAAACCTTTTAAACTGTGTCCAGGTCATTAAACTACACAGATTGTGATGTTCTGAAGAGCTTTTACTCCTAAAATGAAGGATAATAATGACTCTTTGACACTCAAAACGGTATATGATCATTGTTATGGTAGAAACGGCTGTAGGAGCGTGATTGTTATGACCGAGGGAATGACTAAATAATGATGATCATTGCCTGAAACATCTGAGAAAAGTAAATCTGGGCTTGTCCCCCCTCCCGACTCCAAGACAGGGATGCCACTTAGTCAGAGAAGCGCCGCAGCTGACTGGCGTTTATTAGTGGCAGGTTCTCCTTGATGTCTCAGCAGGGAGGAGAAGGGTAACGGTGGGTGGAGGTGATGATAAAGGGGGTTTATCCTTAATGGAGTCTGAGAGAGGGAGGGTGATGGGCATGATAGTCTAAGACGAGGTGAAGGTTGTAGGGAAGAAAAAATCTACCTCGGCCCATATTCTCCGTACTTGTTCAGTTGTGGTAATGAGTCCTGCTGGGTGGAGGTTGGAGGATCAGAGCTGTGTGTGTGTGTGTGTGTGTGTGTGTGTGTGTGTGTGTGTGTGTGTGTGTGTGTGTGTGTGTGTGTGTGTGTGTGTGTGTGTGTACAACAGCTGTAAAAGCCAGCCGACACGTTTTTCCACACATAAGAGAGACTCTTCTCTTCTTTCTGGCTGTTTCACTTTTTTTCTTCGTCTTCTGTTTCTTACAAAATAACTTCACAATAAAAGCGACAACATGGGACAGATCATTCTCACCTTATGAAGTCTTTCAGGGTTTTCTCCAATGTTGAAATTAAGCCAATGCAGAAATGAAAACAAAAAACTGCAGTTCCTCGAGTGGCCACTTGAGGCTGGCTGCTAGAGACAATGAATCCTAGTTAGGTCCCATTGTAAATGTCCATTTTGAGAGCAGAAATAAACATGTTTACAGCCTGATTCAAAGGACACATTTGGTATCAATAGGTCATTTCTTTATCGGTACACACAGAACTGGGGGTTAATATGTTTTATAACTCATCAGTTTGATTATAAGAAGGCTAAGAGTTATCACCAAACAGCAGTATTAATTCAATTTTCCTTTTTTTGTAAGTTTTCTTTTCTACAATTCATTTAAACACATCATGCTGATGTTTTATTTACCTTTGCTTAAGAGTAATTTTGGTCTGACTGACATTGAACACATCATAATGTGACCTTATTTCACCTCTTTCAGTTTTATTAATACATTTATTACATTTTAATGGTAAATGAACCAGTGGTGTGGTGTCTAAAGAAGTGGGTATACTGTACTCTTCATTCTCCCTCCAGACGTTTTTTAGAGGCCCGTCCAGCAGACTATAAACGGCTTCTGTAATAAACAGTGACATGTAAGACTACTCTTGCATATTTAGTTAGTTTGTACATTTAGAAACAGAGTATAAAGGGTCATCCCTTTACCATCCTAGGAAAAGAAATTGCAGCATACTACTGAATATTGTCAACCAAGTTTTTGTGTGAGTCAGAGGAGATTTAGAAGTGGGTTTACGCGATGGAGACTGAAAAATAAGTGGATATACTCCATATACCTGCATATACCCGCACACCACTGAAAGGGACCATACAATAGTAAACAAATGTTTTCATCCATCCAGCACTGCACCAGAGTTAGCTTAGAGCTAATCAACATCTGCAGTCTCTGGGCAGGTCACAGTTAATTTAACATCACAAAACGAAGACTGAAACACATAATACAGTAACACAGAGTAATACAACACTTGGGTTAGAATAATTAGGGGCGTGTTTCTGTTCTGAATGACAGGTGTAGCTGTTGGCCTTCCTCAGCTCCACCTCTTCACCTGTTGCTACGTTGATCAAACGTAAGTTTGAGACAGCATCTCCAATATGTCCACGGCCATTATTGGGTCTCAGAAACCAATGGGTACATTTTGTTTACTCAATTCTCCCTCTAAACGATTAACTTCTGGTTGTTTACCCAAGATCTTATTTATCTCGAGATAAAGAAGCTTGTTTTCACGTGATGACGGGATCAACATTAAGCTGGTCACTGTTACTATGGAAACTCATTTAGAAGCTTGATCCAAAGTCAAGTGGTTGAAGACAGTCCAGTTGCCTTCTGATCAAGCTTCGAAATTTACCATGACCTGGATGACTGAGAACCAACACAGACATGGAAACTCTTTGTTTGTTTTGTGCTTTTGCATTTTTACGGATACGAGATAAATAAGTCGAGATCTTGTGAAACAACCAGAAATGTCTCTTTCTCACGGGTAAAACGGCGTGAATGGTCCAATATATTCCTTTAATTTTTCATTTCAGTGTTTGCAGTGCTCACAGAGACGGTTGATATATCAAGTCCTAGTCTCCATCAGTTTTTGGATAAATCCTGTCAGTGCTCCTCCACTCAAACAGGTGGCGCTCAAGAATCTTTAAAATGAGGCCTGGCAACTCAGTCCAGTCTGGTTTGAGAACTGGCCAGAACTGGAGGATTAATGTGTTAAAGCTCAGACTTTATTAATTAATGTGTTAAAGCTCAGACTTTAAGAAAAGGAATATAGGGCAGAGTGAAAGAGTGAAACCTGCAGAGGAACTTTAACTTGATCAGAAGCAGGAGGAGACTCACACACAGTACGTGAAGTTTGGGAGAAATGTTGGGTGAGTCCAGTCTTCTGATGTTGAGTTATTTAAATCTGCAGGTGCTGACTTTGAGTCTTGAAATATAGCAGCCTGACGTTTAACCATGTTCTTTGTTTTTCTTCAGATTGTGACATTTAAGGGCTGTGGGAAAAATGAGGCTTATGCTGGCAACTGCTTTGACCCTTCTTTTCTTATGTGAGTTCTGCTGATATATGTTGTACCCATTCATTGATTCAACCATTTCTCCAGCTGTTTTTCTGACTGCATTTCTTTACATTGCTCATTTCAGGGCTTCAAAAAAGGATTTCCATACTTTGCATGGAAATCCTTGTAAGGTAGGTTAAAGCAAATAAATAAAGGTGCTATGTTACAGGGCCATCCCATCATGGGACCATCTTTCGTCCCAAGGACATTATATGGGGCAACATTGGTGTAGCAGAGATCAGTGAGACAGAAGTTGTGTTTAAATGGACCGACTTGATGTGAGTATGAGCTGTCTTTGGTGTATGTGTGATTGAAACAATGATTCAGTCGGCTGGCTGTCAGCTGATTACAGCTGGGGCGTATGACTTTCGCGTCCTGCAGGAACTATTGCAAAGCTTCATGTAGTTCCTCATATACAGAAGCTACAGTCCTCCACTCCCAGCTCCAGCACACCCACTCTCTACTCCACACATTTTCTGTCTCTCTTCAGCCGTCCTGTCCTCTGAATGTTTGGACTGATAGTTTCATGCTAACTGCATGAACAAGTGATGTTTAGTCACATGTTTGGAAACCACTCATGTTAAAGACACTAATTCCCCTTTTATCACCACTTTATGTCACAATTCAACATTTAATTATTTAACTTTTAGGCAGTATCTACGAGTGAGGCAGCAGTGTCTATCCTCCTGTCTCTTCTGACTCTGTACTCCTGGCTGACCTCCTCCTTGCTCAAACTGGTCCTCTCCGTCCCCCCTCTCGTCCTCACCTCCCTCCATCACTCCCTGCTGCTGCTCCTGGCCGGGCCTTGGTGCGTCGTCTCCGTCTGTGTCTCTCTGCTGCTGACTTGTCTCCATGTGGCCCTGTACCTGCTTCACCTGGCATTGGTGATCGGAGTGGCGGCCATCCTGATCGTCATGCAGAACAAAACGGCACACAGCGAATCCACTAAAGAGAAGGTGTTGCAGCAGAGGAGGAAAGCGGAGAGCAGACACACCAGAACCAGATTTAGATTCTTTGGTCTTAGAGTTGCACAGCAGGGCTATATCTGCTGGATCATGTTCTTGTTGTGTTTTTCTTGATTAAAAATCCACCTCAATTATATTGGACCTGCTTTTACCTTCATTAATTTAATGAACATACAACTGCGGGCAGATTTTTTCCATTGATTCTGTGTTTAAATTGGCTTTGGGACCCTCTGTAAGAAGCAACAGAAAAAAAGCACTGATTAGCGTGCATCCTCGTGACCTAAATGAGGGTGAAAATATATCTGCTAGTTGCTTCTTTAACCACCAGCCTGCTGTTGTCCGGTTATCTATCTCTCTCATTTTCTCTCTCCTCATCTCTAAACAGGGCCTCCCAATTATCTGCGGATTGTTGTGCTGTTTTTCCTCCATCTGCAGATGTTATCATTAGACATGCCTGTCAAATGGAGATGAGCAAATAAGAAAAAACCCCAGAAAAGAATCAAATAATTTTCTGCATTCATAGCGCCTTTAAATGTGTGTGTTTATACAGAGCAGGGCATGCAAACCAGATTCCTGAAAAACACTAATAAAGGGAGTTAACAGGGAGAGAAACTACATGTGGTGCAGGCGTTGAGCCAAGTCGGGGAATGCTTGGCCAACCAGTAAACAGTCTGCGCTGACACGCTGAGGCTCTCAGATCGCAGGGAAGCATTAGAAATTTGCACGGGAAAAACAATTTTATCAAAACTATTAACACTCCAGCCTGAGGATGCAGCTGTAAAAAGTAATGGGTGAACTTTGTGTGCAGTTGTAAACGTGTGTGAGTGTGTTTGAATGAGACAGACAGAGAGACAGAGGGGAAATGAGGCTGGATCATAGAGATTTATTACATGGCCGTGGCATCCTAATTAGCATAAAGACTGGACCGGCCCACTCAAGCAGAGAATTAAAAACCTTAATTGTGCTGTCAGCCTTCCTCTCTCTTTCCCACTGTTGACTCTACTTCATTCCCCTCGCATTCGTCTCCGCCCGCTCCTCCGCCCTCTCCTCTCTGCTTATGAAGTAGCCTCCGTCCATGCTGTTTAATTGTTGGTGATAAATGGGAAGCGGGATGTTTGTAATTGTCTGAGAGATGGGGAGAGGAGCACGGAGATCGTCTGGAGGAAGCGGAGGAGAGTTTTTTTCCTATTTGAAAGGATGAGAGTGAGGAGGTCGTTTATCAAATGTTTGTGTGAAGGAGGAAAATGAGCTTTGCAGACACAGACGGGGAAGTGTTGGAGGCATTTGATCTCAGGCCAGACCAGGCCTACATGTGAACACAAAAGTTTTTGTGTAAAATACAAAAGTTACTGCAAAGGATGGTGGAATGGAAAAGTTTGCATGTACTTACACAGCTGTGTTAAATATTGAATTGGATTTACCAATTAGTCATAGCAACAGTCTACTATCCGTGGATAGCACACCGTTGTTAAGAATAACAAATGTTACTATGAAGAGCAGGCGGTTGCTATGGGCGGGGCTCCAATCACTGACTCTGGAGGACAAGCTCATATCAAACAGGTATGGTTAATTTTACGTTGGTCTGTTTACTGCGAGAAACAGAGAAAGGAGACGAACACCGTGGTGAAATAAGGTTAAAAGATGCTAAAACTGTACACTATGACAGGGAAATCTACAAAACTGAAGATGGCACATGTAGTGAACACAACGGAACATGGTATGAGAAACTGTGGAGTAAAGAGAGATTAGTGTGACTTATAACGGTTAGCTTAGCTCATTTGAGGAAATGTTCAGTTTAATGTTAGAAGCTAATATTAGCTCTTCTAGCTCATTTTGAGCAGGCCAGAGTTAACTGTTGAGATAGACGCGGCTCTAGCTGTAGATTCAAATGGACTATTTGTTTAACAAAAGAAAAGTATAGTTTCTAAACCAATATGTTGTAAAATTGCATTCATAAGTAAGCCACGTACTGAGCAGCATATTGAGCTGGATGTCGTAGCGGAGGAACACTTACTTGACGAGCAGGACTCCAATCTGCTCACCCTGTTGGTCTCCATGTTGGCGACCGGGTTCAAGTCCAACCTGCAGCTCCTTTCCCGCACGTCATTCCCCACTCTCTCTCCTGATTTCAAACTCTTTATTTATTGTCCTGTCCAAACGAAGGCAGAAGTCACTAAAAAATAAAGTTTTTTGTGGACATTATAACACTGGCCGTCAAGTGCAAGTGAGTCCCGATGGCACAAGTTGTTTCCATAAGTAAAAACAGGGCTGCAAATTCAAAACCAGACGAATTCACAGCAGAATCACAAAGTCAAAAACACACACACAGAAAATAAATTTAAAAGAAAACCCTTGCCAATCCAGTCATCAAAACAGAAACGTGTTCCTCTCAGTGAAAATAGTTTAGGCCGCTGCATTGGTCTGCCTTTAGGACCCAGCATACTTTAAAGTACAGTAGGCTCTCCATTTAATTTTGGTTTATGCCAAAAGTAACGCACTGTCAACACTCCCTGATTGAGGTGATCACTGGGAAATGTGGCTAGCATATTAAGGGCTTACACAGTAAGCAGACAGAACAGTGGAGAGATGAGGAAGATGTGGAAGAAGGAGCGCAAAAGCGATGAGGAGGAGGAGGAGGAGGAGGAAGTGCTCTGCGAGGGTCAGTCCTGTTTGTGTGTCTCTGCTGTCAAAGCCTCTCCTGCAGCAGCAGACGAGGTTAAGACTTAAGAGGCCGACGCCGCTCACACTCCCTCTCCCTCAGCACTGACAGCGCGCAACACACACACACACACACACACACACACACACACACACACACACACACACACACACACACACACACACACACACACACACACACATATACACACAAGTTTCCACAAACACACACGTAGACACCAGCACTCAACATACACTGTTTTAAACTTTCCACCTTCCTTTTTAACCTATCTGCTCTTCTTTTCCCTCTCTGTTTTGCTCTCCATCTGCTTCAGTTTCTCTCATTGTTTCTATCTTTCCTCTTCCTCTCTTCTTTTTCTTCTTCTCTCTCTCTAATTGGTCTCTGCTAGGTTAGCTTAGACAGGCCTATTCATCATAGCACTATCCTCAGAGACAAACCCTCAGGGAGCCGAGGGGGGGGAGATAGACAGAGTCAGACGGGAGGGCGAAAGGGTCTGCCGCTTGTCAACCCACTCCTTTTCCCTTTTTTCCCTCCTACTTTCTCTCTTTTCTGCCTCCCACCTTCCGCACCTCGTACCTAAATGTCAGTTTTTGCTGAGGGTAGAGGCCGGTAAGGAGGGAGGGAGGGGATGTAGACACATTAGTTAGGCTATTAGTTCAACAAGCTGCTTCCATGCCTGTCAATGGTCCAACATCTACACACTGACACACATGTACACACACACACACACGCTGTACTCTGACGTTTGTTACATGTAGTACCTGTGTGAGGGAGTGATGTGAGTGACGGGCTGAGGTCAGAAAAAAAACTTTACATGGAACTACGTGTCTCATCATGTGGTACGTCCGGGGGGGTAGTAATGAGTGAAACACAGCACATAAGTACTCTGTACAAACCCTGGCTCATCACCACTGTCACTATGTTAACATCATCCGTTTGATGTGCGCGTGTGCGTGTCGTGTGTGTGTGTGTGTGTGAACATGGATGCTGCTGTAAAGGGCAATGAGAGACATGTAAACGCTCATTCTGTGCGGTCTGAATGTCTTCAGTGAAAAGGTCAAACCCCTTTTTTTTCACAGCGATTCTGTCAGAGTTTCTCTTGGTTTGATGAGCCAGCAGTCAGACCGGCACAAGACTGTCTCGCTTCTGCATTTTTAAAATCCTTGCTAAATTTGCACAGTAATAAAGCCAAATGATTAAAAGAGGTAAAAAGGAAACAGGGGGTTTGAACCGGTCAGGCTCGAAAAGTTGTGTTTTTTAAAGCTTATAGCAAATAAATAAGTGTATTATATCCAGTTGTTTTGTGATCCAGCACCTGAATAAGTGATGTGTGTGTGTTTGCTGACTTTTCTCTTGAAATAATTTGTGACATTGAATTTAAAAAAACCTTTTTGAACCTTTAAAATAGAAGTCTGCTTTCAAGCCCTCTTTGAAGTTTTTACTTTAAAGTCTCTTTAATTAAAAAACTATTAAGTGGGGGCGCCGGTATCCTTACAGTTAGTGCGCGCTCCCCATGTACAGAGGCTGAAGTCCTTGAGGACGGCCCGGGTTCATTCCTACTCTCTTTCTCGACCCCATTTCAGAATCTCCACTCCACCAAATAAAAAGAACAATTAAGTATTTTTATTTCATTTATTTATTATTTACTATTTAATTTTTACAGGTAAAAAATGATTTGGTATGCACTGGCTACAGGAGCCAGGGGCTAGCAGGGTCTTTAGCACCCCCTGAAAAAAAGAACTCCTCAAGCCCCCCATCCCTGTAAGTTTGTGATTAAATGTATGTGCAATACAAATGAAGAGACAGAGACCAAAATCTTAAATAAGTAGTATTTTACATTGATGTCATAATGATCCAATGATGTTGGCTGAGTTGATTTTTGCTGCTTCTCGTGTCGTTGGATTGGTTTTCATGGGCAGAATGTCCTGACATTTTATAGACATGTTCAAGAGTGTGAAATGTGTGAAAAAGGCTTGAGTTGCCTCCGTAACGTCTGTTTTCATATACAGAATTTTTTTAATAGAGATGCATGAAAATGAGTGCAAGTAAAAAGAACTACAATATTGTAAATTGTACTCAGTATTTGCATGACTTGCTTATTATCGCTGATTTAACCAGAACAAATGCACTCATGGAGATAAACAGTATACAGTAGAAAGAGAGCAAAAGATGGTGAGGATGCAGCAGCAGTCATGAATATGCAACACGTGTATTAACACACATCCTGCTCCATCCTTTTCCTGAATGGTCTGTCAGTTTCTCTCCTCCTCCTCCTCTCCTCTCACTCCTGATATCTCTTCAGCATCTCCCCTTCTCACCCCCCTCCCTCCTCTGTGAGCCCCTCTTCACTAATCAGCTGAGGCCCAATTATACTCAGTTGGCCCCCACGCCTCCTCCCTGCAGGGGCTCTGGAGGGCCAAAAAAATACCGATGCTGACTGACGTTAATTTGCATGACTTCTTGGCCTCCATAAGTACCACTGTTGTCCGTCTCCCCCTCTGTAGAGGAAGCCAGAGGAAGAGGAGGAGGAGGAGGAGGAGGAGGGAGGTAGAACATGTCAGTACCTAGTCATGTTATGTAATCTGCAGCAGTAGGAGGAGAGTGAAGAGGGCAGAGGGTGTGGCTCTGCTTTCTAACTAACTAAACACTGTCAAACTCTCGTTTTTCAAGCAGACATTGATCTGACAGATGCTACATCAGCTCTGCACCTGTCAGAAAAACATCGTCTGAGGCTGTGAGTGTTTGGATATATTGTGTAGTCTTCTAGCAAAGCAAAAGTTTTGTATTGAACTATAGAATTGCTAAATTAAACTTTCTCCATCCCATACCCTTTTCTCATTATGATTTTGTCCCATGCATCAGAAGTAATGAGGGAGGAGGTTTAAATTATCCCGGTAGCAGCAAACTGTCAGTGTGACAATTTGTTATTTTAAAGTTTTTGGTTATTTAAATAACAGGGGTAGCCTGGCTGCCCTGACTTGTACAGCCCTGTGTTAGGATCTACTCTTAATGTCTGCAGGATTTTAAGATTTAGATTCTAAGAGCCACACTGTAAAAAGATTGAAACTGATGTACAGAGTCACTTTGAGTCCTTGATATGAGTCGAACTCTACAAACACTGGATCCTAAAAATCCCATGATGCAACTTAGTAGCATGTCTCATGTCTTTAAAACTAAAGCCCTCCATCATTTTTATTTTAGACTTAGCAAAGCTGCAACCAGAGCTAGAGGAAATATTTAACCACTGATTTGGTTGATCATGCTGGCTTGGTTTCCATGGCGACTAAATCCACGTAGAGATTTTTGAAATGCATCTTAGTTTAAAGTTTTTATTTTTCTTTCAAACTGTCCAACACTGTAATCACTGTGAAATTTCAACAATCAAATACGTGTTCAGGCACTAGGAAGTTTGAAGGAAATCTAGGAAGGGGCCTCCCAAGGCCACATAGCAGGTCGCTCTGGCCCTGTTTGGGATTTAATCATGATAGTTAACTTTCCCACAGGTGTTTATACTTTGTACTTTCTTTCACAATCTAAAAGGTCTGCCTTTAGTTGGCAAGTATCCAAAGCAGGCTTCAACACACACACACACATTCACACACAAAGACATACCGTGCTGCTCTGGTGTCCTGGGCAGGCACCCAAGCTGTGGACAGCGCAGCCTGTGTCTCAAGCTGGGTTTGTGCTGTTTTCTGTGTGTGTAGCGTGTTGTTGCCATGTCGCGGCTTGTGTCCTATTATCACCCTTCTCCCCCTTCCTCCCACTTCTCCTCCTCCTTTAATCTTCACACACACACACACACACACCTCTGCCCCCTCCTGGACTCGGCCCGCAGCCAAGACTGCAGCACTGGGACACTACATTGAGTCAGTGTGGTGGGAGGAGGAGAGGGAGGGGTTTCGATCTGTGTCCCCGGGATGAAAGCTGCGCTGAAGGGTCACACTGAGACACAAACAGCCTCCTGCTCTGGAAGTCAAAGCTGACTGGATGTTGAGGAATGTGGCTTTTAAACCAGCAATAAGGAAGTGTGTATGTGTGTGTGAATATTGTTGACAGCCATTAATAGACACACGTAGATCTGCAGCTAAGCACGCACACAGAAGCTTTAACTCCAAAAAATTATTTTTTATTCTGAAGGACCAATAAAATTATGGCAAATATTTACAAATAATTACTTCTTAGCTTCACATTACAGGTACATAAATGGAATAAATTCACCAACAACAGTCACTCAGGTGGACGGATGGACAGGTACACAGACCGAGTATGAGGAGATGCATCAAGCAAACTGCAAATTTAATATTTCACAGAAACCCAGGAAATAAAATAACAATAATATCAACAATAGAATTATGAAAAAATAATCAGAACATCAAATTCACAATTTAATTTATTTCCAGTTCTCTGAACAGAAACAAAACAAGAACAAAATGAAAAAAGAAGAGAGGAATCAAGTGATATGATATCTTTGGCAAATTCGCACTGCAGTAAAATACATTCAAATATTAAGACAACACACAACACACAAAGAGAAAAAACACCAAGTTTTGTTTGCAACTACTAGAAAATTGAATAAAAAACATACACATTTTCTTAAAGAAGCTTTTCTTTTACTTTTTTTTTTTTTAAATCCTCCCCCTCCAGAATATTTGAAGGCATTTCTTATCTTCACTTTGTGTTTGTATCTGTAAGTCTTTTCTGCTATTTTATACGTTTTTATTTTGTACAAGAATCTATCATTTAAAACAGGCATCACAGGCTTTGGTGAATGTTACAGATATGTTTTCTTTTTGTCGCGTTGGATTTTGAAGAATTGTTAAAAACCTACTTTCATCTTTGCGCTCTGGTGTTTTTCTATCCGTCTTTTGTATGCTCTTTATTTTTTTTTTACCAAAACATTACAGATATAAATATCTCTTTTACACCCCAGATAGGAAGCCATGGACACAAAAAAACTCCAGATTGTTACACGAAAGGCCACAGTAAGGTGAAAAATCATGTCGTCTATTTTTTTTTTTTGATTGAAACATCTGCTTAAAAAAGCACAGTTGATTCTTGTAGGCTGAGTCCTGTGTTTGTCTCCTCTTCCACAGTTGAATAATATTAAGATGTACAGAACATTGTATCACTTCAGTATGAGATCTGTCCAGAGCCTAGTTATATCAGCGAGCATGAAACAGATTGTGCCACTAATTGCTGTCAAGATGTGATGCTGAAATCCCCTCAGGTTTCACCGAGGCAGTAGCCATCTTTATGGATTCATATTGAGATACAGTCAGGCGGTGCACGCTCGCTGAGAAATCACAATAAAGCAAAAAAAACTCATTTGCATTTATTTCAGCGTCCTATTTGACTTGGAGCTGGGATAACAATTCAGGATGCAATTGTATTTCATGGACAGTAAACTGTAGAGAAGATGGAGATGAAATGCCCCTGTTTGATCTGAAACTTGTGTTTCCTACACTTTTAAATGCTCTCAACAATCAGCAAAAGAAAAAAGGAATTCCAGATGCAATCTCACAGAATATTCCTGGCCAAATATAGCTACCACGAGCAATATTGCCATTGAAATGACCTCACTTTGGCACGAAACACCCTGCTTCATTCCTATGCAGGATTTCTGACAGGACAGTGAGCATCACGTCTGAATAGTCGGAGAGAAAAGTAAGAAAAGAAGAGGAAAAAAAAAGATTAATAAGGCTGTCTGAAGAACGAGGGAGGGCTTTTTGAGGAAGGTCACAGGCCTGAAATCAACAGAATACTTTTAATATTCCCTAATCCTGGTGGTGTGGCAGTTCTACGGGAGGGGAGGAGAGGGGAGAGAGGGGGGGGAGACGGGAGCTTGAGATATGATGAGATTAGGGCCGAGGGAGGGGGAGAAGAAAGACGGAGTGAGCTTCTGATGGCACAGCAGGTTTGGCCTCCCCTGGGGAACACGGGGGGCATTAGAGGGGGGGGCGATCGACACTCCACAAAGGACAAAGGGAGGGAGAGAGAGAGTGTCTGTACTTATATTTATGTGTGTGTGCTGTCTCTGTCCGCCGTGCTTCCTACAGTACCACCCACAATGACAGTCCCCCCTCATCGCTGCAGTCAATGTCACGGCCGCCAATTGAAACAACTGCAGGCCAATGGGAACGCATCCTCTCCACATGTGAACCAATTAGGTCAAAGCAATGGCAAGGCAAGCTGTGTGTCACTAGAGATGTATAGTTAACAAATAATCCTGTTAATGTATCACTGGATTCTGGGAGAACGAGCGTCAATACGGAGGGTTTTGTGTCATTGCTTCTTGTGAGCGGACACTTCCTCAAGGAGAACGACTTCAATCAATATTTCTTCAAGTTCACATAAATATGTGTCAGCGTGTGTTTGTTGATGCAATACATTTTTAGGATGCTGTAGTTGAATAAGATGAAATTTCAATGAAGAGCCTTTTCATTATTCTGCTGATTCCTTTGCCTTTTTGGTATGTTTTCTGTTTTCACTCCTTGTCAAGCTGTTAGTCTTGTTCAACCCCGATCCAGAGCTGTATGATGTTAATTCTCCCGGATCTTAAACCTTTCAGTCAGAGATCAGCGTGAGGAGAATGTCTAAAATAAAGGACCTCAGGATGGATGGTAGGTAGGAAGCTTTTTTTATGGTTTAGTAAAGCTGGAAAAAATGCATCAGATGGCCATGTAGAACAAAATAGACTCAGAGCAAGCAATAACCTCCAGTGTGAAAAAATGAAGCTAATGCAGAGCTGCAAAAAACTGTGTTCCTCGAGTGTCCACTTCACACCCATGTTTAAAATCTCAATTTGACAGCAGACATAAACATGTTTACAACCTGGTTAAAATTTTAATTTGGTGTAAATAGCTCATTTCGTTATCGGTAAATAATGTGAATAACTTATCCATTTAGATTTCATTAAGCCTCAGAGTTATTGGTAGATTTGCAGAATTGAGGTGTAGCTGAGTTGACTGACAAGAGGAGGCATTGAAGCTGTTTGCCAGGAGACTTAAGGCCCGCCTAACTCCCCCTCTTTGCTTTCTAGACTGATCCAAAGTCAAACATGTTGACTGTCATCGTTGGGCTTCATGACGCCTCTTCAGGAACCAATGGGTGATGTCACTGAGACTACATCCATGTTTTATAAACTCTATGATTCAGAGCTGAGAACAACATCAAGAACATCTTAGTTTTGCTTTAACCAAAGTATGGGCGTGATAAGAGCTAACTAGACAGCCAGCTCCAGGAGGGTGGATGTAGAGAATACATTTTCATGTCGGGCAAACCAACAACTTTTTGACATATTTCACTTTAAGCCACATGCTAACCTTGTGGTAGCACCCGAGGAAAAGTCTGAGGATTACCACATCAAAAGGGCACATCTTCTGGGGACCATGGTTGCTTGCAGTACATCTTGTTTCTTTATTTTTAGTAGCCGTTGTCGTATCTGTTCACTGTATTATAAAGAATCTGAAATGATGATGGCGCGAGAAGAAAAGTCAGAAGGTCAACAAAGTCTTTTCAGATTTATCCTCTGGGGACCATGAATGTTGGCAACAAATTTGATCCCAAACTGAGAAGTAGTTGTTAAAAACTTTATAAAGAGAAACATTTTCTCTTTTAAAGGTCAAAACAACAGAAGGCAGGACTCCTTCCTTGGTCTCTGAACGGGGTGCTCAGTGCTGCCTCTGGTGGCTGAAAGTGATAATACACCAATTCTAACAATTACAACTGAATTCTTCACGCTCTCAGCCGCTGCACTGAGCACCTCATTGGAACGTCAGTCCAGTTGATAAAAAGAAAAGGAGCCTTTCACCTTATTTGACTTTACACGGCTTAAATCAGCTCTAATGAAATAGATCTTTTTATATTTTGTTGTTTTTATTGTACGTGTATGTGGAGATTGCTGAAGGATTTTCACTCAAGTGGGATTTCAACACAATCAAAATACCAAATTAGATGTATTAGTCTGTAGCTGACGAGTTCTGGGACACTTCAGGCTGAGTGGCGGTGGTCTTGGGAGAATTGGGCGCTTTGATCAAGTATATTTCCTGCTTTCAGAAACGCAATGTTTCTGTTGGTAAAGTATGTAAATCATATTTTAGAGTTGGCATTGCAGTAACTGTATGCTACTTATTTTGTTTTAGACTAAAGCCCTGTGTATGCATGATAGACGAAGTTTAATTTTAGGAGTTGCACGGGGGAGGGGCGCTCAATACGTTTTAATGATACACGGTCAGTCGGGGGTGTTGACATATAAAACTAAAGGCACTGTCCTTGTTTTCAGCTGGTGTGGTTCAGGTTCAATAATGCCTCAGAAAGATCAAGAGAGAAAGACAGAAATAAGGAAAGGCTCCTGCTGCGGAGCACGCTGGCAGCACAGCAGGCGAGCCGTCAGAAGAATCTTCTTTAGGGTTGTGTGCACACAACTTTTTAAAGTCTACAAATGTAAAAGGATCCACTTTATCACTACTTCAAAAAACCCAGAAACAACAAAGATTGAAAAACTAACAGCTCTGTTGTGTGTTTATAGGTTTATGTTTATAGAACTATATTTAAAGTCTCACGCTGCAGATTTGGTGCCTCCAATCTGGCGTCTACGTAAAACTACACAGTAGCAGTGATGCGCTACAGTCAGCCACACACACCCGAAACAAACAAAGGGACAGAAAAGGTGTAAACACTTGCAGACGATGGCTAAAACAACACCACAAACCTCTTCGTCTTTTTATGGTAAAGAAAGCTTCATCACTAGATTCTAAATTCAGATGTGATTCAATTTCTATCGACATTGTGAATACTCTTCTCGTTCACTGATTATTGTACAAATCTTGTATGGACAGAAGTGAGACAGGAAGCTATGTACAGGGTTTAGGAAGATATTGCCCCCTCACAAGATCAACTCTGTGGGCCCCCCAAACATTTGAGAGAGATAACACACTGATTTGAGATCAGTGCTCGAGGGCAAATCTGTCCTACGCTGTCTGTACATGGATGGGTAAGGCCTCGACCCTGGTGTCATACATTGTCACAGCGCAGAACTTATGCAGGAGACAAACAAAAAAATAAACCGTTTCACTTGTTTGTGTGTTTTCATGAAAGCAATGCTTTTATAGAAATAGTTTCAGGATGTCAAACAGCACAAGGACAAGCACTCAAAAGGATAGAAGAAGAAGAAGTACTTAATGGTTCTGAAAGGAAGTCAAAAAACGAATATGGCGCCTTTAAATGATGATTGAGTCTCTTTGTGCTTTTGTAGTAAGTCAGCCGATCCACTAGGGGGGGCCCATCTTTGGGGAGTTTAAAGAGAGAAATAGAAAGAGAGCGAGAGAGATTGAGAAAAGAGAGGGTGCCACTATTTCCTGACTCTTCTTTTTTTATAACAGGAAGCAGGAAAAATGGCGTTTTACTCAGTGGCACCCGTGTCGACTGATACCAGGCAACAAACCATGAACAGGAAAATCGCAGTTGCCTCATATTCATAAACAAGGACTTCTTTCCATATTGACAGTTTTTAAGATTTCATTTTTCACTGCATCGTCATCATCATCACTACTCTAGCACAACAGCGTGACACATATTATAAATCATTACAGGCATTCACTCTCACACTGGAGTGCAGCGCGGAAAAGCTTCTTAATATATTACTCTGTCTCCTCCACCATAAATAGCTCTTGATCACGACTACGTCTTGGCTGGGGAGGGAGGATAGCACCTTCATGTACAAAAACACTCCCTATTGGATTTACTTTCGGTCTGGTGTGAACTTGGTTGCTGTTTGTTTAACAGCGGGGAGCCCAGATTCATGGCTGTGCTTCACTGAAAGGCATGTCTGTCAGTCCAGAGCATTCAAACCCCTTAAAATGGAAGTGAACAAGTGAGAAAACAGGTTTCATAACGGGGGAAACACATTTCAAAAACCACTGAAATGTACCATTTGCTTAAGCCCATCCCAAAACAATGACAATGATTTACAGTTTAGCGACAATAAGTCAGCAATGCAGGCCTGTCAAGCTTTCATACATCATGTAGAGTGATGTCTCATGTTGTAGCCTTTCTTTGGAAACAGAAGTGCAAAAACTTAAAGATAGATTCAAATATGGGCCAGATTCAGAAAAGGCTTGTGCGCTTGTGTTTTAGGAAAAGATGTGACTCATCATCAGGCAGACACAACAGCCAAGCTGCAAACATCTGGTGTTAAAAATTGGAGTGGTTACAAACTATGGTTCCTACTGTGAGCACCTGAGGCTGGCTGCAGACCTCTAGAAGTCACATACACTAACATGTTTAAATTCCTGTTTTGACAGCAGAAATAGAAATGTTTAAAGCCTGTTCAAAAATGATTTTGGTCTGAAAAGTTCATGTCACACGGGGGTGATTTTTTTCACAACTCATTTGTTTTGATTTTATGAAGGATAAGAGTTATTTATAGACTGATATCACTGCAAGGGGGCACGTAGAAGCTGCCAGGAGGCTTAAGGCCCGCCTCAGCTCCACCTCTGTGCCTTTTTTCTCGAGTTAGTTTGAGACAGCATTTTCAATATGGCGACTGCCATCATTGGGCCTCAAAACTCCCCTACAGTAACCAATAAGTGACGTCAGTGAGACTACGTCCATGTTTTATACAGTCTATGGAATAAGGCTACTGTTAATAAAAACAACATGTGGTAAATGTCACACAAACAAAGAGTGGATGGATGTCCTGGTTTGTGCTCATCAAACTATCAGCAAGATAGTGCAAGCTGAAGCGCACATTTCCATTAGTGGATTTGGTTTAAGGTAAGCTTTTAATGTTAGCATGTTTATCAAAGTATAGCAAGGATTTGTTAGCCCTAATGCTGTTCTTTTGCATGAATGTAAACAGACTCTTTGAAAATATGGATATATATCGAAGCCAGGTTAGCTTAATTTGCTAGCTAGCTGACGGTGATAAAATTCCCACAGATGAATATCAGTCAACATGTTAGTTGGTACCAGCTAGAAATTCAGAGTCTGTCTTTGTCTCCTTCTGTCTGAAATCAAGGACACATGGTCACAAACATTACTACAGTTTGGATTGTAAATCTACCACAGTAATCAGTAATCACTGTGGTGCTACTGTGCAGGATTAGATAAGCTTGACAGGCCTAGCATCTTTAAGCTAAACAAAGGACGCTCAGCAAAGGGTCAGTGGTTGAACTGAACACTCCCATTAAAAGTATTAAGCATTGTGATATCAGGGTAAAAGTGTGAAATCAAAAGCAAAGAGACTAGAATGACAATGACGTGGAGGATTTTGGTCATTAAGAGTTATGAAAATTGGATTGTCTTTACTTCACCTCAGCATGGCATAGAAAATTGATTGATTGATGTGGGGGCATAAAAAGACTGTTTGAGTGAGTGTTTCTTTTTTGAATCAGCTCAAAGAATTGAATCACAAATAACTGAAAACATTTTACCCAGAAAATCACAATACAGTGTGTGTCACTGCTCTGCTGACTTCTTGGATTAGTAGATGATTGGTTAAAAAGAAAATGGGGATAACATGCCTTGTTGCAGCGTGAAAGGGTGAACATTTTACTCACTTATTATTCTTCCGTTATTTGTCTCTGCTATGCCTAGTTCCTCACATTAAGCTATTCATCAGTGTTGCAGCCCAGCAGTGCAATTGTTGGTTTGAGTGTCATATAAAGAAAATGGGAACTTTACTGACGTCATATAATTGAAATCTTCATCCTCATTTTGCACTTAGGCAGGCAGTTTTTTTACTGAGCGATGCTGGTGCTATCCATCCCTCCCTTCCATCCTTCTCCTCATCCTCCTCTTCTCTCTGTAGGAGGGGTCAGTGGCGGTCGTAGGCGGAGGCTGTTGCAGTGGCAGCAGGGCCTGCGCCCCGTGATGTTGCTCCGTAGTAGTACGGTGACCCTGAGAACAAAAACGCAGAAATAAATGTTTTGTTCACTTTTCTTTAATTGATGCAAACATGTATTATGTAATATGAAAATATTTAACCCAAAAAAGTGTTCAGTTAATCACAACTTTGGTCTTTTTCAGGGGTTTTAACCACAGGTTTGTTTGTTGTCACTGTGCTCACCAGGTTTTGGGATCTGATTCGTTTAGACAAGGCTACCCCCAAATTAAGTCAACTGAAATGATTAACACTTTTGGTCACTTGTGGGCATTTCCTCCTTATGCAACTACCTTATGTTCGGGATGTAAAACTACAAACATGACGACACTGGAGGTGGGAACAATAATTCTGAGATCAGAGCTAACATATTGTTAAAATCAATAACCAATAGTAACATCAGGTCAGCTGGTCGCTGATGACAGAACACAACGTCAGCACTGTTCCCACTTTGTTTCTCCAGCATTTTTCTCAGTGCACAGACGTAACCGTCCTTGACTTGTTTCCATTAAGTTTAGCAGGTTTCTGCGTGGATTGATTGTAGCTGTGCAGTGGCATCACACAGATGTGAATAATTGTGGACATAGTCTATTAGCTGGTCTCTGAAACGTTCTGCCATTGTTGTCCCTGACTCTGTCACATCCCCTCTGGCTCCACACTGCCCCTACTGCTCATGTGCATATAGCAGCTTATGTCCACTTAGCGTTAAGTTTTTGAGGACGTGCACATCACAGTCATCAGAGTATAGTGGTAATATATATACAGTATGTTCTGTCATCACAATAGGGAAAGGTTCTGTGGGGCATGAAGAAATAGACCTTTTTGGTCCTGTGGGCTGATGGACTTGTTTGGTATTTTCTCGTGGCTTGCGTGGGGATTCATTTAAAACTGGTATGATCTTCTTACACTTATAAGCATGTTTCTTTCACCATACCTCATCTGTAGCTCGGTCTCTCCCCACGATCAAAAGCAATTAACTTGGCGAGTGCAGTTTTTATTACCGACAGGTCTGATGGTTAGATTGACAAAAGTGAGACTCGAGTTGTAATAAATCTGAATCATCCTCTGAATACTCAGGACCACTGAAATGCTGTGTAAATGTGAAATGAGCAGCTTCAATTTTAAGATTATATTGTACTTTGAATGTGAGCCGTGAAAGGCAGGGATGAGATGACACCAGCTGATGAAGCTAATGATAGAAAAAAATGGCTCTCCTTTTCTTGTACGTCCAACGAAATGAACTCAGGCTACTTTCTCTCATACTTCTCATCATCTGCCTTCACTCTTTTACTCTCTCCCCTTCTAACACACACACACACACACACACACACACACACACACACACACGGACAGAGACACACACTATCTAAGTGACAGTCTAAGCTGACACACTGAGTACAGCTCTACTACGGCTGATCCCTTGAGTCTATTCTCTCCGCAGGGAAAAGGTCAATTCAATACTGTAACCCCAAAGACACACAGAAACCCACACCCACACACCTTGAAACGCAGAAAAAAAACCCTCCTCCACACACACACACACACACACACACACACACACACACACACACACTTTGAAACTCTGAAAAATACCTTCCTCCACACACACACACACACCTGTCTCTGTCACTTCCATCAATCAGGCCAGCTGTGTGTTGACAGGTTATGTCTGTCCACAGTCCAGGTAATCTCAGGAGGCTCTTTGGGGAAGTGAGGCATTAAGCCGGTCTGACAAACTATTTAGTCTCAGGGAAGACTTCAGACGCCCTCTGTCTCCCTCTTTGCCCTTTTTTTTTTTACTTTCTCGTCTGTCATTGGTCACCTTTACTCTAATCTTTTCCCCACATTTCCTCCCGACCATCAATCTTAAACCTTTCAGTGTCTCCTGTCCTCATATTATGTGTCCAATCATCTGTTATCATACAAAAGTTCCCCTTTATTCCCGTCAGTGTTCTATGATCATTTTTCTCATCGTTGCACCGTCTTCTCTACAAACACCTCAGCCATTTCAAATACTTTTTACTCCTGCCTTCTTTTGTTTCTTTGTTTCTTTCTTTTCCTACCTTGCATCTGTCCCGCCTGGCTGGTGAAGAGACTGGAGGAGCAGCCGATTTCCGTCCCCAGGAGAGACCCATAATCCTGCTGAAACACTGGGGACAGAAGAGGGAGGGAGGGAAGGAGGGAGACAAGAGGTTAGGAGAAGAGAGGGATAAAAGGTGGAGGCCAAAAAACTGACCTTTCTCACCTATTGACCTTTAAAGTGTCAATCATTGACCTTTTCACCTTTAAACGTGACCCTTAGATAGCTCCCTAGACGCCGACTTTGACACTGACTGTAGTTTTGGCTCGGGGTTAATTTTTCCTCTTTAGCACAGATGCAAAGCTCAAAGAGTGTTTCTGGATCTTTTGTAGCAAAATATTTGTGATCAAGATTGTTTTTCTTCTCTTCTCTTCTCTTAAGGTGACTTCGATTGATTGTGTCATCACTTGGGAGGAGTTACTCACTGGTAGTAATAGTGATGCACCTTGATTTGCAATATTAATCACAATCACCCCATACGCCCCCAGAGATAAAACTGAAAATGCAGTATAAATTTGACAGCATAAGAAATCTAATTTAGTGTTAAAGGTCACATATTATGCAAAATACACTTTCTGGACAATAATATGTGTCCCTAATCTGTCTAGAACCCCCCAATTATGAGAAAAGTCCATCCTCTCTATCTTTTGCCTGCTCCACTTTTCAGAAAATGTGTGACATCACAAAGGGCAGTAACGCCTCCCCCCAGGTGGGTGACACTCCCACAGCTAGGTGTTTGTTCTGCCCTCTGGGTCTGTCTTTCTACTGTAAACATTGGGAATGGAGCGAGAAATCCCAAGCTACCCATGCGCTTCCAGAGGGGGGCGTGGTCAAACACAGCTCATTTACATTTAAAGCTACAGACACAGAAACAGCCTGTTCTGAGCAGGGCTGAAATAGAGGGGTTTATAGGCATGATCAAATACAGGATCAGAGTGGATTTAGAACAAGAAACTTCACACACATGTTTTGGGGAGCTCTGAGACTTATTTAAACTGGTTGAAAATTAGTATAATATGTGACCTTTAACGAAAAAGTAACATTTTATAGCACAATGTAACAAAAAAATCGTAAACAAGGAGACATGTTTTCTTTATTCCTGTAGCTGGATTCTGCTGTCACACCTCTCTCAGATTGTTCCAGAAGAACACATTTCATTTCAAAGAGAACGAGTGCACATTGTTAATTGTTCATCCTGCTCATGAGGCGAATTGCATGAAAAATGATAAATAAGTGGTAAGAGTCAAATTCCTCCACAATAACAGATTTACATAAAATCTTACAAATCCCAAAATGCAGAGAAATGCCTCCCAATCTGTTCCCTCCTCTCGCTCTCCCTCTCACTCTGTCTTCCCTTTTCTTCAAACCTATTCACACCTTTATTTGCCAGTCTTTAGAAAAAATCCCTCCACAGAACCATTAGTATGTCTATGATGTATCCAACTGTAAAGTGCAGAACAGAAAGAAGTGCAATGTAATGAAAAACGGAACAGCGGCTGAATGAAAGATACAGCATATTACAAGAGTGTATTAGAAAGGTTGGAAGCGGGATGTGAGGTGGGATGAAAAGAAACTCAATGATACAATTATTGATCTCTGAGCAGAACTCTGCAGAGATATGGGACACACCTACCTAATAAACTGGGGTTTGGGAATCTCCACGATTCATTGTACGTGGAATACTGGGGATGGGAATAAGGACTTCCGGAAAAATCTCCCCCTGAAAGAAAACAAAACACAAGAAACAGAGCAGGGTTAAGAAACAGCCGATGACAGAGAGGAGGATCCCGTCTGTTCTTCGTCTCTGTCCCAGATAAATAAAATAATGGATATATTTGGTTTGTATGTATGAGCCCTGTTTAAGATACAAGCCAACCAACTGAACATCAAGTTCATTGTGCCTTTTGGAAATATTGATTGGACATCCGGATTAGATGATTGATTAAATGCCAAGAATCCTGTTTTTAGTAGAGTACTATTCCAAGAACATTTGGACTAATTAAACCAGGGTGAAGATGTGTTTTTAGATTTTTAATAAGATGAAGCAATGTTTTGACAGAACAGATTCTGAAAATGTTAGTTGCTGCATCTCATTAAAGACTTTAACTGAAAAGTAACTGCATGCTCTGAAATTGTATTTCTCACCAAAAAGACCTTAAACACCACAAAGCCGTACTTGGGATACTTGTTTTTATGTAAAGGGGACGGCAGCGTCGTTGTTTATGTCAGGTTTGGATAGTGGACATCAACAACGATGCCGCCGTCCCCTTCATGCAGCATCATAGTGATTCAAGTCAGACGTGTCTTAGATCAGGTAACAAAGATTTGAACCTTTTCTCTCGTAGATATCCCCGAGTGTAGAGGGCCGATCGCTGCAGACAAATAGTGAATTTTTTTAAACTTGGAAACGTCAGATTGTGAATGGAGCGAGTTTTTCAGAGACTGTTCGCAGCTGGTGGTGAGTGTGACCGAGCTGCTGTACTGATCTGCTACCTTCTACTGATACATATAAACAGAAAAGTAACAACAATACATGTGTTATTAAATGACCATGTGTTTCAAAAAAGCTCCTCCTGTGGCTTGCAAAGTAGCTTCGCCTGGGGTGGCATGCGCCCCTCTTATCCGCTTGGCCACCAGGCCATTAACATAACAGGCACATTTTCCCATCATTGGCGGGACTGAAGTTCAATCCAATTTATTCATCTTTGTTGCAACAGGCTGCTGACGTTAAAAGTAGATTTAATGAATGTGAGCGCCTGCCCCTTTGTATTTAGTTTAAAAAAAATCATCCGTCCTGTATCAAACAACCAATCTCACAATTAACCAATAGGTAAATGGACTTGAGCTTGTACTGTATAGCACTTTTCTAGTCTTCTGACTACTCAAAGCATTTTTACACCTCGGTCACGCACTGATGGCAGAGGTTGCAATGTAAAGTGTCCATCAGTCTTAGCTGAAATGTATACATTAACAGATTTATACGCTGATGAATAAATGCAACTTGGGGTTAAATGTCTTGCCCAAAGACACAACAGACATGTGACTGCAGGAGCTAAGGATCAAACCCATGAGCTTCCGGTTTAGAGACTAGCGACTCTACCAACTGAGCTACAGCCGCCCTGTTCAAACTAGGGGCAGCTGTGTACAAACCAGCATCATTCAGCTACAACCCACATATAATTCAGTGCCACCGTTTGGCCCCCTCTGTCAAAAATGTTTGGATAACCCCCCTGCAAATAATAACTGCTATTTGTTAGAGAAACTGTAGGTAGGATGATGGTGCTCTATACAAGAGGCTGTGCCCATGACTTAACCATTCGGCCTCTTTTCTAAAGGTAATGACAATGTTGTCATGTAGTTTTGAGGATTTCTTCAGATTGGTTCTGCTCACAGTAAAACTTTGACCTTCACTCAGTATTCAGAAGAATGGTTTGCAGACTAGTTGAGTGACTGAACTGGAGATCTCAGCGAGACTGTAGTGGTCCTCCCATACAGCGGATGATAGCATAGCTTTTCTCCCTCATTTACTACTTACTGTCTGGGGTCTACTCTTCCTTCCTCTTGTCTCCCCCTCCCACTCCTCCCCTTGCCCCTTCCCTCTTTATTTTTCTCTTTCGTCCTCAGACTACAGCCCACCCGTCACCCTTCACATCAAAACAACATTCTTCCCCATTTCTTCTCCTCTTGCTCTCCTTTCTTTTCTATCTTTGGCTCTTTTTTCTCTTCTCCTGAACCTTCACTCCTCCCGGGGGATTCCTCTCCCATAGCTGACAGTCACAGACCCTGATGCCCCCCCTCCCCATCCCTCCTCCATCCCTCCTCTCTCCCTCTCGTTCTGTCGGTTCTGCCTCACTGCTCCTCTACACCCCCTCTGAGTGTCAGCCCCCCTGCTGCAGAGAGAGAAGAAGAAGAACAGCAGAAGAGAGTTGCTTGCTTAATGAAGGTATGATATTAGACAGAGCGGACAAAAAGGAGGATAATTTGCCTGGGAAGTGCTGATATAAAACATGGTGGAGCTGGAGGAGCAAAGTTAGAAGATTATCTTCTTCCAGTCAGCAAGTCAGAGAATTCATAATATCATTTCTATGTTGAGGTGGTTTGTGTGTCTGTTTGTGCGTATTTGGATGCACAACCCTAAGTTTTCTTTCTCACACTACCCTCTGTTCGAATGTGTGTGTGTGTGTGTGTGTGTGTGTATGTTTATCTGCGTCTGTCAGGTGGGGTCGGGATGCGGTCTCCATGGCATCCCCGGGTGCGAACATCCTCCCCTTGTCATCACCGTAGTGACGGCAACGTGTCAGGTTGTTTAGGAGATGAGGGGGAGGGAGGGGAGTGGAGGGCGCAGGGGTCTCCCTTGTGTAGCTCAGTGTCAAGGTCGCGCACACACATTGTCAAAAACAAACACACAAAGGCACGCTAGCAATAGCATGCCGACACACACATTCACACCCACACACACAAATATGCTGTCAAACCTGAGGACAGGGTGAGCGCTGGGGGGACAGGGCGACAGGGTTACCCATCTTTAGACGTGCTGTTCCTACATGTCCACCGAGAGTGTGTATGTGTACGTATTTCAGAGACTGAATGATCGAAAATACACAGAGATAAAACTTGTAAACAACATTGTTTTGACTTTGCTCTGCTGACGCTGTTGCTTTTGCGTATCTGTCTTTATTTCTCTGCAGTAAACTTCACGACCAGCACTGAAAGACTGAGAGAGAGAGAGAGCGAGAGAGAGAGAGAGAGAGAGAGAAGGATGGCGGTCCAGGATTGAATCACAAAAGCAGCGTAGAAAGGCGGAGTGGAAGGGAATGAATGAATTAGTCGTGGGTCACTGGTGATTCTCATTAAAAACAAATTACTAATGTTGAGGAGGGACAGCTGTGCTACTGTGGCTGCTTTCTAATGATACACACGGAGAGGCGCACACAACACGGGCACAAACGCACACGTATATGTAAAGATATACACAAACGTGCACACACAGCACCCCCTGGGAGCACTGTCAGCCATACAGACAAGAAGGAGGAAGTGGTAGAGCTAAGTAACCCCCTGAAGACACACCGACATGCACACACCGACACAAACACACACACACACCAACAAACACACACACACACCAACTCACACACACACACAAACGTGAAACATAATCTTTTGAGAATTCAAACAGATATGTAAATACAGTTACAGATGTAAGATGGCACTGTTGGTTATCAGAAAAGTTGGCACAGTTTAAATTAGTGTGTTTTTGTGTGCGTGTGTTTGTGTGTGTGTGTGCATGAGTGTGTGTGACTGCATGCATGTGTGTGCACGCGTTTACTTACCAGGTACCATGCCAGTGAGGGAGGGGGTGGAGTAGCTGCCCTGTCCAGTTGGAGGAACATGTGGAGGGTAGCCTGGTAGAGTGGTGCTGGCTAGGTCTCGACCTGTGATCACACACACACACACACACACACACACACACACACGCACACACACACAAAAACACACACATGCTGTCATCAGTGATACGAAAATTGTCACCACATTTACACCTCGTTTTTTATTTTATTTGTTAGTGCTGCCTGGGTTCAAGGTTTCCTTTTAGGACCTAAAAAGGGGAATTTGTTGTGCAGACTGGTGATTCAGCATTCCAGAGATAAAAATAACTCATTACAGCAATACACATTCAAAGATCAAAGGACGTCCAGACATTACGATACTTTAAAAACAGACATTAACGATGAATAAAGGTTATGGAAAAGTTCTTTGACAGACACCCACTCAAAACTTTCAAACTTCTTTACATAGTAAAAGTTAAAGTGCATCATCTTGTGCTAGCGTTTTAAAGTAGTGCTATGGCAGCGAGTACAAACGTGTTTTTTGTAGCGTTTTGCTCTCCCCTTAGGAGCAACGAACCAATAAGCTGAAACTATCGACTTAAGGGATGAGAAGAGTCATGGAGAAGAGAGCTCGCTGTACGCTGCAGCCGTACAGGATACATATCTGATAGGTTAGGTTGAGACTCATCGTTAAGCTTCCTCACACATTTGAACATTTGGTTAAGAAATGATTTTGTTTTTAAGAGACAGGTTACCAAACCATGACACAAGAGAAAAAAAGACAGGATAGATTCAATAAGAGCTTGAGGAAAAAAAATCATCAATGTTAAAATGAGACAGTTTTCTAAGGCAAGATATTAGTCACTATTGGGGCAGCTGTGGCTCAGATGGTAAGTTGGCCACATGTCCGTTGTGTCCTTGGGAAAGACACTTAACCCTAAATTGCTCCCGCTGCTTCGCCAGCGGTGTATGAATGTATATGATTCGTCTTAGTTACTTCTGATGATCACTTTACTTAGCAGCATCTGCCATCAGGGTGTGAATGTGTAGGTGTGACCTGCGGTGTACAAAGCGCTTTGAGTAGTCAGAAGACGAGAAAAGTGCTAAACAAGCTGAAGTCCCTTCACCATTTACTATCCACATAGTCAACAGCCAAGTTTTTAATGATTGCACGCTCAAGGTTGGATAGCATTAGCAAAAAACAAAGGCCAGACTAGAACCCGGGACGCCCGCCCCAATGACAGTAACCTCTTTACATGGCACTTGCAAGCCAACCGTCAGGCCACCGGCGGCCCAAAAATGAAGAATATGTAAACAGTATAGCCAACACACCTGTTGCAACGGTTACTGTACTTCTTTGATCGTTCATCTAATCTTTTTTAGTTTTAAAGGCAATAAATATCTTCCTCCAATCTTAACCAGCTAGTGTTTCTTTGGCAGAGTTGTTTCATTTGTACAGAAAAGGAACAATTCAAGAGAGGTGTTAAAATTACAGTATCACAGTTTCAAATTATTATTTTAAAACTGTCTACATAATACAATGAAAGTGGTTTATACATCTACAATAACAAGTTAAGATATATTGAGGTATGTTTTAATTGACAGTATAGAAAATGCTGAAAATGAACAAAGTAGAATTTCAATATCGTTAAAATGCTGCAAAAAGCACCCCTTAGTCTATACCCCTCATTTAGGCTCGTTACTAAAAATGCACATGTAGGATGTCCCTCCTTTTGTTTCCTTCGTCCTTGTTTTCCATCAGCTAACATCTATTAATTTACCGTCTCCCCCTCCTCTTTCTGCCACCCCTCCCTCCCTCCCTCCACCCTCTGTCTGTCAGTGGGTGGATTGGATATATAACTGCATTAGACTACATGACAGTGTGTCGGCCCAAATCATTTCTCTATGTTTGCACGCAGTAGACATTGGGAGTGCGAGGAGAAGATGCCCTCCATTCATCATCATCACACACACACAACCACACACACACACACACACACACACACACACACACACACACACACACACACACACACACACACACACACACACACACACACACACACACACACACATACACCGACACCCTCCTCTTTCTCCCTGCACACACACATTTATCATCATCATAAACAGCTCAGACGCTAACACCATCAATCCCATTCACTTCCCCTCCACTTAACCACCACTAACTAACTGGGAGGAGGAGGGAGGAGCAGGAGGAGGAGGTGGAGGAGGAGGTGTGAAACAGAGAGGAGAACATAACATACAAGGAGAGGAAATAAAGAAACAGGAGAGAACATCAAAGACATAGCAGAGATTTCTTTACCTGAGTTGTACCATAATGTAAAAATACTCTGTATTGAAGCGATTGTGCATACATTGTGATATAAATTAATTAAAGTATCAAATAAAAACTACAAATTCCATTTAAAAGCACCGCGTCTACAGAAATCCTAAGCCGACATACATCCAATCCTTCAATTTTACTTGTTTTTCCTGTAATAACGAGTGAACAGAACAGTTGTTCTCTCGTGATCTCGACTTATTTATCCCGTTATCTCTGGATGTCAACGCTGTTTTTTTCCATGATAACGAGTTGATTCTCAAGATCTTGAGAAAATGACTGAATTCAACTCTTTATGACGGGGAAACAGCGTCCTGACTGTTGCCAATTAGAACAAAAATGTTTTTTCTCATTCTACTTTAATATAAATCTCAAGGAGTAATGGAGGACATACCCTCATTTTCAATGATGCTGCGAGTATATTTCAAACAAAATATACGAAAAAATATCAAAAGAAGACAAGTGGTTATAAATAACATTTAAAAAGCAGTAAAAAAAAAAGAGTCACATCAAAGAGGGAGTGCAGCTGAGGCTGATGGGAAACTCGTTAGTTTTTCGAGTGTTGAAATAGTTGAGGGAGTTGTCATCCCTTTTTTTGGTTCAGTGACTCACCCAATCCATTATGTATTTAGTTTCTTGTATTATCAAGAATATCATTCTCTGTTATTTCATTAAAAAGAAAGTCACTGAATGCCAAATTACAGATTTGATTTAAGCAGGACAGCTGAAATATCATTATCATTAGTTTCACAGGGAGCAAAAAAGCCATGTGAATAGAAATGATATTCATGAGCGCTAAACAAATGCAGCGGTTGGACATTTGACATTCAAACCTTAATTAAATATCAGAAATACCAGCCAATCAGAAATGCCACACAAGAAGCTCTCTCAAGTCTTTGGTGCCAACTGAAAATAAAAGAAGCCAACCAAAGACAACACTGGAGGCAGTCACTGCAGGGATGCTTTTTGACCTCACCCGAGTAGAGATCCAGACAGACTGAATGTTCTTTTTAGAGTTACACTTGTTTTTGAGGTTTCTTCATTGTTATTGCTCTCTGATGGAACAACCATAGTATCTGTTTAAAGGCAACTGAAGAGGGACAGATATCATCCAAATGAATAACAGATAAGTTAAGAGAATACACATTCTCTCGGGAATCTTCACTAGTCAACATCGTGAGGGAGGAATATCCATCTCACACACACACACACACAGCATGTCTCTGAACAGCTTCAAGCTCGTAGGACTGGATGTCTTACAGGTGTTAAAACCTGACGGTGGACAATAGACTCCTTCTGATGTATGCTGATGACTTAGGGTGCACTCACACTAGGTAATCCGTACCGTGACTAAGCACGCTTCACCCTCAAAGTCCAGTTCGTTTGACTTGTGTGATCGCTCGGCTCCTTGCTCAACCACGGTACACTTCCTTGGCCCTGGCACGCTTAGAAGAGATGTGCTTCAGCACGGTACAGTTCATGCACGAGCACAAGCACGCGGGTACACAACGTGGACAGCCTACCATTATCCAGTAGTACGTCTGTGATTGACTAAAATAACTCAAAATGAGACACTAAGTCAGTAAAGTAGTTGTCATGTTCTCTGTGTTGTTCTCCGATGTGCAGACGCAGACTGGACCGCGCGTTCCTTTTATCCTTTTTTATTTTTGAGTCCGCCTATCTTGTAAACTAAGCACGCTTCATACTAACGTAAATCCATGCATGTGTTGTATTACAACATTATGTACAAGAGGTAACCATGCTGAGACAAATAATGTCATAATGATAGTGAAAACAAAGACAATCAGAAGCAACATTTTCCCTCTTTATGTCTGATAGTGTGGTGAACAAAGTAAAGTATCTGGGGGCACATTATCAGAAGAGACTTGAGTGATGATGATGATGTGCAGCGACAGTGGTGCAAACTGTACGCATATTATCATGCAAATTTCCAATGTGCATGGAAACTATGAAAACAGCTTTTAGAGCTCACGGTACTCCACTTTATTCTGCTCACTCTTAACACTAAATGAAAAAGCTACAGGTGGTGCATAATGATGTTTTAAGAATATTTCTCAAATTACCAAGATGGATGACTGTACGTCTTACGTGGATGTTCCCTCATTCTTTGTTGTATTGAAATCTTTTATGTACAAATTAATGTTGATCATTGATTACAAAAAATGTAATCATAATAGCTCTCACTCAGCTCCAACTAAGTGACAGAAAGTATTCCTCTTTATTTTAAACAATGGATCAAATGTCTCTTGTAGGGACTGAAGGGATTTTATCCTTGTGTTGTCCACGTGCTGTGTTTATATTTGTATTTCTTGTGACAACCTCATTTGTGTAAGTGACTTAAGCAACATCACCAGTAGCTTAAGGACAAGTCAGATGATAAAGTCCTCATGATACATCCTCTGGAGATCAATAATGTAAATATTGTAGTGCATCATGGAAGTAGGTTATCCTTATTACAAATAGCTAAAAGTCACATCTAACAGATCTCTGTCAAGTCTTATTGGGCCTAATGAGTGTTGGTTGTTTAACTATAAATATCAGATTGAAGCTGGAATAAAAGGGAAAAAATAGATGGGAGCAGTAGTGGAGTTGATGAGGGAGGGGAATAGGCAACGTAAAACTGTGTGGTTACAAATCATCTGAGGCTCCTCCACCTCCTCCTCTCATTTTTCTGACCTCTTCACTTAATATCGGCCTCTTCAGCTCCCTCACTACTTGTGCTTCTTTCTCATAAATCCCTTCTCTCCTCCATGCTTCCCCCTCTGTCCCTCTCCGCCTCCCCTCTCCTGTCTCAGTGTAGTAAAGTTTTTCTCGGTGTTTGATGCGACAGCGAGGCATTAGTGCAGACGGGCTACTCATCCGCTCAGGGTCAGTGCACAGGGCACGGAGGAAAGGGAGGGAGGAGAGGAGAGATGGACTCTCTACAGCCCAACTTAGAGGGGGCAGACAGGGCCAGATCCTCTGAGGTGTGTGTGCGTGTGTGTTCCTGTGTCTGTGCATACACTGTATTTGTGTTCATGTATGCCAGTTGTGTTGACGTATCTGCTCTCCACAGCTTTACTGTAGAGGTCAACTGCAAGTACAAGTCTCCTCCGCGCTCACTTGCAGCAGCGGACAAACATGCTTCCTCTGGCTCTCTTTCTCTATTACTTGAACTCCTCTGAATAAAACAGCCATCAGAGCAACAAATGTCAAACATGGAGGGAATCTTCCATGTACAATATGTCCCTTTTGACTGGAGTAGGTGAAGATCAGGGGGAAATGAGAATGCCCTACAGATTTGGAAAGGCCTCAGAAAGCAAAATTGAATGTCTAAATGTTGCTTGTGTCCAGACCAACAACCCTTCAAGGAAGCAATAACACTGCGTCAAACACACAGACATCTGATCCCCTAGAGGGAGCTCTATTCTGAGGGAATAGACAGGCAAGGAAATGCATGCATAATATTCAGAAGATGCGTGTGTGAATATGAATGTGTGTGCTTGCATGCATAAGCAGAAATGGAAATGTTCTCTCTCTCGTTCCTTTTCTCTGTCGCTCTTTCCTGACTCGAGCAGGTAATATTCCTCAGTGGGTAAAAAGAAAAAAAAAAAGAGCCCTTTCCCAGATATCCCAAAATCCCAGCTCTATGATTTCCCTCATTACAGATGGGAACGCTGAAGCCTTGTCCAAGTGCTCCCTGGTCTGCTCTTAATTAACCGCTGCCTCTCCTGGCACCTCTAAATGGAGACGGAGGAGGAGACGAGGCCCCTCACTTTTCCTCTCTTTATCCACCTTTCTTTTCCTCCACTCCTCTGGGCTGCTCACCTCTCCCGAGATACGGCACACTGAGCTCTTTAAACGGGATCACTTAGGATCTGTGTAGCTTCCATCTCTGCTGAGGTAGACTCAAAAAGCAAATGTCACCGCGCATTGAATACAAATGACTGTGTTTAAAGTCATACCAACATTAGACGAGTGCACTAAGCTTGATTTTGTTTTGCTTGTAGGGCTATGAAGCAACAACATGTTCATCAATAAATTCAATAGGTAGAGAAAATCTAATATGCTCTGATTATCCATTCTTTACGTTACATACGTTACATATTATTTGCTAATCTTAAAAGTGACATAACCAACCTTACAAATCAAAAAGATGTCAACTAAGAACTGTGTATTTGATTCAGTCATAAAGTTGCAGAGACAATTTAGGTGCAATGGGAAAGGAATTAAAGCAATACTCAGGAAAACAAGCTTAAGAGATGTTCCCAAAAATAAGTCTAAAGATAAGAAACATCTGGAAGTAATCCCAAAACATGGTTAGTAGTTTTATTGATCATCCAAACATTCTTGTCCCTGTTTTATAGATATCGTCCGGTTTAACTGAGGAAACAAAAAGTCTGAATCCGAGCAGGAGTGTAGTTATATGTTGGATGTGTTTCTTACCAGGAACGAGTGAATAGGACTGTGGACCGGACACGCTGGCTCCTAACTCCGCCCCCGAACCGGGATTGGCCAAACTGTTCTTCATCTCGTCTAGTCCACCGGCGAGTGAGGCCATGGCTGAATAGTCCGACGTCTGAGAGCGGAGGGAGAGTAAATGAGAGGGGGGAAAAAGAGATAAAATCATTACATGTTCTGCTACATACAGCATAAATGTATTGTAGTATGCTGCCTTGTGGCAAAGAGCAATGAAGCTTTAGTATGAACGAACACACACACACAAACACACACACACGTACAGAAACACACCTACAGTGGAGAGTTTATTGATCTGTTTACAAAGACAGGGATTTACTGTACAACCAGGTCCAACAGTCTATAACCACAGGATCAGCTCGCTCTTTCTCTTCATCTCTCTCATCCTTACACACACACACACACACACACACACACACACACACACACACACACACACACACACACACACACACACACACACACACACACACACACACACACACACACACACACACACACACACACACACACACACACACACACACACACACACACACACACACACACACACACACACACACACACACACACACACACACGGACATCGTATAGACCATGGCTAATGCAAAGCCTCTTGTCTCCCCAGATACCAACAACAATAACTACTGTGATCATCTCTACACAACTACACACCATCTCCCCGTGCTCCTAACACACACACACACACACACACACACACAGCCACTACAACAAAGTGTAAAACATATAGAGAAGAGCAGACTGCGGTGGCAAAGCAATTTCTGGTTGTTATCAAGTTGAGCGTTTTTTTTTGTTCTTGTTTTTTTTGTTGTTGTTGGAAACCACGTGAGGAAAGAGCAACAGCCCCACCCACTCTGAGAAACTGTGTCTAGGTGCATCTAAACATTGTGTCGTTGCATGAGTACAGCCGAAGGACAACCAACAGACTTTCCAATTAGAAGAAAAGACTTTCTATGGCCTAAAAAGACAAACATGTAACAACCGAACCAACTTTAAAACGCACCTGTTTCACTAGCACGTGTGTTTTCAGAACCCTGCAAGTGAAACAGGACGGGAGGGGCGGGGGGAAGTGAGGAGACAGGAGGGGAGCGGGGAGCTGACGGATGAAGTGTGTCTGAAGAGAGCATTTGTTTTGATCTGAAAATCTGCTCTGAGAGTCACATAGTGAGCCTTTAAATAGGTCTTACTTCTGATTGCACATCTCCAGATGTTTCTTTACATACACTTTGATACAGATGTCTTCTTAATTTTGCTTTACCAGATACATGTTTTACTTCAATAAAAAAAAACACATTAAAAAACACTGAACATTTTACGGACTATTACCACAAACCTAAAAATGTATTAAAGCTCCTGTGAGGAACTTTGGAGTTACGTCACTTTTCAGCGCTCCCTGTGGACAAAGTGTAATTTAAAACAATTTTAAAATAAGAAATAAAATATGAAAATCTTTGAAATAACCAAAAACTTGAAGCTGCTTCTCGAAAAAGGATTTAATGAACTCTCTCCCAAACTGCAGACAGACAGATGGATAAAGAAAACTGTCCCCTCACCTCCATCTGACCCCGACACACACACATGACCCATCCATCCTCCCTCCTCCGCCAGATGTGTGTGTGTGTGTGTTAAGTGTGTGTCGTGATGGCAGTGACAATGATGATCACATAGATATAGATTAACCACTATTTCAGGATCGCTACGCTCATCATGATTGAATGACCTGTCCGCTGCTTATTTGTGTGTGTGTGTGTGTGTGTGTGTATGTTTGAGTACAGTTGTTATATATTATGGAAGCCCTTAGTAGAGATACATCCATACATTTTATTTTACTCAGTTTTCCCGTGATAAGTACATTTCAGTTGTTATCCTCAGATATCAACTTAGTTTCTCTACATCTTGAGAAAACTGTTAAAATGAAGTCGTTATCACTGGAAAATCAGCTTTTTTATTCCCAAGATAACGAGATAAGTCAAGATCTGAAACTGACAAAAACCAAAATTTACTATACGAGAAACCAGAGTTTAAAAAAAGGTATTGATGCATGTCGGCTGAGAGCTTCCGTAACACATGCCTTATTTGAATTTTAATATTTTACAACTTAAACACAACATTTTTTATCACTTTGCATTTGAGTTGTTTTTGTTTGCTATGGAGACAACTTGCTATGGACACAATGTGAGCTGAAAAAAAATCACTTTTCTACATGAATTGAATTCCCTCATCTTTTCTCGACTGCTAACCTGTGTGTGTGTGAGTGTGTGTGTGTGTGTGTGTGTGTGTGTGTGTGTGTGTGTGTGTGTGTGTGTGTGTGTGTGTACACTAATGACAGCAATCAGAATTTCCTTTAGGTGATGAGGTGAGAGTTTCGCACTGACCCTTTTAATAGCTCTGCATCCGTGTGTGTACGTGTGTGTGTGTGTGTGTGTGTGGAGGTGTGAGTGTGGGCGTGTGTTTGTGCTCACTGACCTCTTAAACACCCCTGTGCTCGTCAACACACAACACAACCACTGGACTGTGACCTGCCAAATAAGAGCTTACTCTGTACACTACACACACACACATCTCTCTCTCTCTTTACACTTCAGACACATTTTAAGCTCTTTTCTCTCTTAACACCCCCCCCCCCCCCCCCCCCCCCCCCCGACACATCACACCTGTAGTTTTTTTTTCACCCATTCATAAACACTTTCCCTAGAGCCCCTCCTCCCTCTCTTGGCGTATTGTAATGGTGTCTAATGTTTCCATGTTTCCATGTAGATGGGGGCCAGGCAGCAGCAGCGACAGAGAAGACGGGGTCTGCCGTGGTAATTGGCCATGATGAAGTTTGGCCAGTGGGGTGACAGCCCCGCTAAGGAAGATGGATCATTCTCATTCGGCCCTGTAAATGTTGTCAATTCCAGCGCTCATAAGGCCCCATCAGCCCTCATCAAAGAGGGGGGACGCAGCTGCCTTGGAAGGGTTGGCGTTTGGGGGGGGGTGGTGGAGGAGGAGTCGGTGTGTGAGTCGTATTGGGGGCAGGATGGAGGGTTAAAAGAAAAGATGGCAGGAGGAAGCTTAATCTTGGTCAGGACGTACTCAAGTAATGAACAAAGGTCGAGAGATGATAGTAATGCTGCAGAGAAATGTTGAATAAGTGTAAGGGAGGAAGAAATGAAGACAGCACAGTCCTTTTAAAAAACTATTAAAGAAAAACTCAATGCTCAGACTTTAGACTGTCTATAAATATGGACGACGCATCTCCATCTCCTTCTGTTGTACATTGTAAATTGAAGCTGAAATACCCTCGTGAAGGGCGCAAACATTTCGTGCTGGTGATGTCATTTGGAGTCAAGACATGTGCAGAAGGATATGGCTGGTGAAACTACAGAATTGACGCTCCTTCTCTTCCACTAAACAAATCAATCAAACCAAACCAAGTTTTGGTTAAATGAGACAGAAAATATAAGGAACAGTATTTCTGTCTCAATGTAATAATTAGTTTAGCTTATATGAGTATATATTAGTATTCTCAATGATTTGTCAGCTTTCTCGAACGACTAATTAGCAGATCAGACTCTGAAACACTTGCATGAAAAGAATGGATTTTTCAAAACGGTGAAATTGTAAACTGTGCTGATTGGACACAAACAGTGTATGCTAATCTTTGTATTGTTACAGGGTTTGAGACTCATAAAAACATGTCTCCTACTGGCTGAGTATGACCCGTTCACTCGCTCCCTCACTTACACACAGCAGGTTGGTCCACTGACTCACATTTGAGAGGGTAATGGTTTTGTCCAAATTTCACATCAATAACAGATGAGCCCTAATCGGCCCTCTGACACACACACACACACACACACACACACACACACACACACACACACACACACACACACACACACACACACACACACACACACACACACACACACACACACACACACACACACACACACACACACACACACACACACACACACACACACACACACACACACACACACACACACACACACACACACACACACACACACACACACACACACACACACACACACACACACACACACACACACACACACATATATGCACACTCACACACAGCCTGGCTCCGTTGGCTTGCACCATTTGCATAATAGTATTTCCCTTTTTCTCCATTCCCCAAATAGATCTGGATTTCTCCATCGCTCTCTCTCCCTCTCTCCACATTGTCTTGTGTGCTCGTGATGGAAAAAGGCTTGACTATAAACAAATACAATTCCCTCAGAGGTCCACAAACGGAGACAGGGATTGTGGGGAAGGAATTCATCTGCGCTCAAACTGAGCGTGGCAGCAGTGGGGAGGATATTTATTTCCTGACGGGCCAGATAGACCTCAACTCTGGGGAGAGGCTGCAGAAGTTCATGAAATTTATATGAAAAATTGGACTAAGATTTCTTTTAATCAATATATGTGTGTGTGTGTGTGTGTGTGTGTGTGTGTGTGTGTGTGTGTGTGTATTTGTGGTTAGTAGGGCTGGGTATTGTCAAGAACCTTACAATTTAATTCGATTTCGATTCTTTGGGTCACGATTAGATTCAATATCGATTTGATTATTGAATCAATGTGCTTCGATATTGATTCTATAACATGCAAAGATGGCAGAAATACCCAGATAATTCATTACAGTACCCTCTGAACATTTTACAGACTTTTGGAAACAAAAAGACACTTTGCAGTAAGGCCTGTTCTGAGTGTCTGCATACGTTACTGCGAGCATTTGTGCTACAACAAAAGGCAGCAGCCAGCTTGTCCATGATGAAGTCCGAGAGCAATCTAAGATCGCAGACATCCCCTTCAGTGACTGTTTTCCAAGTCCAGAAGACTGCAATATTTTCCCAACAGCAAACATCCACAGTATGTGTTACCTCAGCTTCTCCAGGTTACATCTGACTCAAACATGTTGCAGGCTAGATTCAAGCTCAATACCGACTTTTACTTCACATTTCTGAGATTAGCTTTAATGGTGAATAATACTAAAGTACTTTGCTCCCAATATGTAGCTGGCGGTTGTCTTTAAGGCCAGTTGTCTGGCTACTTGTGGTTAATCTGAGGTTTTGATGATGGCGTTAGTGCGCTGGCTTTCACTCTTTTTCTCTCTTGCTTGCTCAGTGATTGTGATTACGTAGGTGCGCCTGGGAACCTAGAAGACCGAGGTGTCCTCAATGCACCTGAATGGGTCGTGTGCATACGATGAAATGTAATCCTAAACACCATAAAAAGCCAGGCTGGGTTACATCTTGCACTCGTTAAAAAAATTAATCTGCCTCACACAAGCATTGTCCTGTTGAAGTCAGTATTCAATAGAGTATAAAATGTGTAGACGAATCTGGGGGGAAAAATGGAAGTTAACAAGCCGCCATTACTGTGTCGGCATCTCCCTACGACAACTGCGGGTTTGAACGCAAGGTTTCCTGAAAGGTTTGTAATAAAACAGGGAGTGCACAAGCCAGTATGAGACCAGAAACTTTACATAGATTCACTTGCTGTATAGAGGGCTGAGATATTTTTCAGGAGAATATTATAATTATTAGTAACATTTGGCCCTCTCTGAGTGACAACATGGAATGTAGTTGTTCATCACCAGACCTTTACTGAAGTGATCCCGTATATACCGTTCCCTTACTAGTGAGCATTATCAGGGTAGCGGGACTGGGGGCTGTGGTGGGCATTTGGACCCTGGGCAGCAGGGCTGGGTTGGGGCTCCATCAGCCCTGCTGATTTATCACCTGGGTAATAGGAAGTGATTGAAGGGAAATTCAAATGAACTCTCTCTGACAGGCGCACATGCAGACACACATTCAGGCACGCACACACAAATTAATAGTGGGACTTAATAGACTACAGGGAGAGAGGGAACAAAAGCTCGAGAGGGAGATGAGATAAAAGGATGGCTTGTTAGTGTGGAGAGATAAAGAGCGGGTCTGAGACAAACAGGACAGAGGAGTTACAACTAGTGACAGATAAAATAAGATTTTCCTGCGAGGAACGTGAGCAATTTGACTTTCTTTTATCTGTATCTGTGAGAAAGAAAGAAGAAATAATGAATGAGGCTCGTGTTTCAGCGTATGAAAGCCAAAAGATAATGAGGAGCTTAAAATAACCAGTAAAATTACAGTATATTAGTATACCATTGTAATATACTATTGGTACCTGAAATTGAGCCACTTGCATTTTTGCACATTCTTTCAAAAAAGAAACCACCACCAGACACACACACGCACTCACACACACACACACACACACACACACACACACACACACACACACACACACACACACACACACATTAACACTAAGCCACATTCTGTCAAAGCCACACGCACATGCTGCTGCAGAGGCACCACCATTGACTGCAGGTCCAAGGCTTCTTTTAGGAATGTCAGCCAAAACACAGAGTGACCCTCCTTGACCATAACCCCACCAGCGTGACCTCACACACACAAACACAAACACACTCACACAAAGACACCTCATCCCACATACCAAAGAGGCTGAGCTGTAGCTGTCAGTTTGTCAACGTTAAGGGTATGACTGTCAATCATTCCCTCTGGGAAATGCCGGCTGGGAAAAGAGGGGGGCTGGTCGACTAGACAGCATGAGAGAAGGGAGCGGAGGTAGGGGGACAGATAGTGATGTCGATGGGTAGTGTGTGCAGATGTATGCTCCTCTTTCTAATGACAATGCAGCTCCGGTTTGACCCCAGGGCGACCCGCAGTCTAAAGCCCCCTATCCACAGACCCCAGTGGCTTGACCGGGCTCAGAGAGGACACTGACCTATGAATCATGGGTATTATAGTCTTGAGTCGTAGTCTATAGAGCTACTAGAGCCAATCCCTGTCGACCTCTCGCCCTGTACCACTCCATTCCCCATGTCGGTCAGCGGGAAGAGAAAGGGCTAAAAAGCAAAACTCTGCCCTAAAGGTCTAAGGCTGCAGCCTGTATGTGACTCCATATACTTCTACTCCTCCTGTGTGTGTTTATCCTCTTGCCCTTGACATTCACTGGATAAATAAACGTGAAATCAGGGTATATCTAAGGTTATGCAAACAGAAGTGTCATTTTGCAAAATTGGCAAAATATTTCCTTAATTTTGACGGCAGGGCTGCAAATTAGAGGATACGGAAGAAAAGACCCATAGCATACAAATGCAGGCTTATTGTTGTTTTGTTATTCAGCGTACTACTTACACCTGTCCATTCCACTCAGAATTATGTTAACTTTCTGCAGCAAAAGGGTGGGAGGTCAATTTAGATGCAACATGAAGACACTTTGGCTAAACCCAATCTCCACACTCTCGGACTTCCATACGGTGAGGCGAGTTCCTAAGTGTGTGAGTGCATAGTGCTGTCCCACTACGACCTCGTCAAGTGTGTGCAGGCTCTGAAGCAGACTTTTCAACGAAAAGTTACACACTTTTCCCACACTCTCTTGTGGGACTTAACAAGAGTTCATTGTGAACTTGGTGATGTGAAGCATGTGATTTCCCTACCCTCCACTGAATGTAAACAAATGTTCTTATATTGTAGCAGCATTCAGTAATGTTTGTGAAGAATTGGCTTTTTTCCATTTTATATATTGGTGCATCTCATTTTATGATAATGTGTCCTACTCCTCATTTTCTGTACCATCTCAAGCCCTTCCAGACTCCCAAGCCGTGCAGGCCTGACATCATTAAAGTCTGTCAATGCTTTGTGTTTAGGCTTTAGGGTGGAGATTGGGATTGGCCCGCAGACACACCTTTTCTCACTCTTGTTTTTCCCCCTTCATTTCCTTCTCACACACACTTATGCAGCACATTTCAAAGATGCATCAGCATGCACACTGCTCCATCGCCATTCCCCCAAGCAGCAGGAAGTGAGGTCATTATGAGAGCCGGGTCAATATGCTCATTAACCCCTGCAGTGTATCTAGATTATAGGAACATCAATAGGCCAGGCCTGACTGGCTCTCTGCTGCAGACATCACAACATCTATCAGAGCGCAGAAACACACAGCAGAGTGTCAGACTGACGGAGAAAGACGACATGATGCTGACATCCTATGATATGAGCAAGCAGAAAAAATAGACATCAGGATGGAAGCGATGGTTGTGTGTTGCTTTGGAGTATTTTGATGGGATTTTCATTACGCAGTCTGACAGAGTTCTACAAGTTGACATGGCATGGCAAGGCATAGCAGGCAGGACAGGCTTTAAGCTAAAAGCAGAGACAAGCATTACATCTAACACCTTTGATAAGAGAGGGCATCAAACTCCACAAGCTCTGAGTTGGGTTTAAATTGACTGAGTGATGTTACCCTGTAACCTTGACCTTACAACAATATCTGAACATTTCTGTAACTCACAGTTATCCAGGGCTTAAGTGTTGTGTATCTATGTTTGCCCTCTTTCATATCTTATGCTAGAAATGTTTCTAAACATTTATGTATAAAGTCTCACTTAACGTTTCCAATACCTTGATACTTTTCATTACCACATGTTTTGAAAAAATAGAATCTCCATTAATTCATTTATTTAAAGTACTAAAAATGAACTGAAGCTTTAAAAACAATTACAGATCTCCACTGATATTTTGGATATTTTTGCCTGGAAATGTATCGGTACATGTAGGGGAGATTTTTTTCTTAAAACTCAAAAGTTTTAATTTGAATACGCCAAAGAATGATTCATATATTTGCATAATTAGAGACATGGTAGATTTGATTAGCAGGTGGACCCATTGCAGCTCTACTCTCTGCCTGCCACTACATTACATTGAAGTTAGATGGAGATAGCATTTCCAATATGGCAAAGGCCATCGTTGGGCCAAACCAATGGGTGACATCACTGAGACTACATCCATTATTTATACCCTCTATGGTGGTGCCTAAAATTGGACATAATTTACCACAGCTCACCTAGCCTCTACCTGTGCCTTTAAATTTCAGGACAGCACCCTACAGTCTTGTTGAACTGTCCCCACACTCAGCGTCAGCTCAGAGCCTGCACGGTGCCACGCCCTTACCTTGCCAGAGTCAGGGCTCACATAGAGGTCAGAGCTGGATTGGACTGGACAGGGAGGCTGTCTGTCAAAGAGGCGGTCCAATACCTCGATCTGCTGCGGCGAGAACAGCTCCCCTCTCATCTGCTTCCTGAGGAAGTCCCGCCCACTGTGGCCGTGCCCGTTGGCCAGCGGTGATTCCTGCAAACCTGCAGAGAGGAGACAGGGAGGATAAGGGTGAGTTTGTTGTGTTATAGACGGGGAGAAACCAGGAGAAGTAGATAATAAAGAAAGAGTGGAGGAGTAAAAGTGTTGGTTGATGAAATAAGTCACTGAGGCAGATGTGGAGAAAAAGTTTGAGCAAAGTGTGGACTTAAATGAACCCTGCTGAGCTGATATAGGACTGAGTGACTTCATAGATTGTGGGGACTCAGAGAAAATGCTACACAAATGCAATCCATTACCGAGCATACGCTGTCTCTTCTTCTTGATCTCTCCAAAGTACACTCCTGCCTCTCATATATACGCACTTCTCCGTCTCTCTTGTCGTAACATCCATACACACACAGACACACAAATATATATATGGCCGTGGTATCAGTATTAGACTGTGAGCTCTCGTATCCTGCAGTTATTGCAAGGCTGAGGGACTGAACGAGACAATTATAAGAACTCTGAAGAGTCGCGGCCCACAAATGATTAGAAAGAGAGAACGAGAGAGAAAGATAAAGAGAAAAAGGGGATGAGGGTGAAAATCCCCCGCTATAGAGCCAATTCATCGCTCCGTACCGCTCCTGAGAGCCTA
>CM036537.1:30314939-30392439 GCA_020745685.1 Tautogolabrus adspersus | reverse complement strand
TCAATCCGTTTAATTTAGAAAAGATTGATGAACAGTTTGTGGCAGAACAGAAGCACCTGGGATTCATTCTTGTACCTGCTGGAATGTTTTGGAAATGTATCAACATTTGGCAAAAGATCCCATACTGTATCTGTCTGTGTGTGTGTGTGTGTGTGTGTGTGAGTATATTTGTGTGTCTGTGAGTTGCAGAGAGAGAGCGAGAACTAGCCCCTAGTGGCGTTCTGTCACCCCCCCTCGCTCCGACATCTGGTCCTGTCTCATTTACCGCAGGAGACTGTCTGTGTGATGGCTTTTTAATGCCACTGACACCGCCACACACACACTCACTGACATGCACAGGTGTATTCACGTTACACATCCTCATACACAAAACGTACACATACAGTTCAGTAAGTGAGAACCCCCAACACGCCTCTATTAACATGCAGCATTGATCCAGTATGACAGCGTGTATGATCAATAGTGCATGCATAAACTGTCTTCTCAGGTAGCTCTCCAGTGAAGCTCTGATAGTAAACAAATAAGACTTTCTCAATGAAGATGTTTGGTTCAGAACTCCCATACTGCACTCACACACACACACACACAATCGATCCTCCTGTGCTCAGTTCTTTCCATCGGGGGTGAGGTGGAGGGTCTTGAGGCTGTCAGTCATCATATAATGTGTATGTATTTGGTGTTTTTGTACAATGTACTTAAAAAAGCCTTCAAAACAAACAAAAAAAGCCCTGTGAAGCACTTTATCACTCACACACTCTTCAACATTTCTGTGTTTTGCTCACCGTCATCCCTCTTCCTCTTGCCCACGTCGGCAGCCGAGCTGATTCCCAGAATGCCGCTGATGGAGTACGACGAGCCGGCTGAGTCGCTGGTCACTCCTGACACTTGTGTGGCAGCCACCGATGTCGCTGTGGAGAGAACACACAACACACATGTTTTTATCTTTTGTGAGTGGCTCTTGAGAAAGACTTAAAAGGTATTTATTAAGACATCTTAAATCTCTGAGAGACGCTGTGATTACTCATAGAGCCACTACAATTTGAATGAACCCCCACTTTCAACACAAAGGATATTTATCTGAATAAATATGAAATAGCTAAAGATAAAGATGCTCACTTTATAAGTTATAAAAGTGAGTCAAATTCTCAAAGGACCTCCAGGAGTACCTTTGTTTTGTTAGCTATACCTGCCAATAACAACACACTATGTTGGATTTTAACTCAGTCTACTGAAGTTGCTCGGAATTTTTGGAGCGCACCAATTAAGCTCCTACTAGGAACTTCCTGTTTGTCTCAATGTGGCGCCCCCTGTGGACAAAGCGATCCATCTTTTCTCTTTGCTGATCTTGTCTTGTACATGTATAAGTCATGTTTTCTGATGGCACATCTCATCCTGCTTTCTTTTAACTGTCAGAAGAATCACTCACTGTGGATTTTTTGCTGTGGAAAACCTACAAATGTTTATCATCTGGTCTGAGATATACCCTGTAGCCATGGTTACAGGCATTCAAAAACACAATATAGAAAAATGAAGTCATGACGCTGATGGTCTTGTTTGCTTTTGCAGGTCATAAAGAGGCGTCAGTATAAATTTCAGTATGTTTCATAACAAATTAAAAACTCCTCACAGCTTTAATACTTCAGCCTATACAAACTGCATCAAATCCAAACTGTGTTCCTCACATGTAATGATGAGTCTCAAAGAATAGTTTCAAGATATGATAAACATGTAAATTAAATGTTCAACATAGAGTCAAGAAACTGAGCTAGTTTCAGAATAAGATCATTTCCAAACTGGATTTCATCAAATGTGTTAAAAGACTACAGGAAATAGATTTTAAACCAGAATCATCAACACTAAATGATTCGTGCTGTATGTTTCTGCAATTTTAAACTTCAATACCATACTAGTAAAAATCAAACAATATCGATACCTGTTTCGATACTACGGCAACATACAGTAAATACAAGTCACATGCACCTAATACTGGGTTCTTTCTTGTTTTTAATGACCAAAAATGTTCATTGTAATTGTAGGTAAACTTCTCCACACTGTCCGAATCGCACAAATACATCGTCAAGATTTCCTTACCAAAATGCTGCCTAATGTGTTTGTCCAATTTAGACTCCTCTGCTCTCTGTGAGAGACATAAAGGTAACTTTTGTGTCTTTCCGAGACGCCAAGAGGACTTGACAAACTTCAGTATTCACTGACCTGTGAAGTTGAACAGACCACCACTGCTCTCTCTCTCTTACTTGCAACAGCTTTGGGTTAAAATATCACTGAAGAACTGTAGTTTTTTTTAAAAGCATTTTATACCATTGACGATTAAAAATACTGACGTATTGTTTTCTGTTAGTCGTATTGATTTTGACAACCTTGCAGATGGAGACAGATTTATAAATTGCAATACAAAACTAAAAACTCTTGAAAGTTAGTAATCAGTCATATTCCTCCAGCAATTTCTATCCAAATAAAAATCCTGTTAAATTCAAGAGGAAAGTTGATGAAATCTTCTCTCTTTTTTTGTTTGGTTTTTGCTTGGTCACCTGTGTTTGGCATTTTGGTCCTCATCGTGTTTTCTCAAAGCATGGCTCGTACTCGTTTCTTTTACTGGTATAGCAAAACTCACACGTCTCAATGCAGCTCATCATAAAACCTTTAAAATCAGGGTAGTAATAGTATTTTTCTCTCCTTATAACCTACATAGATGCACTTAAATCATCTGAAACTTTCCTGAGCCACACACACCGAATAGATTCTTGAAAAAACAGCCACAAAGGACACGAGTCTGTCTGTGTTTTGCTCCTCATGTCTCTCTCTCTAATCTTCCCCCTGGAGGAGACAAGTTCCTCGCTGGGCGACACAGCGACATACTTGTCACCGCTTCAGTGACGCACACACAAACACACACATTCTGCAACCTCCTGACACACACACACACAAACATCCACACACACCAAAACATACAGTCACTCATTCCTTGGTCCCTTATCTGTGCCCCTGTAAGCGGACGTGAGGGTTGAGTGACAGTACGGTATCCCAGGAGGGACAGAAAGGTGTGGAGACAGACATCCTAATCCTCTCTCCCAGCAGACCCCCAAACACAGAAAGACGAGACCGCAAAGGGAATAAAAAAAAAGAAGAAGAAAGAGATAAAGCAGGCGATCGAGGTCCCTTCCAGTCGTTCCTCGTTCTCTAACGACAGGGAGACCATAATGAATGCATATCCCTCCTTTTCCCATCACTTGATTTAGCACTTCAATTATCTGATTTTCCTTTCTCTTTCTTTTCACTCTTTTTTTATCACAACGCAACGCTTTTATTCCGCAAATCCAAATGTTCAATTTTACGCCTGGGAGTGGGACCCATTTATCTGTGTAATCTGCAAGCGTGCGGTGTGTGTGTGTGTGTGTGTGTGTGTGTGTGTGTGTGTGTGTGTGTGTCTTGGTGCATCTACGAGTGTATGCATGTGCGATGTGTGTGCGTGCGTGCTAAATGTGTGTAAAAGGCAGGAGTCAGGGAGCAGTGTGTGTGAAATTAATTTAGATTAATAGACAACGTGCGATTATGAAGATACGAGAGACACCGAGACACAATCCACTGCAGGGCAGAGCGAGGAGGGGAGAGAGAGAGAGAGAGAGAGAGAGAGAGAGAGAGAGAGAGAGAGAGAGAGAGAGAGAGAGAGAGAGAGGGAGAGAGAGAGAGGGAGACAGGCTCTAATATTTATTTGTACTCTGAGATATTCATCGAATGAAAGGAAATAATGTTTCAGTCACAGTTGTAATAGTTATTTTGCATCAGATTAAAAAGTACACATGAACAGACAAAGCTTGTTAATTTGAAGGACGACATTTTAGCGTCTTTTTTTTTGTTAATTCAGTTAAAACTCAACTCTAATGAACATTAGGGGGGAATCTTGTTAATATGTGGATTTGGATGTCTCCTGAGTATTACTGCTTACCATACAAATGTAAAGAATCACTTTATAAATGAAAATATTTAATTTAATTCATCAAAAAGACGACCTTGTTTTTCTTGTTTTCTCTGACATCTGTGTATTTTACTCTACAGCGGCTAAACAAAACATGATAGAGAAATCTTTATTGTGTTTGTTGTAAAAACAACCCTGCCCTAGTCTGCTTAGTGTGGGTGTGAAATGGAGACCTCTAAAAGCGTTTTAGCAGATCTTGCAAGTCGCCTCATAACAACCGTACCCTGTTTAACTTGTATTCCCCTTCATATTCTCCTCTCTTCTGTTTGGGGTTTGTCAATAAGCACGTAATAAGCTGCATTATGGCGTGAATAGGCACATGAACAAAAAACAAAAATAAAGTAATAAAAAACAAATCATATAACGCTACCTAGACGGTGTAGATTTGATGTCATGAGTGCCATCTTAAATGTAAGTCGTCTCAGATGTAACTCCTTTTTTTTAAGACTTATATTTGGGCTTTTTTTTCCTTTAATGGATCAGACATGACAGAGCGGGACACCAGGGAAAGAGAGTGGGGAGTGACATGCAGGGAAAGGAGCCACAGGCTGGACTCGAATCCAGGCCACCCTCTAGGAGGACTACAGCCTCCGTAAGTGCTAGGCCATCTGCACCTCGGAGGTAACTTTTTAGGACATTTTACTACCTTCAACTTAAAAGAAAAAGGAATTCAAGAGTTTTCAAGTTTTCTAAGAAACTCTGTGTCAGACGGTGAAGTTGGGCATTTGTAGCTCCTGAGGAACTCTGAGGGGGCAGCGTGGCCAAATCTGCCTTTCTGATAAATCAGTCTTACTGTACATAATAAGAGTTGTTGAACCTTGATACAAATATCCATTCACAGATACTTCAGTCCTCATTATAACTGTAGTAGTAAGACTTGAGAATGAGAATGAAGTTTAAGATCCATATTTGGGACTGAATTGTTAAATAAAGGTAAAAATGTCTGTGTTTCCATTATGTCGGTGCTGAATCTTCTTCTGTTCCTGATGATGATTTTCTACTGACTTGTATTTCTTTGTGAGAATGATGTTCTTGGTGATCTGCCGGATTAGTGTCTGACACATCCATGAATGTAACAAATCATCTCATTGGAGTTGGTCGTACTTTTTAAAGCGTCCCCAGTTTGAGTCGGGCTCGACTGCTTCTTCTATTTTTGTCTGTCCGTACCGTCAACAATAACACAAGTTGAGAATCTAAATGTTCTTACAAAGCAGGGGGGGAAAAAACATCAGAACCTAAATCCTCCTAACATATTTCTGGATTCGCTCTGTGGCACACGAAACTTTACACCTCGTCTTTCACTTTAACTTCATGTCCAGAGTTTCAATAATGTATAGAGTGCATGCTTTGCTCCTGAGAGACTCCCATGAAATCAGCTCCTCCGTAAAAGTGCTTCGCCAGTTGGAAACAGGATTTTTAAAAGCGGCGAACCTACCTAAGTTGTGAGCCGACACTGAGCCAGTTTGGCCCGGCTGCTGAACCTTTGTCCGAATGATCCTGCAGGAGGAGAGAGGAGATATTAGTGTGTGTGAAGTGGTAGTTTGTGTGTGCGTGAGAGGATTCTGAGTGACAGAGAGAACATGACCATCGTGGGAGCAAAACTGTGCGCGTGTTTGTGTGTGGCTGTGTGTGTGAAGTGGCTGAGGCAGGCTGACATGGCAGAGGGGCCTCACACTTCCTGCTTGGCTGCTCATGCAAACCTTTTCTTCCTCTTTATTTTCCTTTCCTCCCCTGTCCTCTCATTTCCTTTCCTTTTCCTTTCCTTTTGTGTCTGTCTCTTCCCTTACTCGCACACACCTTCCTTCCCCTTTGTCCACCTCCTTTGCTCTCTCCTTCTCTCTCTTATTTCTCTATCCCTCCCTTTCTCTGCCTCTATGCTCAGGGGAAAGGGTTGTCATTGTACCATCGTGTTGAACCACTGAGCTGCAGCCACTTCATACATATGGAGACTGGGGCCTCTTTACCATTCCCTCTCTTTTTTCACTGCGGCACACACACAAACACACGGTATTATATTGCTCTGTGCTCTACCTACCTAAGTGGATACTCACACACCAACACACACATTACACAGACTGTAGTACCTGTTGATGGAGCTGACACTGGGGACGCTGTCATTGTCACACACTCTCTCGGCGAGGAGCCTGTCCCGGATCTCCCAGGCAAACATGGTGGGGTTTTGGCGTTTGTAATCGGCGATCTTGTCGACCACTTTGGGAGTAGCAACCTTTGGTTTGGATCCCCCGATTACCCCGGGGCGGATACTGCCCGTTTCATAGTACCTGCCGATCAAAGAAAAGAAGAAGCTTGTGTTGATTATGAGAAGGTAACAGAGGTTATAGTATTTCTAGAGAAAATGTGAGTTGTTGGAAAGTTTGATATTTAAGTCATTTAAAAAAGTAATTTGTTAACAGTCAGTGGGGATTTAGAGATCCATTAAGAGTATTTTGATATTTTAAGAATTCCCAAACATCTCCAAATTTCCAAAAACCATACCAGAACACTCTAAAGCAGCTCATTAATTCTGCAAAAATGAATGCAGATCTGATTTGAAAATATCCTGCAGGAAAACTGGTCCATGCTTTTGTTGTCTATTAGCTATTTTATTGCATGCCCTTTTATCAAACTGCCCTAATAAATCTCTAAAGGCTCCGCAGCTGGTCCAAAAGTTGCTGCACATGTACTGACAGGAGATCACATTTATTCAATATAGGCTTCTCTGCACTGGATCCCTTTGAACATGGGAATATAGATAGAATATAATTAAAATCCTCCTTCTCCCTGGTCCAAGCCCTCAATGGTCAGGTAACACTACTAAAGACCTCATAGTGCTCTGTAGGGTTTTCACAACACCAACATTTGAAACATTGACACCATACTAGTGGAAATCAAACAACATCTTGTCATGTTTTGATACCACCAGAACAGAAATACAAGTCCCTACTTTGGGTAGCAAACTATCTAAATTACACAAATACATTGGCACATCGGTAGAGAAAAGTTGCCAACATATTTGTGCAATTCAGACAGTGTTTTCTCTCTTTGGCTTGTGGTAGCTTGAGTTAAATATGACAGAAGATCTGTCCGTTTTTTTTAAAGCTTTGGTGCTTTACGATACAATCAATCATAAAAATAAAAGAGGTTTCATCGTTTCAAAAGGTGGTATCAAAGCACATCAAAGAATCGAACATTGTTGACAGCTTCAGTGCCCTCTTATCCCTCGAGGACATTGTTTCCCAAGAATCGAGGCCTGCTTCTGGTACTTTGCCTCCCATGCTACTTTTGGAGAGTCTGGGTCCGATGACTCTGGGAGGCAGACTACCCCCCTCTTTTTTTTAATGATAGTAGGCTTTCATTTTTCTTTTGACTAAGCTTATACGTAGGGCTAAGGTTGACTCAGTTTGTAATACTATGAAACGATTTGGCACGTGTTTTAAATGATCCAATCTCTGTTTTTATTTTGATCGGTAGCATTGAGAAGTACCAAAGCTTTAGTTGCTTTAGGCTTAGACTGCTGGGGGGACTTGATACATGAGCTCTTCTCCAATTCTGTCTTTCTTTCTCCATCTATTAAATCCAACTTTAGTTTGAATCTGAGAAAGTTTACCTGGTTTCTAAGGTATTCGGCTCATACAGTTTACTTTTTATTCTTTTGATTGTCAACAAATAACTCCATTGCAATTCTTAAAAGTGATACACCTGCCTTATCCTTTTACTAAACACCTTACATCTTTTTATTCTTTGCTAATCCATCCATTGTCCAACTTTCTCTCAGATTGCTGAAACTTGTTCATTATTCAACCCAGCAGCTTGACAGTGGGCTACAAAAGACTGGAATATGACATATAAATGGCCTTTTAGTTCACCGTCCATGTGCCTTGGTCCACTCTATCTCAAATCTTTCCCTCCTGGCGTGCCAGTGGAGGAATGACCTTCACACAGCAACTTCACCTCCCCACTGGCCTGCCTGTCCCCCCCCCCCCCTCCCCTAAGACGACCCTCCAGTTTTTTTGCCATTCAGTCATTTATTTAAGGATTGTGATGTTCACAATAACACTCACTCAACAATGTAATTGTGGTCTGTTATTATTCATGCTGCCAGTCTCTACTGTCCAATCTGAAGTGATGGTTGCAAAATCCACAGACCCTACCATTTTGGAAAAGCACATTTTTGAATTCTTCTATTGCTTATAAGAGTCTGATTTAGTCCACTCTAGTGTCTGTATTGACAGTCGCAGTCTTTTGAGTTTGAAGCTCTGTCTTTCCATATTTTCTTCTTGATTTGTCTAACACAAACTGCAGGATCGTTGCACAAGCTTCTGGTGAAAATTGCATGTTTTTGCAGCGATTGTGAATTTAGATAATCCCCCAACACTAACATTCACAGTCATGCTCAGTTTGGAAAAGAGACTTTTAGGAAATTGTGCATGCAAGATTGATTTTGTCTGCAGCGTTTTATACTGAGGTTATAGATTGAGGTTTGTAGCTGCCGATGACAGACTGGTATAGAGCAAAAGCAAACAGACTACCGGCATAAAGGTTGACAATTTCTAAATAGTTGTTTTTAATGTTTAAAACTGTTGAAGGGTAGCTGGCAGATGAAGGGATTTAACAGCATGAAAAAACACTACTTACACATGTACTGCTGACAAAACCAACAAAGAGATAAGTGGTACCACTTTGTCCACAAACTAAAAGTTCTTCACAGGAGCTTTAAGTGAAAATAAAAATGATAGGGATGTGTGAGATAAGCTGACTAAACGATTAAATATTGTCACTCTCGCCAGTTGGCAGCTGAAAAACTAGATGTTTTATTTAAAATGATCAAAAATGTTTGTAAGCTAAACCCCAATTACCCACCACTAGCCGCAGGGGTTAGCGCTGGTTAATGGTTGCTGAGATTGTGCTCTACTACCCAGAAATAAACCAGCACAGTGGAGAGATGACATCGTGTAGCATGGAGCGGTTTGGCAGTGTTTTGATCTAGAAAATGGAGATAAAGTTGTAAGTGTGCTGAGTCAGGTTAAACTGGCAAATAACCACTGGAACCAAGCGATGAGTAACCAGCACAGGCATGTAGACGTTAACCTTTAAGGAGGACCGAAGGCCGGCAGTGCTAGCACTGCTAACGTTAGCCAAAGTCAGTAAACCAAGTTGACATTGTTTACTCACAGACGCTGTTACGTGTTTAGCCGTGTTAGATAAATGTGTGTGTTATAGGAAAATTAGTCCCTAGGAATATCCCTCACAAAAACCTTTAGTGTACCTGGCACATTGGTAAAAACTGACCGCTTCTGATCTGGCCTTTGGATAGACTTAAAAAAAGATTGAGTTCACTTGTTTCTATAAACGCACTGCATCAACACATGATGGAGAAAACAACCTATTTTGGGGTTTTTTATGTATTTATTTTAAAGATAGAATAGGGGATGGAGTCAGGAATTGGGCAAAAAGAGAGTGGGAACGACATGCACGAAATGAGCCACAGTCGGATTCGAACCCGGGCCAACGAATCTCTAGGACTTTAGCCTCTGTACATGGGACGTGCTCTAACCACTAGCGCCCCAGAAAATAACTATTATAATGATAGCAAAATAGGGTTGTCATGATACAAAAATTTAAAACTTAGATAAAAGTCAAACGATATGAATACCTTTTTACATACCAAGGTAACAAAAACAAAAGTCCTACATTCCCAGTATTTGGTCATTTCTTGTTTAACTAACACAAAAAAAAGAAAGTAAATTCCTTTACAATGGCTAAATTGGGCAAAATGCTTAGGATGTACTGGTGCAGATATAGACATAGGCTCTCTTCGTCCTTTACTTGTGGTAACTTGAGGTTGAAATGTGACTCAAGATCTGAAGTTTTTTTTTTAAAGATTATCTACTGTTCAACATTATCGATTATAAAAGAGATTAAAAACGTGAAACTACCAAAAAGTATCTATAAAAGAGTACTGGAAATGTTGATCTAAAAGCAAACATCATTTGCTCCAAGAGTAAAGAATATGATGCTGTTCCATGAGTAGGTTTATTTGTCCTTAACCAGGTGATTGAAATGATCAGTTAGCAACAGCATCAACTAAATGACTGACAAATGTTTATGACGCCTGACTGCGGTGCTGCCTCTTGTTTTTCTTTCACGTTGTGACACAGAGGTACGAAGAGGGTGGCACTGATCCACACACACACATCAAATAACACTCACATACACACCAAACAAATCCAGGCGTTTCATGTCCACCATGGCTATTTCATGAATGTATTTGCATGCAGAAGGGGCATGGGGGGGTGGAAGGACAGCAAATGTGCTCCGCAGCTTGCAGAAAAGGGGGGATGCTGTGTGTGGATGCAAGCTGTCAGTCAGTCTTAAACCTGCTGCTCTGCCTCTCTCTCTCTGTTTGTCTCTCTCTCCACCGCTGTACGGTAGAGTAATCCCTTCCGTGAAGATGTGTGCTCCTGTAAGCGTGCATTTCCTTGTCTTTCTTTTTGTGTGTTTTATGTGTGTGTGTGTGTGTGTGTGTGTGTGTGTGTGTGTGTGCTGCAGTTTTTGGGCTTTTCACAGCTGGAGTCTAAACACAGCTAAAGGAAAAACAATCTATTTCCAAATGGAAAACTATTTAAATTATTCACAGCTGAATCATTGGTGAATAAACGAGCGTGGTTATTGATATCCACACAACGATGAGCCAATACAAACACACTCAGACACACACACACACACACACACTCAGACACACACACACACACACTCAGACACACACAGAGTGGTAGAGTTGGTGTTTTTGTTCTGCTGGCACCACAGAGACAGAGAGGAGAGGATAAAACAACCCTCCCTCCCTCCTTCCATCCCTCGATCCCCTCTCCTCCTCCCCCGCCCCCCCAAACGGTAACGCTTGAGTGAGTTGAACGGCCAGGACAGGGGGAGAGAGAGAGGTAGAGTGAGAAAGACAGAAGGAGAGAGAGAGAGGCAAAGGGAGAACAATGAGCAACACATTTTTTGATATAGCTGAGGGTCGCTGTGGCTAATCCTTCCCCTCCGTCCCCTCAAATGGTCTCTCTGTCTCTCATTCTGTCTCCCCCGCACTCTTCTTCTTCATCTTTAACACACCGTTTCCCTTTTGATTGTGTTCCTTGTTCTTGTCTTTCTCCCATTCTCCATCTCCCCTCTGTCTTTTTTTTTTCCTCCCTTTTTTTAGGGGTGCAGAAATATGGTGCCACTTTCATTTTGATGCTAATTCCAAAAAGTGATGAATCTTTTCCCTTTTGTGCCTCTTTCTTCTCGGGGGGACGGAACGAGCAGGGATTTACTCTTGAATTTTAGCTTTGAAAAGGCAGAGACAGAAAGACAGAGAGAGAAAGAAATGGGAGGTAAGAAAAGGCAGAAATATTGAGAGGGGTTGGACGACAGATACAGGATACAGAGGAAGAGGAGAAAGGTAGAAAAAGGGCAGAGAGATGGAGAGAAGAGTGAGAGAAACAAATGAAGGCAAACAGTCGAGGAAATTTAGCTTATGTGTGCTAAAGGAAAAAGAAAAATTGCCTTGCAAGAGCTTCAATTTGACACATGCTTAGCTGGCATTGAAACGGCAAAAAATAGGCTGAAAAATACACACAATTTGATCCAAATATGACCTCATAAAGAAACAGAATAAGGCCCTAAAATGAACAAAATGTGTAAGCCTGATGTTGTACTGTAGCACTTCTTCGTAATACAGCAGTGTGTCACACTTTTAAGGTGTTTGTGCGCCTTTTTTACCTGCCCAGTATCTTGCTGACACATCCATGGCTGACTCGCAGCTGCCGTGAGATGTCACAGGGTCGAACTCCTTGGTGGGCGAGTTCTACTATTCGCTGTCGCACAACATCTGGGAGGGGCCTGCCGTTTACAAACACACCTCCGAGCTGGTTCACTCCGCCATGTCCTACAAGAGGGAGAAACAGAAGGTCAAGGATGAGTGAGAACAGGGGTGGAGAAATATTGTGGTTGCCCTAGCTCAAGACAGTGATACATTTCATAAGGTTGCAGATAATCGGACGCAACGAAGATAAACGTATTCAAATGAGGTTGACTAAATAAAGGTTGATGAGGTAATTTGAAACAATTTTAAAAGGCTTAAATATGGTGGTTTCAGACAACAGCAGAAAAACAGCAGTGACCAAATAATTGATAAAAAAAAAACGTATCAGTTTGCTCAATTAGAAGCGTCTGAGGCTCGGCTTGTCCTCTAATTAGATTTCTGGAAAGACACGACAGAAAATTGAACAGGCACAAGAACATCACATTATTGTTGCTTTTCTGACATAATCATCATGATTCTTCTGTGAACTGCTGGTGATCGAACAAAAGACTTGATTTATCAAAAGACAGACAGAAGAAGACAATTTAAGGGGGCCTAATTTAACACAGTCTTCCCTCGCTGACTGCTGACAGTACAGTATTAACTAACCATGCCTGTTTGGAAGCCGTTTTAGAGTCTATCTCTACATTCACAACTCTGATGCTTGTTCGGTAGCTTTCTTCACAAATAGCTGCAGTACGGTCTGGTTGGGTTGTCACGATACCGATTTTTAAACTTTGATATAGTTCTAGAAAGAATCTAACAATTTGGTGACCTGTTTGGATACCCAGGCACCACATATTTGGTAATATGTTGATTTTAACTGCCAAAAAATGCAAGAAAACTTCTGAACACCTTGTAAATTGGCGACGTTTTGGTACAGGAGCACTGCAGACGTATTTGTGAAGTTCATGCATTGCTCTCTCTTTAACTCGTTGCAGCTTATGGTTAAAACATGACTGAAGATCTGAGGGTTCTTTTTGATGCCATTGACCATCAGAACTGAGTTTGCATAGTTTAAAACACATGGTATGGGAAAAGTATAGAGGTATCGAACATTTTGACAACCTTAGTCCAGTCTAGAGGAGTCCTCGTTTTTCTCTCATTGACTCTGCCTTATTGTGCCTGTTGCTCAACGATGCTTTGACAAAAACACCATGTTGTGTTTGTGCCATAAACAGCTCGTGTCTGTGCAACACTTAATAAAGCTGTGTGGGAGCGCTGATAGCCTAGCGGTTATGTCGGGCGCCCCCACGTACAGAGGCTATAGTCCTCATTGCAGTGGCTGCGGGTTCGGCCCGGTTCGTTTTTTTTCCTGATGTCACTGATTGATTTTTCTGGCTCAGCAAAAAAAAAATGAGTTAGTCTATTTTAGAGTGCAAACTTTGACATTTCCGCCCGGGCAGAGTAAGCTGAGATCTGAAGTCAATGAAGGGATTCATTACTGACCACAGCCTGGCCCTGGCACTTACTGAAGACGACTAATATTCCTGTTTATATCACCTGTTCTTTGACTACTGGAACCCAAGACACAGAAGAACAACATCTGCATGTTCACTCAAACTTCCTCTTTTGACTGACACATTTCAAACACAGCAGCAGCAGCAAAGGAGCAGGAACAGCAAGAAGAAGACGAATGAAGCAGCACTATGGGATATAGTCTAAATCCATCCACCTTATAGGTTAGAAAAGAACAAAACAACGATTCTCAAGATGGAGTCTTTACATCACTTGTTTAGTCCAACCAACAGCCCCAGACACAAAGATATTCTCAGTTTACAAAGATTATTTGAAGAAGCTAAAAACACAGAATCGTTGACATTTTTGCTTAAAAAAGCCAAAAGCGAGTCAACTTCTTGATGATTTATCTTCTCTCAGTTGTCCAATTGATTATAAAGCTAATAGTTTCAGCTGGAAGCTCTCCCAGCATGCACTTGAGGAGAGGCAGGGTAGACTTTGGATGGATCAGCAGTGTAGGAAATTCCTCTGACACATTTATGTCGTTGCAAATGATTTCTATAAAGACACAAACCAGGTCAGAAAACATGCAGGGACCTCACGCTTTAAGACAACAGTGCTAACTGGTGCTAATAGCTTTAAGATAGCTTGTATGGTGAGCGCTGGTGACATATTGTGTATAAAAGAGAAAGTTAAAGTACTCTCTCTCTCTCTGTCCCCAGCTGTGTTTGTGTATTTACTGTACATGCACATATCTCACCAAAGGCAGAGTATAAATCAACCAGTTTTTTTTTCTAAAACTAATCCACTGGCTTTTGTATTACCATAGTGATTACGTCTTTAGGGGAAACACACGTGTTAACGCACACACACACACACACACACACACACACACACACACACTAATCCTAGCTGTGGGGGTAATAGATTTTAAACACATTTCCCCAGCAGGGATACCCCCTCAAACACAAAGCTGTCCCCTGAACCTGTCCCCCTGTCCTCGTCTTTTTTCCACCAGTGTGAAATAAAGAAACACACGAACACACACACACACACACACACACACACACACACACACACACACACACACACACACACACACACACACACACACACACACACACACACACACACACACACACACACACACACACAGACAAACACACACATGTTTTCCTCCAGCTCAAATATAAATAAATCTGTACTTAGAGAATGCAAATAAACGCAGAACTGTGAAGTCTGGAGAGTCTCATTATGTGAAACCAAACAAAGGTATTCTCTAACAGATTATATTTTCACCGTCAAAGAGACAGTGGTTCTCAACTGGTAGGTCGGGACCCAAAAGTGGGTCGCAGAGCTGTTTTCAGAGGTCTATGAAGCGCTTTTCAAGTTTGTGTTTTGTTCTGTTTCTTTGTTCTGTCACGTGTTGTACCGTCTGAGGTCTAGAGTGCACAGTTTTACATTAAATACATCTGATTGGTTGAAAAATATCAGAGATTGGGGTCGCGATTTTTCATGAAGAAGTTGGTGGTGGGTCCTGAGGTGAGACCAGTTGAGAACCACTGATTGTAACAGTCACGCTCTTCATCAACAGTTCACTTTTTGAAATAGAAGAAGCCTCTTTATGGACATTTATGGACGTCTGCTGCAGACTGCACGATTTACTAAAGACAGCAAGATACAGACGTTCAGTTTCATGCAAAGTCCATGAAAAGTGGCCGAACCAGACTCAGAGTGTTAATGCTGACAACAAATTGTAGCAACAAAGAAAGCAGCTGACAGCATCGCCTGCATTAAATGTAATGTACATTATCATCAAACAGACTCAATTATAGAGCAATCTGATGAATTACAGACCACTCATTTTTTTTATTTTAGTGGCTTGACTGTGTAGGGTTGATGTGATGACAGAATTTTAAACTTAGATACGATACAGGTAAAAGTGAAACGATATCGCTTCCTGTATGGTTACCAAGGCAACAGAAGAATAAGTCCTAGGCACCCAATAATAGCTAAATTCTTCAATTACCAAAAATTGCAGGCAAACTCCTGCACAGCGTCTAAATTGCAAACAATGCTAACATTTTAGTGCAATTCAGACAGAGCGCTCTCTCTCTCTTTTGCACTTGGCAGCTATCGGTTTAAAATATGGCTGAAGATACTTTAAAATACTGTGGGCCGTTAAAGTATTGGAAATAGCTTTGTTTCAAACACGTGGTATTGAAATGTTTTGAAGGATGGAAGTTGGACAATCGTGACTGTGGTGGGATAGCTGCTTTAAAGTGCTCCACAGTGAATCTACACATCTGAAGAACTTAATTCACGATGAAAACGCAGCCTGTAAAACATCTTTTGAACCCTTACGTAGAAAATAACTCGAAGACGTCATCTGAAGTTTGACAAATGTGGACATCATAACAGTTTGGAGGCTCTCATGCAGGAACTTCTGCAAAATGGTAGATGTAGCATTTGAGGAGCTCAACCCTCACTCAGAAATAAAGTACCCTAGATGTATGGAAATGCTAAACTACATCTGAGGTAATCAATGTATGCTGCTGTAACGCACAGCAGCAACACATTCTGCTCTGATTTAACACATGCTTTTGTTTAAGTCATGTGTGTAAATATTTTTTATGTCCTTGTATTGTCTGCTGGATATCGATACCACGGCAACAAAATTGGAAGTCTGAGGCGCCCACTACTAGGTAATTTCTTGTTTGACAAAAACTGAGACTGAACTCCTTTAACCTTCTTAACCTTCGACCCTGCGCCTCCTCAGGAGCTAAGGTTGTCAAAGTTTTCGATACTCTGATACCAAGAGTTTTAAAATGATACAATCTCCTTCATTGTTATAATCAATAGTATAGAAAAACCAACAAATCATTATTCATATTTTCAACCCAAAGGTACTCCGAGCGAAAGAGAGAGAGCAGCAGTGGTCCTTTCAAAACCACAGGGCGGCATACACTGACCTTTCTCAAGTCCTTCTGGTGTATCACAAAGACACAAACGTTATGTTTTATACGTCTTACAAAGACACAGAGAGCAGAAGAGGTGACACTGTCGAAATGGCACAAATATATGACTATACTGTATGCACTTGTACGAGTAAGTCAGGTCAATATTTTTCTATCTAATGCCATGGCCCAAAAATCCCAGTTTGTCTAAAGAGGTTTCACAATATGCCCGCCCTCTGTCCTCAGATCAACATGAAACTGTAAATCAGAACCAACACATTCTGCCCCTGTTGGTACCTAGTGTTTGTTTTGTTCTTTATCCAGACATGTACGTTGACATTTACATCTTTTCTTTTTAAAGTTGATGTTTGATTGCGGGTTGAAAAAAAGGTGGGGAGAGAAGGGCAATGTAATGTAGTAAAGATCTTGAGTTGGGATATTAAGTTTGGCTCTCCTGCATGCTGTTGAACTTCTATCCCTGTGTAAACGGTTGTCATGATACCAGATTGTTAAAACCTTTAATACCATTCTAGTAAAAAATCTACATGATTCATTACCACGGCAACAAAATTAGAAGTCCATCCAATACTGTCATTTCCTGTTTTTAAAATAACCAATTGATGCGCTCAAACTCCTGCACACTAAATTGCACAAATACGTTGGCAACGTGTTGGTATTGAAATATTGCTGTTGCATTTGTGTAATTTAAATGCTGCTCTGTCTCTCTTTCTGCTTCTGTTGTTTAAAAAAATGTCAGAAGGTCTGAAGTTCTTTTTGAAGTTTGGTACTTTTCAATGCTATCGATCATTAAAATGATGAAGATTGAACGTTTTGAAAACCCTACCGCAGTAACGATCTTACTTTGATTTTAAAAAATTCCCTGATTTTTACGGTTTTACTCCACTGAAAACCCTGACCCCCTTAATGTCCCAGCACTGTGTCCTGCGAGGCCGGGAGGAAGCACATATTCAGATATTCCTCAAAGCTTGAAGAAGCCCGCTGACCTACATGAGCCAAATTCAAGTCCTCCAAACACTCTCTGGCCGCTCTCTGTGGATGTTTTGTGTCATTGTGTCACAGCATTATTGCATCCCCTCTCTCTTTATTATTATGTCCTGAAACCTCTCTGTGAATAAAAGACACAGTTTTTGCAGGGTCGTTTATAGAAACCAACGTCCTCCTCTGCACAGGTATCTGCAGAGAAGGCTCTCCCCTCTCTCTCTCTCTCTCTCTCTTTCTCTCTCCCCCCTCTTTCTCAGATAAGAGTAAATGAAATGGTTCCTTTCACCTCTCCTATCTGGGCCGGGGCATGAAATACGCCTTGCTTTGTAAAGATGTGGGGAGGAATGACTTGTGACCTACAAAAACCTCCAGATAACTATTTATTCACTTATCTGTGTATTTACTGTTGGCATTAGGCGTTCCCACTCTCACCATTCTTGGCGACGATTTATGGGGATTATGTTTGAAATTTATTTTCCAAGCCTATAAATACTGATGGGCACAAATGCAATGACTTACACATTCTATAAAGGCATTTGTTTATCGCAAACGGTGGCATAATTCTCTGAATATGTTGCACGAGTTGCATTTTAAAGACTTTATGTTATTTTGATCTTGCTGGTTTTTATCATCATAACATGGAAATAGCCTTCAAATGGAGTTGCACTTGGGGAGGAATCTATCCCATTTCTTGCGTAAGGATGGCTTAAAAAATGTTGCTTGGAAGCGGAGAAGAATTCAGGAGCAATGTTTCCTCACAGCTGTGTGAGTTTAGGGACAGAGGTCCAGTAATTCATCACACTGACCAAACAAATTAACCACTTGCTCCCAGATATTCAATCAGCGTTAACTCAGGGAGGTTTTGTTGCAAATGAGATTCAAAGATTTTGCCAAATGAAGGGTAAAAAAAACCAGAAGCTACAGTCTCCAGAGGCAGACGGGAAAGTGTTGGCAGAAGCAGCAGCTTCATTTTTTATCCTGGAGACACAGAATCAGTGAGGGGACAGAGAGACAGGCAGCCAGGGGAGCAGGGGTCATTATGCATCCCTGTTGTATTTTATTTATTTACCTTTAAAAGGAGCTGACTTAAGAGCCCTGCACCTCCTTAAATGTTTGATTGATTCACTGTTTCCAGGAGGAAAAAATACAGAGATAAAGCAGAGTATATTCAAGCTCCCCCATCCAGAAAATGAGGTCCATTAGGACTCTGTGTCTCTCTCTTTTCCGGCTACATCTCTCAATGTCTCTCTCTCTCTCTGTCTCTCCTCATCTCTCATCTGCCTCGTCACGGCCTGACGACTCAAAAATAAAGCGAAAGAAAAAAAAATCACAACAAAACGCCACCGGTTCTTCTCTCTTGAAGAAGGGAAAAAAAAGAAAAAGAAAGGGGAAGTAGAAATGACTTTTGGCTGAAAACCTGTTGGCGAGAATACAGATGAAGCACATTTCCTGAGCAAACAGTGAAGAGATGTGAGAGATGTGCCAGGCAGGGAGGCGTTTTGGACTATAGAGTGTTATTTTTCTCTCAGAGGGTAGAATCATTACATTTTGAAGGGGAAGTGTGACTCAATCTAATCATTGAACTTTTAAAAATCTAAATTGTCATCTTATATTCAAACCTTATACATCCCTTATATTTTTCTTTTGCATTTTTGCAACATATAGTGTAGATAAAGTTTGGCTCAAATAGGTAGGTTATTTCTGGTCAACAGAAAACGTGGTTTTAGTTACTTTTTTTTAGCTGTTTTTTTTTTTTTTTACCATTTCTATTTCCCCCCTCTCTCTTTAGACTATCAGTCCATCACTAAGGTAGCCTGCCACAGCCTGCTCTACATTCAATCTGCCGCCATTACCATCACAATGCGTGATTATGAAATTCAGCTCATTATCATCACAATTATCTGCTATACATTTTTAAAACATCACTGCTAGGCCCGGGCTACAAATGTGTGGCTAATAACAAACTAGCTGCCATGTTAGCACAGTTTAGATCCACATAGCCTACTAACTCAATGCACCAAATATTAAAAGACAGCGAGTTGAACATTTCAATCCCAAATAAAGCAAGCCTTTAGCCTATTCTTTTGTTTAAACAGTCTTAAAAAATACCTAAAATAAGGCCCTATGACAGCCGCTCGATTAGCTCACAGACGCACGCACTTTACGCAGTTTTTTGTTTACTGAGGAAGAAACATTAAAATCTTAATAACTCTCAATCACAACTAAACTACAAATGCTAAAGAGGTCGTGAGATTATGCATTTATGAAAGACAAACACCCACACGTACGTACACGCACACGCACGTACACGCACACAACAAAATGCACATCAAGTACTTTTTTACGCGTCACAGTCGATTCCTGGCGACCTACCTCTCTCTCTCATTCCCTATTTACCTCTCTCTCTATTTTTTAATCTTTGTCCCCCTTCTCTCTCGCTCTCTCTACCCCTTCTCTCTCTCTCTCTCTTTCCCTCTATAGGCCTCTCTCTCTCTCCCCCCTCTCTCGCTTTCTGACATTTTGAGTTGTAATCGTTTAAAAGCGTCTCCGGGCTCTGACATATATAACTTTAGCTGCGCTGTTTCCGGCAGCAGCGCGGATCATTGGCTTTGGTCAACCGGCATGAAAGAAGAGGAAACGGGATTCGTTCTAGTTTATTCCCTGTTTTTTTTTTAAGTGCGTGCATGTGTGTGTGTGTGTGTGTGTGTGTGTGTGTGGCTTTTCTTTTTTTTTATTCCAAGAGGAAAACGCACCGTGGGAACCTGTGTCAGTCACAGAGGACGCGTATTCTCCGGGACTAAATTGCAGTAAAATAAAGACTAAAGGCCTAATTCATATCCTATTACACGCTTTTTTAGGTATTACGTAAACGACACGTAATGTGGAACTCTAAAATATATTTTTTCGTTTATGAAAGTAGTCAACTTTCAACACAATATATAGGCTTGCTGGAAAAGTTCTTAATTTAATTATTTCCTGATATTTTAGGCCTTAATAACGGTCATTTTTGTGGTTGATAAATCATGATTCTTACTCCACACCATGTTGTTTGGATTTCTTTTCTTTTTTATTAGGCTAACTTTAAAAGGGGACTACCTTGTGTATTATATTGTAATTATTATTTTGCTGCTGTCATTGATATGAACACTCATTCAGTCTGTGACATGCATAAATGTGAAGGGAGGTTTCTGCTGTTTCTCTGAAGGGAAAGTGGACTGAAGACACAAAGCACGGCCTGCCATGTCACAGCTGACTGAACAAGTGTCCCTCCATTCAAAGAGCACCTTGCACTGCTGATGTGTCCTTGAGCAAGAGTCTGCACACTGCGAGCCTGCACCTGCCTGACCTGCAGCAGAGTCTCACCTTGTTGTTGTTATCACCATAAGACCTGTGTGTGTCCGTCTAACCTAGTTATAGGAGCAGAAACACTGATAGTGTTTGTGGATCAAGTTCAGCTTTTAGTCATGCTTTGTTACCCCTATGCTCCCCCCCCCTCTCTCTCTCTTTCTCTGACCCCTGCACCTTCTCCTTCGTTCAACCAAGGAAATACAACAAACCTTGTTGCACAAGACACCAACAATCACAACAAACTGAAGGCTTGCACAAATACAACAACGCGTTGAACATTTAAAAACATTAGCTTAATGTTCCAAATGTGCACCTGTTTGATCAAATCCAAGAGACAAGACGTTCAAATAATTAAAAAATAATTAAATAGCATACCAATTTCACAAACGATGAAGGATGATTTTAAATATATAGCCTATATATGTATAGCCTGTGTGATTTTTTGCATGCATCCACATTTAAAGTACCAAAAACATATCCAGATCTTAAGATTTAATTATTTGGGTAAACACATTTATTTAGCCTAAAAAATAAATAATGCTATAAGAAGAGGTTATTAACTTTCGAAGCAGATTGCTTAAGTTCCGCCAAGACTGTTTCGAGCTTTTATGATTCTAATGAATTAAATCAATTAAATATCAAAACGCAAGCAGCTGCTCCAATTTTAAAATATGACTTCACTATTAGAGACATCTTAATAGGCCTACCACTCGTTTAAGAAAGGAAATATGCAGACTTAGAATCAATGCATTTTTTTTTTTTTTTTTTTTGCTGTTGCAGCTCGAAATGTTCCGCTGTTGTTCTTGTATATGCACACAGAGTTGATGATGTGGGGGTTGTTTCAGTTCAGAGCAGATGGACTCATGCAGATAGAGGAACTATAAACGTGTAAACTTACTGTGCATGGCAGCAAACGGGTCGTGTTTACAGTGAATCTCCATCTCAGTAGTAGGGCTGGAGGCCCCTGAAAGTCACGATATGAGGGGTCCAAAAATTAAAAAATTAAAAAGCTACCGGACGCCCCGTTTCAGACGGACACTTTACCGTGAGCTCCAAAACAAGGGGAATCAGAGCCAGTTCCTTTAAAAGAGAAGATCTTTTTTTCTGGCACAATAAATATCTAAATAAAAAGGGGATGATTGACTTTGACTAAAAATTAGACAAATATATTTTAACAATATAAAAAATGGGGTGTCTCAGGTAGAAGGGAAGAAAGAAATGGCGTCAAAAATGTGAATCAGAGACGGGCTCCCTCCTCATGGAGACGGGACACCACACCGGGGCTCTGCTGGCGTCCCCAAAACCAGAGGAGGGAAACGACTGCCACAGTGCTCATTCCTTCAGCTTATCGTCTACACCGGGTCCCCTCAGTCCAACCAAAACACATTCAAACTTTCGCCAGAAATAAAATAAAAATCAAGAGGTAAAAAAGTGACCTCCCTCCCTTTCTCTTCTTCTCGGTCCGCTGGCCGTGACCCCTGAACTGCGACTTCACCGATGGGGGCTGAACTTCCCCCCTTTCAGTATGTTAAAATAAATGTCAAAAAACAAAATCGACAAAAAAAAGTCAAAAAATAAAAATAAACTTTACAAATCCACTGATTTTTATCTTCCAGATTCTTTCCTGCACATTTCTTCCTGTCCTCGGCAGCTGTTTTCACATTAACACTTGGTAATCTCCATCAATACAGCGCGTGAGAGCGGAGGAGAGCTCACATCTTGAAGTCACATATCCACCGTGCCACAAAAAAAGCAACAAAAATTTAAAATATCAAACAAAAAAAATGGACTGCAGAAAGGAGGCTAAAGAGCAGAAAAAAACTCTGTGATATGAGTAGAGGCTGGGATGCGAGTTGTTTTTTTCTGTTTGTATGCAGCAAAGGCAAGTATTGGTCCCACTGCTTCTCTTGCCCCCTCTGTGTGGACCCGGACTCGCTGCTCGAGCGAAGCTACTGGACTCCTGGTTTAGATGTCTGAGTTTTGAGACACGTTTCTTCGCGCTGGAAAAGAAAACAGTCCTGTCCGAATTTAAAATATTGTTTTCTCTGCTCTCGTGCCAAAAAGGCGCCAAAAGGTTGTGATGTAAATAAGTCAATATACAAGCTTCTTGAAATGCACAGAGATAGACTTCCTGCGCCCAGCGTCCACAGTGGCGCACGCGGCGTTTCAGGACCAGCTCTCGTGCGGACAGCGCCCGCGCTCCCAACCCCCTGGAACCCTAACCTACACGCGCCGGCCAGCTGCCCGTCACTCTCAGCAAGGCCAGCCAATCACAACGCGAGCGCTGCCTTCACGTCATCGCCAACCCCCAGAAAGAATCGTGAAGAGGAGCGTTCTGATTGGCTGGCGCGAATCCCGTGGGCCAATGACGCCCCGCATGTATTGTCCGTCGACCAATAGGGAGGCGAGGCGAGGCTACGCAGGGCTCGGGGAGTAAGATGATGGTATGTGTAATTTCAATTAACGAAGTAAGAAACTTAATGCCTTTATACCCGTTTGCGCTCAATTTATTCATGTCAATATTAAAAGGCTAATTAATTGAGTATTACTTAAATGAGGATTAGTCGCAGCAAGGCTGCAAAAGCGAGGGAACTCAAACATTTGACAAAAAAAAAAGGATTTAAAAAAAGAAAAGGTTAAAAAAAGAACACTTAACCATTAAAAGATTCTAACATTTCCGGGAATCACGTTTTGTCCAAATTTCATTCAAAAACCGGAAGCTTTCGACTCATTTAAACATGTTTGTGGGCCCACAAGAACGAGGGCTGTCAAGTAGGCTATTATGAAAACAATTGCCCCTGTGTAATTTCCGGCCTTCTACACAATGTTATAAATCTTTAGCTTTGGGGAGAATCGAGGAAAGTAAGCATATGAAACATGCATTCCCACTCATTACCTAATTGATTGCGGATCCAAACGGACGTGTTTTTTAATGAAATGCAATTGGCGAGCTCCGCATTTAAACTGTAGGAGAGAGAGGGATTCATTACATGCTCGTCCCACCTGATTTCAGAGGGCATATCTGAGCTTCGCCCCTGTAATATTAAACACACAAATAGCCTTAAGCATGAGCCAAATTAAAAAGTGTTATTTCCCTTCTTCCTTTTTCAAGACATTTAATCATTTCAGATCCACGCTGTTTATACAGCGCGCATAAGACACTTGTATTACACACATTAAAGGCCATTATCTAACATGTTTTGCTGTTAAAACCAGTATATGATTAAAGATATTAGACTAACACGACGTTAGGGGAAGAGGGTAAATACAGTGGCACAGAAAAGACGGACAATTACAACAACTTTATTCTTAACTTTATCCTCAAAAGACTTACAGGTTTGATATACCTCAAGGCTATGCACCTGATCATGTAAAGGTCAATGTATAATATTAAGTACGTTTTTTTTTTTTATCCTCGCTTTGATTTAGCCTATTGGTTTCTTGCCTCCTGTCAGAAACGCCAAAACTAACAAACTGGATGACGCTCAGGTTGTCCTCATTAAAACGAACACTGTTCTTCTTTATTTTCTGTTTTTAATCTTGTCCACAGTGGATTTTGGGAGAGCTTATTTTTTGGACTTTGCTCTTTGTCGAAGGTTTCTTTTGGTGGAACTGAAATCAACCACGAGGGGGCGTTAGACTTTGGGCCGTGTGCATGTAAGCACACGCGCGTGCACGCTGGAATACACACGCGCAAATACATACAGGAAGACATACAGTAACTGTGTTATCAACAAACTTAAACTTAGGGAGTTTTAAAAGCAGTCAGGGAGGCAATAAACTGACCTGAATATAAAAGCACCATTCAGGCCTGCATTGTAGCACTACACACTGCATGATATCTCTGTGGCAGTGATTTCAGCTACTAATAAACTCGTTTTTTTCTATCTTAAAAGCACAATATGATTTCATGAATCTTCATTGATCCCTGCTGCTCTTTAATCCACTGGCATTGAGGAACACCTTGAAACATTCACACTAATCCTCATTCATATTTCACATCTGTTTCCTGAGTATTCATAAATTAGGCCCTCAAACTAATCTGACACACAACGAGCTACATTGATTTGTTTTTTTCCTCCACGTATAATAAGACTAATTTACAATAGACCATCTAAAAGAAGTGTAGTCTTAGTTCATACAGAAGACCTTATATTCAGGCTGCACATAAAGCGAAAGGGAAACTGGGGATGTGCGAACAATGGCAAAAACTGCTGAGATCAAATACTCTGCTAAGTGGAATATCTAAGGATATTGGATATTATCAGAGGCATGTTATGATCTTCATTATTTTTACATTTTCATTTCGAGTGTCTTTGCATTTTTCCTTCTCCAGACAAAGCATAAATTAATAGTTTTGCATTGATAGAACAGAGTATCCAATTTGGCTCTTGTTGTCTACAGTTATAGGAATACAGACAAAACATAAAGGTATCCTTTTGGGTACTTTTTGGTAAAAAAAAATCTTCTTCAGTTGTGCTCGTTCTCCCTTCACACCCAGAGTCTGTTTTTATTTATTGAGATTTAGACACGAGCGCTTTTCTTCGCCACAGAAGTCAATTGCAGTCGTCGCCCTTGTCTCTCCGATTTGCAAATTAAATACATAAGCAATTAAAAAATCCAAACACAATCAATCATGTATACAAATTGTTGTTGCTTTAGGGTTGAAATTTTGGAGGAAACTTCCATCAGGGTAGGACGACTTTAATCCGGGGGTCCAAATCCATTACCATATTTCATTACCTTGGAAATGGGAGGAGGAGAGGGAGGAGGAGGCTGGGGGAGAAGAAGGGGGGAGGAAGAGGGTGCGTTTACTTTTTTAAACATTAGTAAGAATGTGGTGGAGTTGTGATAATCATTTGGAGGCAAATTGGAGGCATCGCTGTTGTCTAAGTGCTCACTCTTCCTCTTCCTTCCCTCCATCCACCATGAAAAAAGCTTCGGCTGTTTTGCTTTTTTGCGCGCGAGCCTCGAAACGGAAAAGCAATGAAAAATTAATAGCGCATGTTAACTCCACCAGCTCGTTTATTACACGCCCGCTGACTGTAAACATAATGAGAAAGCTGCCGTATCTCTTCTTAAGTTTGCACTTGCTTATAAAATATAAAAGTCATAATAACTGATAAATAAAATATATGGACTGAGCGGAGTGAGCCGTGCTAGACTTCCCAAAGCAGGCCAATCATCACACTCGCTGCGTCTCCCTCTCACAGCCCTGATCAAATGAATCCATTTGTAATCATTTGTATCGATGATAGTGCGTAAAAAGACCAGTCTGTCATGTGTCAGAGGGAGCACAAGGCCCCTCTGGTCATAACATCAGACCTATCCTTGTGCTGTAATGGGGCACTTCAGGTCAAAACGAAAGTAGGCTATATGCCATGTGAGGTCATCTCTCTCCTTCTTTCTCCCCTCCCTCCCCTCTTACTCTCCTCAACCCTCCACCTCTCTCCGCCGTCTGACGCAACATCAGAAAGCGTATTTGGCCTATAAATTACAGACTGTAATGTCTGATTAGTCCGCAACGACTTTGGGAAAATCAAAATTAAGAATAAAAAATATGTATAATTATTCAGGCCCTAATTGTCTGATGGTGTAAGCAGAAACTGTTGATTGAAGATGACACATAAGGTGGAAATTGGTGCGCCTCAGTGAGAATCAGACCTCAATACCACCATGGAATCCAAATTTGGATTTTTTATTTTTTATTTTTTCGGGGGGGGATCTTAAAATTACAAATGTAAATGATGCATGTAGATCAATAACAAATTCTTAAAAAAATATTTCCCCCCAACTCTTAATCAAAATAATAATTTAGCATCAGCCCCACCGCCCCCATGTTGCCAAACAGAGACCGAAATGGCGGCTCTGCTTATTGGTAAGAACCGGCCTTTGCGCACTTTTACGCACGACCAACCTACAGGGCGGGAAGAAAGGGACTCTCATTAGATTCACGTTCATTCTTCCGTAGTCTCCTTTGTACCCCGAGCACGTTTCTTAAAGTGAGAGTAAAATAGAGAGGCTGTAGGTGAAGGCCTTGGGCCCTGAAGACTTTACACACCAACAGGGGAGGGCCTCCTTTAAACTCTGATTTCCTCTGCGGTTAAAAGGTTATTATCCAATAGCTACAAATCCCAAAGCATTCATCGTTTATCAGGGGCAAGGCCCACTCCACAAAAGCCTGCAAAGAGGGCATTATTTGTCTTAGGCTTTCTTTGATGACCAATTTACATAGAAGGCCGGGCACAAGCTAATGTATTTTAACTATGGGACGACGTGTTAGACTCCAACACGACTCCTAATATCAATATTGTGCAGGTTAATATGACAAAAAATAATAATGCAGTGTTCCCATTGAACAAAAACTGTATTTAACATCTTCTTTGCATGCATAACCATAGTCTCAGTGCCAGGCAATCAGAGGAATCACCAGCATTTCAACGAAACACAATGCTCTTCCTCAGAGGATCACCTGCCCACCGTTTCTTAATGACAAACGACGTTTTATCAATGCAGACGCAGCGGGCAGCAATATGAAATGATGTGATATCCATTGGGTGCCATAACAAGGTCGATGGCCTGATCCATTGCTGTACCAGACCCCGCTGGTTTATGAATAGGCCTAGAGCAGATGAACCTGTTGAATAACAGCAATGCACATACGCAGGAAAAGGCCAACACAAACTCTTTCAGAGAGTGATTTTGGTCTGAATTATACTGCAGCTTCAACTTTTTGTCCACAGAGTGAAAGGAAGAAACACAGCGTTCGTTGTTCGTCACTTTAGTCCTCGTAAAACATTTTCAAAGTGTTTTAGCTCCATTGAACACAGCAACACATTGCATGCTGTAACACATCTATTCGTTATTCTCTGTGCAATAACAAACAAACAAAAACACCACCACAGTCTTGCAGGTATCCAAAAGTTCCTTAAATCATTAATCCCAATTTATAATGTAATCCCCTCCTAGGCAGAAATGGTAACAACTCACACCCATAAGTTCGGCCACATATATTGGCATAAACAAAGCACAATCTGAAACAGCATAAATATACCAGGATAACTAAACTATAAATCAATCCAATCAAAATTGCTCCTGAGAGAGAGAAAACAACTTTTCAGGGACAAAGTTCTAGCTAATAATCCTGACTCAATCACTGGCCCACAAAAAGTCATAAAGCCACAACCTTGGATAAATCAAAAGTGATGAAAAGATTTGGGGGAAAAAGTTCACTTTTAAAGTTAAGTCTCCAGTTTCTCCTATTTCCATTATCCAGGACTACTTCAGAAAACTTTGTAAAAGTTTAAGTACCTTAGGACATCACCAACATTTCTCAAAGGAAGCATTTCCAATATATTTTATCTGCCAACAAACTTCCACAACTTGTATTTAAGAGTTTTACATTAGCACATTTTTACATGAAACACACAACACAAATACCTGTTGACATATAGAAAATATTCATTCAACTCTACCTGAAATTGAAATTAAGCTTAACCGATGCGACCCTACCTGCTCTCCCCAGCCGCAGCGCAGGACTCTTGGGCCCCTGATCCATGTTGCCTGGTTAGAACAGGGGGAGGCGATAACGGGAAGAAAAAAAAAAGGAAAGAACAAAAACTTTTTCCAGTGTCCACCTCTCCCTCTCTCTCTCTCTCCCTTTCTCTCTCTCTCCCTCACTCTCTGGCACAGTCTTCTTCTCCCCCTTCTCTTTTTTCCCCCCTTTCGTCCTACAGTACTTTTGGGGCGACTTGTAGGCTGAAATAATTCGACCCTTCCGCTCCCTCTTGCACACCCTGCAAGTGTTCAGTCAGCTGCAACTAAACGCTTTAGGTGGAAAAAAGGCTTCGGGGGGAAGCGTGAAATGATCACGCCGAGTAAAAAGAGCCGCTCTCGCAATGTGCGCTCATGTCCTGTCCCTTTTTTGCTCCCTGCACGAGCTTACACACACAAATTCATACACGTGCACACGCCTGCGCACGGCTAATGCATACATACACATCATGCAATCTCCACCCTTCCCTACAGGGCCGCGCCTCCCTCACTCGCATCTGTTACCAAGTTCCACTTTACTAAACTTTCCCGCCCCCGCCCTACTCCCCCCCTTCTCTCTCTCTCCCTTTCTCCCCCTCTCTACCCTTTTTTATGTTTGACTCATTTCCTATGGGGAACAAGACAGCGATATAGGCAGGTAATGTTCAGTCCTATGCGTAATGCCAGAGTAGTTTTGTAGTTTTGCTTAAAACAAGAGAAAGTTGCTTCTTAATATCGTATGTGTCTTTTCAGCATCTTCACAGAGAGCATTTGAGGGACTTTCTCCAAACATCTCTCCTCCTTTGCCAGTATACACCTGTTACGCACAGCGCACTTTACGCATTACGCACGGAGACTGGGGAGCAGGTGCAGTACTCTGAGTTACAACTTCACCTTCACCGCTCTGCTGTTGGAGAGTGAAGTCTTCTCCTCCTCCTGCCCTCACTGTGCGCAAAGTGTTTGTGACAAAACGGATAGTTCCGGTGCTCGGCTCTCATTGTTCGCAGACACACACCTGTGAACGCACAAACTTTCATTTAAATATTAATTTGCCCACTGAAAATTTCCACTCATACTGATACTCGCCGCTTTGTTCACTTCTCATCGAGAACTATAGTTCTCTGGCGGAACAATCACAGTGGAGATTTCCTGAACATGTGTGCTCTCTTTGGCTCTTCCGTTTTATTAAAGCAGACAAACATTCAGAGTTTTTTAGTCATTTAGATCAACTGAGGAGTCCTCTTGCTTATAAAATATCTGCTATGTATTAACTAGGGCGACTTTTTGGCCCACCATAACCCAATTAAAAAATAAACTTAAAAAAAAAAATATTTCCTCTTCTGTTCAAGTTTTCATTTATCAAATTATCTCTGTGCTCAAACCAATACTGATAACTAATACATTAAACACGTGTCTTACAATAAAAGCTGTCATCAAAAGAGAGGTGAAAGGTAAAGAAGAAGAGGACGTTGCTAAAAACTTCAGTAGTTCATCAAAATAAAATGTAGTTTTAGTGAAAGATGGAGACACATTTTAATGGTGAAGCACGAGTGCCATACTTCAGTTTAAAGACTATAGCCTAAAACAAGATGGAAGCATGGGCTCTATAGTTTCCAAATAAATAAATACATATTTTTCCGCCAATTCACTGTCACAAATAAAGGCAAGGCAAAATTATGTGGAGACCTAATGGAAAATTAAATTAAAAAACTCGTTTCGTGTAGAAGCCAATCGGAAGGAGCCTTGACATTAAGGTCATTTCCCTTCCCTTCTGTCACTGAAAACAAACGAAAGATTTTTCTAAAATTCCCCCCTGGCCAGACGAAACACTCAACAGAGCCAAAGTACGATTTAAACGAGTATATTTAAGAGTCAATATGTCTCCTTATTCGGTTTAAAACGTATCCCTCTTTCTCTTTCGACTCTGCCCTCCAGACAGCTGCAGGTCTCAGGGTTCACGCGCAGCCCCGAGACAATTGAGTGCGGAACAAAGCGCGAGACAGCGACCCTTTTGCTCTGCTTGTCGCCGCGCGCTGCAACACTACGACCCTGACCTCCGGCTCGCGCCCACAACATCAAAACATAAATAGGCTGCTAATGTTTCTGCGAGGAGGCGGGAAACAAAAAACGAGAGGTTCAACTGGGTACTTAAAGCGAAGAAATAGTCCACTTTACATCAGTTACAGGCCAACAATGACTCATCAGGGAAAGAGTCCTCCATGTTTGAATTTAGAGCATATTGGGATGTGTATGTCAACCATAAGTATGTTAGCATGGAGTGATAAGCCTACTTCACGGAAAGAAATGTGTTAAGATGTTATTCTTAATAACAGAAAATAATTAAATATTTGTTATTTTTTATTTTTACAGTCATATTTAGGATGTTAGCCCACTTTTGACCCAGTGTTGCCAGTAAAGACAACTGATGAGATTATTTTTTTTAAAGTCAAGCTTTCAATAAATTGAATATTTGCTTTAAATAATAGTCTATAGACTCAGTCTTCCCTTTCTTCCCCACATACACATTGTGTCTTGCCTTTATCCTTTCAGGCCCAAAAGTTGATTCTGTATGCAGAGCCATGGCTGCATTCATTTCATGTCCTAAAGGTTTAAAGAGAGACTTTGCAAGAATGCATTATTTTAAGAAACAGTTATTATATCACACACGTTTTAATTTGGGAAATTTGGCCAGATTTACAGAAAGTTACAAGAAGGGCAAGAACACCTTTTTTGAAAAAAATCAAAATTTAGTCATTTTAAACAATTTAAAGAAAATATCCCTATTTAAAATGTTTTTTTCTTGATATCAATTTTTCAAAGGATATGACAAATGCAATGACACAGATGTAGGAACATCATATTTGTAATGCTCTTAATAAAGTTACTTACATAATAGTTATGTTTTTACATTTGTTGTTTTAGAATAAAAACATTAAAAAAAAGTTTACATGTCATATGATAAATATTACATGTTCTACATTATCTTACGGCTACTAGGCTATTATATATGAATAAATTCGAGACACAATATGCCATATAATATTTAGAAAGTGTGAAAAATCCCTACATTCATTAATCAACATACGATATTAGTATGGTCATGATATTATTCTATTAAGCTACCCTTTTATTTGTCACCTAAGGCTGTCGCTCCGTATTTGGTTTGCCTTCAAAGAATTCGCCATAGTTTCGATATTAATCACTGCTTGTTTGTTTTTCACCCCGCGTGCTAATTAATGTAATTAATCTGAGGGGGAGGTCGTCGTTGGATCGGTGACCCGCGCTCTGACCGAGCGGAACCGGAGAGAATCGCATTAAAGCGCGAGAGAGAAGAACTAAAGGGACGATTGGAAACAATAAGTAAACACGTAAACACAGGAGGAGACGCTCTGTGTCTCTCTGGGACTTCAGTCTTTGACCATGACAGTTTAGATTACAACTAAAGGAGACTGTGTGAAGGAGGCCTGGCACCATGTACGTGTGGGAGAGAGAGCTTTATGAATTAAGTTTTTTTGGGGGGGGGGGTTTTTAGCCACAAAAAAACTTAAGGCAAATATATTCTGAGCCTTTTCACAATGTAAACATACTTCTTTACAAGTTACAGACCTATCTTCAAAAGTGTAGCCTGCTGTTTAACCTCAAAGTACTCATTCAGAAGTCACTTTCACTACGCTCCTGTTACTTATTACACTACTGCTACAGTATTGGACACAGGCTTTAACATGTAATCAGTAATAAGAAAAGTTGCCATGGAGTCGTTCACATTTTTGTATTTCTGTTCAGTGAAATCTATCATAATGTTTTTTTAACCAACAACAGTAAACCCTCCACAAATAACCACACCATCAGAAATATGCAGAGGTGTAAAAAAAATGCAATATTACCCTCTAAGATATTGGTGGGAATTAAGTAGCTTAAAGATAAGAAAGTCAAGTCAAGTAAAAGTACCACATAAATAAATAAGTTAAATATACATTAGCAGTCTGTACTTAGAACTCTCACTAACAGTCCTTGCTCCATCAATGACCTCCTTTTTAGTCATTTATAACCACATTACTTTACCTCAAAGCAAACATTAACAGATTTACACACAAAGTTAGTTTTGGATAAATGTATTGTTCTATAAAATATTGATTTTGTGTTATAAACAGTGGCTCCTCTGCCATAAAGTGCAGATCTTTGCCTAAAATGGATGAAGGGATACCATGCATATTTGCTCTGCCCACTAGCTTCAATATAGTTTCCCTCTCAATATTACATATTAAAGTATCACTTTAAAAAAAACCTGATGTTTTGTTCAAGAATCAGTCACATTTTAGTTTGAATTAATCCTGTTTGGTTGCTCACGTGTTTTGTGCTACCCTCTCTGATCATACTCAGCTTCTTTATTTGAAGCACTGTGTTCATTTTGTTTTGGAAAATGTGTGGATGAATCTTCAATGCCTACCAAGAAGGGGTCTGCAATGGCTGGAATAATGTTTCTTTGGTCGACTTAGTAAAAGTAACCTACACTGATATAATTTAATAGGAACTTGCCTCTGTTGTTTTCTGCTTCTCCATTTCATTCTTGAAAACACAGAGCCTCCATGCTGGTTGAGCTCACCTCTGTATCCCTGGGATTTAATTCCGGGTGGCACTTCACTGTGGTGACACAGGGTCCCTTTTTTTTTTTACCGCCATGGTGCCTGGGTGTTGCTGTGACTATGAAGCCAAGAAGAAGGGGGCTTAAGGGCTGCAGGGCGGATTGAGAAATGCGACACATTATTTGTCCATGAAACATTATGTGACACAACATGACACCAGGCCATTTGTATGTAAAGGTAAACATTTCAGCGTGACCATTGGACAAGAGAGGACAAGGCTCCTGTCAATGTGGTTTTATACTCACAGCTGAGAAAGAGGTGTTGTGGCATCGTGCGGCTGCAGTGTGTGTGTGTGGGACTTTGTGAGTGTGTATGTGTGTGAGTGTATAGAGCTTCTGTTCACAAATTTAATCCCCATAGGCACAAGTCACTTGGTCCGGTCTCAAAAGGTGTTGTCAGGCTTGTTCTCTTGCTCTTGGTCTTTTCCTGCTGAAAGCACAGACAGACTGTTGATCACAGAGCTTCACAAAAAGGTGGTTTTAGAGTGTGTGTGTGTGTGGTATGTGTGTGTGTATGTGTGTGTGTATAGGGGGATTGATCTATTAGCTTTTCATTTAAAAATTGTGATTGTCCGACTATCTTAGCAGGGACAAACAGAAGACATGTTAAGCACCAATTTCAACATAGCAACAAAAAAGGAGCCCAATCTGCATCAACAAGGAATTGCCTGGTTTCCTCAAACTTCGTCAGAATTCTTCCTCTTTTGTTTCTACATTTGACCCCTAAAAGCTAAAAACCCCTATCACAGGTGAACACGGCGGTAACAAAGGCTGAGTTAAGAGTTATATTCTCTCGGAAAGTGTTTTATTTAAGGTTAAGGATTAGCCGATAAGAGGACATTTCTAACAACAACAACCGATGAGCCATAACATTAACACCAGCAACTCAATACAACCCATCTACAATAAATTATACTTTAATGAAGCTTCTACATTTTCAGTTTTTGTTGACATGGTCGGAAAGGGGATAATCCACTTTGTATTCATCATTGACTGGAGTGCATTGTATTTCAAGTGTTCCTATATTTTGCCTACTGCGTAAAAAAAAAATGAGAGGAGCAAAATATAAAGATCAATGGAAGCTTTTAAACAGCATGGCCAGTGTTTTCATTGTGCGTTATCAGGTAAGTGAGCAAGCTAATCTAAGGGAAATATTAGAGTTGATATGCTATTTGCATTGATGTGATCAAGTACTTTGATTTAACAACAACTAACGTTTTGTGAATGCATTTGTCAGAAAAGCCCTTAATAACAATCCATCGTGATACAGAAGTGCCCTAAGCTTGATTGAATTTTCTTTTTTTTTTATCATGTTTCTCGTACGCTTAATATGAATCATTTTAAGGCCTTTGTTGTCCATTTCACAAGAGAGAAAAAGCTAAATGTTTGTGTAAACAGGAGAATTTTTTATTGAATTTTTACCTTGCACAATTTGTGACACCTCATGTATTTTTGTGACACCTCATGTATTTTTGGGAGCTCCTGAAGGGGTTAAAGTAACGTAATTTGGATGTATAATTTTATGAAGGCAAAAATCATTAATAAATGACAAACAATATTTAAAAAGGAGCATGTTAATCCTGCTGCTTTCCCAGCCATGTATTATGAGCCATTGACAAAGCTAGAGGTGTAAAAGGTGTTGTCGATTCTATAGGCCGAGCAATAATACCAGTATACCAGTATGACTGGGAAAGCAAAGGAATATTCTGTTACCTGGCTGAGAATTTGAGGTTTTTGCTCCTGTCATAAGTCCTCACTCCCCTCCGGCTGTGTTTGATCATTTGTTTTTTTCCTGCGTGTGAGCCACGCTGCTGATTACTACATGCTCTACTTGGCATATTAACTCCAGAATCCACTGAATCCCTCTAATACACCGCCAGTTTCTTATCCTGCTCAGCTATTTGATGCTGTGATATCCATCTAAATGAACAAAAATACAACACCTACAGTATGTTAATATGATTGAAAAGTGATAAAACAAAGTCTGGTGTGTTGCAGTGATAGAAAAACTCTGCTACTACGGGTGCTGTACTTGCAGTGTTTGTGTGGGAGACTCCAGCACAGAGGGCCCCATATGGGTGATGCATGGGAGCCATTTTTGTTCAGAAGCGCTGATCCAGGGCGATTCTTTTTTTTTAAGATGGAATTCCTCCTGCCTGGCTGCTTTGATACAGGCTGGCTGGTTGTATTTACATACATACAGTAACAAGGAAGCTTGCAGCTGCAGCAGAAAAGGAAGCAGATTTGTTTTCAGCAGAGCTCACAGGACTGAAACAAGCTGATGCAACCAGTTACTGCCTGAATCTACATCTGAGTGTTCCCAGACAACTCATAAATTATTTCTAAGGCAACCACGGACTGGTATTTTCATCCTTTTCTTGAATTTGCTGACCATTTTTTTTAAATTAAATACTTTCTTGGCCTACAGAAATGCACTTCACAGGTTCTTATAGTTTCAAATGTCACAGAAAACTGTAAAATATTATGAAACCAGATGTTTTTTGATATTCCAGCTTTTAAGATTAGAGAACAGAAGAGTGATTTCTGTGGCCATAAAAATAGATCAATTACTTAATTTTTCTAAAATTGCACTGCTTATCTATCAAACAACTGCACATGGTCGGCCATTTTTACAAGATGCACTTCAGGTCTTAAAAAAGCCTTTGGTGAATCCTCTCCTGAGTGTCTCATCACACAGACAAAATCCAAGAAAAGCACAGAGTTCAGGACACAGTCGGGTCATTTTTAGCCTTTAAACGACTACTTTTGTACATAAGTAACCATCAGTTTCCGAATATTGCCAATGCACCACAGTAACGGGGAAAAATCCTGTTTTGATAAACCTTTCCATTGTAAGAGTCGGCTGCAGCGTCTGGCACAAAATGAAAGTAAGTGCCTCCATAGCACATACAAACAGCATCATATGAGAGCAATGACATGCTTCTTTTAACTCCCTCTCCTCAATAAAGATCATTCATCAGGCAGAACCGTCCCTCTGGAATGTGTGATTGGAAATGGGGAGACTTTAAATCCCTGTCCTGGACTCTCCATCCATCTTCAACACGCCACTAGTCTGGATGCTCAGAGATGAAGCACTGAACCAGGTGCCTTCATTCAGCTGGCCTCCTCTACCTTTTTAAAAATAATAATAATAAATACCGGAGGATGCATGGAACCCAAAATCAGGCAGCCACATCACAATTTCAGCGAGGCAGTGAGGCATCCCGACCCTGCATCCAATTTAGGGAGAGATATGAGGAGCAGAGGAGGCAGAGGGCCCTTCCCCAAAAACAAAACAGATGCAGGATATGAAGTGTGTGTGTGTGTGTGTGTGTCAGATGTATACATGGGCTATAAGGGGTGACAGAGTTGAAACATGGGTTGCAGCCTGTAACCTTTCAAAAGGGAACAATCCAACTCTGTGATGGCCTTTTCCAAGTTGACACGCATGGAAAAACCTCTGCAATCAGATGGCATTCACCCTCTGATTCCCTATCACAACGCCATTTGCTCACTTTCATTGTAATGGTGACGCCTATAGTTGGATATACAGAGTTCAAAATTACTCTCATGATATGGAAGGGGTGGTGGGGGCAGGTCATGTGGATGTTAATGTTACATAGTCTGCATGGGAGCCAGGGTGGCATAATTTTGCTGAACCCTGTGTGTTATAAATATGACTGATGGCGATAGTCAGTATGTTGAATTACATTTACATATAGATTTACATTCCCATCAACATGTAATAATAGCACAAGCCTGCAGGTCCATGCACGCATACACCCAGCACATATTCCAGCATTGCTAGTTAATATTTGTGTCTTATTGGGAAAGGTGAACACGCCTAGCATCCATCAGAGTTATAATAGTCCATCTAAGCGGTTAAACAAGAGCCCAGCTGGACCTTTTGTCTGCACAAAGAAGTACTATGTCCAAGAAGTCAGCCTGGATAATAACATTTATAATCAAAGTACATGTTTCAAAATTATGTAGTCACAGGGTTTTCTCTGTGAACATACAATTACTGTCTGCAACTATAAGCTGATAATAATTTGCATTACAGAATAGGTCAACCATTTCTGTTACTCAGAGACCCTCCTTTTTCTGCAAGTTATTTGGGGTGTTTTTGTAAACAGGGAATTGACAGAAATAACCCTAAATGGAAATGAACCAAGGATGCCAAGATCAAATGCCCAGTCTTTAGCAGAGCACTTCAGATCTCTGACTTTAAGGTCTAAAAGATGATCTCATTACGTTACAGCAAATTCAACTTCTTCGTATGAGTTGTAAGATGTGAGCCTGGAGAGTGAAACGAAAACAAAAAACAATCCAACAAGTAAATAAATAGACACAATAGCTCAGAAACAACTAAGACAACGCAGGAAAAAACTGATTCATCTATATATTTTTTCTGCTCATGCTATGAGAAATTGTGATTTCCTTATATGCTCTGCTACAAACAGACAAAAACGACACAGGTCACTTCACAGATTTGTTCATCTTAAGGCTTCACGGTGGTGAATATATGATTTGATTGGACTAGGAGTGAATAATTCTGCATCACATCATAATCATATGCTCTTTTGCTGACATCAGATTGTATACGATTATTAGTTAGTTAGTTAGTTAGTTAGTTAGTTACTTTATTGTCCCCGTGGGGAAATTCATTTTCACAGCTGTACAGGCAGGGAGACACCATAGCACACACTCACACATATAACACACTACAGTCATTTGTGGCAAAGTACAGATATCTATTTCAGACCATGATCACATATTGTTCAGAGTATTGATGGCTGTGGGGATTATACAATTACAATGTCATCAATAGGGGATAACTCAGAACTAGATGTAAGCAGTAGGGGTTTGGGGAGATTATTCTGGGTGTATAATTGAAATGGGCGTTCCTAACTTCACAATGTAAAGGCTTTTTTTTCAGGACACTACTAGTGAGCAAATCAGAATCAGATTCAGAAATACTATATTAATCCCCAGGGGGAAATTTGGTGTTACAGGAGCTCTGACACACAATATAGCGGCAGAAATATAGTGAAAGAATAAAATGAATAAAATAAGGAATGTAAAAAAGAGATAAAGTTGTAAGCACAAGAAAGAGTGTTGAAGAAATAGAGCTATGTACCAAGCACTTGTATTGAACTGAAGTTCACGCAAAAAAATACACAAACAATCAAAAACAAATATACAAGTCACCACAAAAGCATCTGTGGATTTACAAAACGCATCAGTTCTGCGCACAAATGACTGCAGCACTGCTCGAGTTGGCTAAAATATGGGAAAGCCGAATCATATGACGTAACCATGGAAACAGCAACACACAACTCCTGCTAGCTAGCAGCTGAAAAAGCTGTAGCTAGCTTAGCCCGACACACAAAGCAAAACACATTACAAATGTATTTTACATTAAGCTCAAGGCGCTCACTTACATTGTCCATGCAGCTCGTTCAGAGTCGTCAACGTCGTCCAAATTGTCCTCCATCTGTAGCAATAGTGCCCCCGCTATGTTAGCATCGACATAGCTGGAATAAGCAGCCTCCTGTAATCCAACAAAAACACAGCAAAAGTAAGTGGAAATTGTTTAAGACTTTCTCTTCTGCTGAGTTTTATGACAGCTGCATTACCACCACCTCAACACCTTTACAGTAAAATAGGCCTGTTTATGCTGCCCAACACATTTAACCAATAAACAGTAGTCTATGCTTTAACTATACGAAGTAAAAACACGGTTTTAAACCAGCGTCCCTCTGTTAAATGTTAATTTATCTGCCTTTAGCATTATCTGAGTATTTTTACATCGAAATAAATGTAACCCTTATCTGCCAAATATATTTTAATAATGCTTTATCTGAGTATTTTGGGTATTGTATTTGCTCTTCCATGTGTGTAATACGCTAAAACTTTTAAATGTCCGATGACGTTCTGCACTCAGGTGCGTTTACTATTCTTTGGACCAATAAAAAAGCTTTGTCGAAGATAAGAGCCCAATCAAAATTCATCCCAACGTTATGTCCCGCCTTCCATCTTGTGATTGGTTGTGTCCCTTTTCAGTCGGAAATGCGTCACGACCGAGTTTATTTTTAATTATTTATTTTTTGGAAATTATTTACAATAAATAAATCATAAAATGAAAACTAAATTGCTACATAAAAAGATAATTGAATATTTAAATAATTAAATAAAGGGATTGAAAAAAAAGAAACAATAACAAGTAGGCTACATTCTTGTTACATTTTATAAGCTATTTATGTAACGACTAAGGAATGGCATGATCTAATATTTACATACAGGGAATATTAAAAAATAACTGAAGAACACAAGGGGAAAGGTCAATTTGGCAATTTTAAGGCCAAAAAATACAAACAAATGTGAGACTTATAAACTCTTTTTTTTAATTATAGGCTACAATAGTCTTAGTCACTGCTGTCTCGTCAACTGTGTCAGCCAGTCATGAGATAAAGTCTGTGGATTTAAGTGGGCGCTTGGATTTGTGTACTCAGTTTTTCTACAATAATTGCTAGTGTTTGAGTTATTTTACATTATTTTATTGATTTTTCCTAAACACATGACTTCATCTCAGACGTTTAAATTCCTATTTCACAATATTCAGCTTTTGTATTCCTTTCTGTCATTCTTAATCTTCATAGTCTACAGCACTGTCCCAAATTTAACCCTAAAACTACATTTTCTTTCCAGCCTTGTGGGACTCAGTGAAACGTTACGCTCGGCCAACCTTTTTTCCTTCGACGAACCCGGAAGTGTTTTGTTTGACTCCCTCTGACTGGAGGCAGGAGAGCAGCTCCAACTTCTATAACATCTCCAGTTTGTTGGATAAAGGTAAGCTAAAGCCTACGTGTAAAGCATGAACATGTGCAGTGGTGGCTTTCAGTAGGGCGACATCATTTCTATGTGTATTTATTCTTTCGTGCGTTTTTGTGACTGAAATGATTTATTGTTTACATCCAACCGGCGGCTGCTCTGCTGCTCATAAACACGTGGACAGACTGGAGGCACACATGCTAGCCAGGGGCTGTCGACATGTGGAAGTTACTAGATAATTTTACAGCTAGGAGACAGTTTACTATGTCCTTTTGTGTTTTGGGACAAAAAGCCTTAGTAACATATAAACAGCTTCACACAGAGCTAACCTCTGCTACCTCTTTAGCATTGAGCTAGCAGATACTACAACAAGGATAACTGCAGTATGTATGCATTATAGACCGTAAATATTAAGGCATGGTGCATACCTATTACACTGACATTTCTGCAGTTTTGCAAACACCATGCCAACTGGGCTCCCAAGGTTTTCAAATCAATTCACCCAGTAACAGTGTACATACCCTTACTTCCAGTAGAGGATCATTATGACATATTGAAAACACAGCAGACTCCCCTGCATAAAAATTACGTGCAAAAGTACTGATAGAAGTTGGCAGAAATACTGAAAACATGTGGTTAAATTTGCATCTGTTCACAGTTGTTATAATTTTAGCTGCATATTTAAACTTAGTTTGTATGATCTATTACATAGTAGCACATTTAGGAATCAGAAATACTGTATTTATTCTGGGGGGATTCGTTCTTTACAATTGCTTTTGAACACAATATAGCAGTTAGAAATATAAATATGGAATAACCTAAGAAATATGAACAACAAGATGATTATATGTTTTATAAACTTCATAATACAAAGTGGCTTGTAGTTGTAAAATAAATGTAGTGGGAAAAAACCGGTCTTCCCCCCTGAAAGGTTGTTGAATAGAAGTATAACATATAAACTGAAAAACTTAAAGTATTTCAGAGCAGACATTTTCACACATTTTCACTTGTCTCCAAGATGCCCATGTTGCATCCCCTTCCCACAGATATTTACTCCATCTCCCGTTCATTCCCACTGAAGCCTGAACGACAGATAAATTCAAGCTTGTGTTTCCAGATGAAGTCTTCCCCTTTTCTCCAACTTTGACCCACCAGCTCAGTCAATGTGTTTGTTGGTCCATAGATTTTGTAGTTGGTGTTTGGAATTATATTAAGAGCCTGTTTGAACCATAGACAAACATGGACATGGTCTCTGTGACTAGCATTGTTTTAGTGAAGCTGGTTTTTAAGCCTAGAAATGGCGGTTGCCGCATTAGAAATGTTGTATCATGGGATGTAAAGGGTATCCCTTGGCTTTTGCAGCTAAATGAATAAACTTTGACCTGACTTCTACGTCAGGTACATTTCATAACCTAATTTTTCCGAGCTGAAGGATATTTTTCAGGGGGGGGGGAATGCTACTGTACTTATTTTGTGGAAAAAGCCTCAATAACATTAAAGGGACATTTTCCCACATGTTATGTCTACCGCCAATCACTGTTGATGGTAAATGTTGTTAAATCCTCAGTGTGTGTCATGTTGAGAGAAAAGGCAGTGTTTTCCTGCTCACAGAACCCTGCCATCAGTGAGTTCAGGATACATTGTGAGTGAGAAGCCTTGGCTGTGCTCTGCCACATTTGTCATCATTATACTCTCTATCCACGACAAACACAGCCGAGTGCCCAGATCAGTTAAACACTGTTTTATACATCCCTTGCATTATATCATCTGTGCATATAATTTATAGTGCCATCTTCATTGTTTGTTGCCCAGTTTGTGTTGCTTGTCTGTTACTCGAGCAAAGGTAAGACTAGAAATCCAATCTTAAATAGCCTGTAATTCTTCTTAGCAACCAGCTACGTCAAATGGTAGTGCTGCAGCCAAATGGCACTGAGAACACTGGCAACAATTGTGAGCATTATCAAACTATAAATCTAACGTATGTTGAGACAATGTTGAAAATCAACTAACAATTCCTTCAACAATGGCTATGACAGATTTAAGTGTCTAATTAGGCTTGAATAGAGGAACCCACATGCACAATACCAGAACCAGAAGAAGTGTAATGGATATCTAGCCCTCTCTTTTTATGATTAACGTGAAGTTTTCTCGCTCAAACTATTTCCTGTAAGGAAAGCTGATAAAAGATGCAACAAAGCTAACAGGAGAGTCAGGGAGATGTCAGTCAAGTGGAGTCCATATATACCCATACAGTTCTGAGCACAGCTTTGATTGGGCGGATTAAGTGAACACACCTGTGCCGGTGGACCATGTCTGTGCTGGGGCTCTAAGTACTCCTACATCCACCAGTGTAAAACACAGCCAGTCATTTGTCAGCTCCAGGTCTCTGGGCACCGCTAAACTTCAAAACTGTCGCTCTCCCCCACCAGCCGGGCAAGACTCCTCTTTCTGTCCCTTTAATCCCTGGCGGCCGGCTTGTGACCGTGTAGCGTGGCGTTTCTGCGGTGTGTGCGGTCTGGGAGCCAATCATCTCCAGCCATCATGGCACAGACACGCAGGACTGGACAGAGCAATGGGCCAGTGCCCCTTCTCTGTCTAGTGTGTGTGTGTGTGTGTGAGAGAGGGAAAGAGAGAGAGAAAGAGAAAGACAGATTGTGAACATTTTCAAAATATTTTTTTTTCTAAGAGATAATTTACAGTTTGTTAAACTTACAGTGAACCCCTTATTGTGTCCTGTAAACGTCTGTTTACATGATTTAGCGGCTGATGAACCTGGATCAAGCCGTTTCTTAGAACAAACTCTTTGTCAAAGATTTAAAAACTGAGTGCAGAAGATCCACTCTTTCTCAGCTGTGTTAACAAGCCCTCATGGAATTAAAAACAAGAGCAAAGTCAGTTCACTTAAAGTTCTTGATGCTGGCCAGTAAGGTTGTCAGAATATTTCTATACTCCAAACTCTTGGATACCATGTGTTATCTTAAAGTTTAATGGCATGGATAGATATAGATATAGAAATATGTCAATGCTTTAAACTCTGCATGCATCGAATGATAACACAAAGAACTTCAATGATCAGTCAAATAATCCGTTCATTGATCGAAAGAAAATAATCCACAAGAATCCAGATGACAAATGAAACGTTTTTTAAACATGAGATGGTTTCAGCTTCTTAAAAAATGAAAATATTGAAATCACTGCAGCTTGAAGTGCGTTTTAGTTTGGTCACCTCGATGTTATGTTACCTTTTTGACTTTATCTTCAGAAAAAAACAGATTGAATAATCCATTAAATTACAGTTTTGCAAATTACACATATAAACTCATGTGTTACTATCATGTGATTATTATAAACTAGAATGCAATATAAATGTTGTCTAATATATTTGTCATCACATTTTTATTTTCTTGACTGTAGTGACTCATTCGGCTACTTTACGTTTCTTTTCCTGCAGGCGGCCTCTGCCACCGGGCTCTCCGTCTCCTCAAGTGTGAGTGTTGTGAAGGTGTGTGTGTGTGTGCGTGTGTTTTTTCTGAGTGTGTATTGGGGAGATGTACTGTGCCTACCAGGACCGGGAGGAGTTGGAGGATAATCTTTATCAAGAGGATGGAGCAGACTCTGAGGGGTCTGAGGTCAACAGCGAGCTGGAGTTCCATCTCTACAGCCAGCTCCACTACTCCTCTAATGCTGGGCTCATGGAGAAGCAGCAGGAGAAAGGAGAGGAGGGGGAGGGCCAGGACAGCCAGCAGCCTGAGGTGAGGTCGTCAAAATTTCATATTCTTGGATACTTTTCAGATACCACGTGTTTAAAAGTGAATACAATCTCCTTTAAAAAAAAAAAAAGATCAATAGAATTAAAAATGACTGAAGCTAAAAAAAAAACAGATTTTCAGTCATATTTGAACCCAAATAGAGAGAGAGCAGCGGTAGTCCATTGAGATTCACAGGTTGGCAAAACCTGATGTTTCTCATAAAGAGCCAATAGTTACACTGATGCTTCTTACAGACAGACAGACAGACAGACAGACAGACAGACAGACAGACAGACAGACAGACAGACAGACAGACAGACAGACAGACAGACAGACAGACAGACAGACAGACAGACAGACAGCAGAGGAGGGGACACTGTCGAAATTGCACAAATTAATTGGCAATGTTTCAGTTCTGAAACGTTAAAGTAATTTTGCATATTTTGCTTGCAATTTTTGACCCAATATTGGGTTCCCTGGACTTGTATTTTTGTTGCTGTGGTATTGAAACAGGAATCAGAATCTTCTGAATTTTACTCAAATTGTATCAAAGTTTAAGATTCTATACAAAAAAATCTATTTTTGACAGGTACATGGAAGAGGAAAAGCTGTTTTAGGGGTATTCCTATGTCTTCTGTTACACTGGGTGGATATTAGGATTGTAAAAACTTCTTTTAGGTGGCAAACAAACTGGGGATACGTTTGTATATTAGTTGTAAATAATGTGAGCTTTCGTTGGAATAATTTATAAACGAATAGAAGAAAGTGTTCGGGATATATAAGTTTTACTTCTACCTACTCAGACACTTTTACTTTTTTGTTTTTTATTATCTTATTTTAATTTTTGGTTTGGAATAAAGTCTTTCTTTCATTCATTCTGCTATCGTTAAATCTGTAGCCTGAGGTGTCGGAGAAGACTGAGGACGGAGGAAAGGAACAAACTGGAGAAAAAAGGCGTCAGTCACCTGATTTGAGCAAAATCGAGCAATACCTGATGAAGAACAAGAAGAAGAAGAAGAAGAAGGGAGAGAAAGAGAAGAAGGTGAAAAGTAACCCCAAAGGTCAGAAGTCAAAAACACTTTTTGAGCAAGTCATCGTGATCGACTCGGGCCCCGATGTCATCTCTATCTCTGATGGGGAAACCGCCGATAATGATGATGATGATGATGATGAGGATGATGAAGAGGGGGTCTGTGCCTCAAAGGGTCAAGGCCTTGGCCGACCGCAGACTTCCACCCCAGCTGCACAGGTACAGAGTGAACAGAAAGATACTAAACCGTGTTTGAAATGTGTCGTTTGCTTCAGCCCAAACCCCCCTACTTCCTGTTGTCTCTGTTTTCCATTCACATAGCACATACAGAGTTTATATTGATAACAGGAGTAGAAGAATTACTATTTATTTTATTCTTTCTTAAGACACATTTTAAGCATGCATTGGGCTTCTAGGTTTGCTTACTTAAGGTGTTTTTACACATGGTATAACTGTCCTGAACATTTCCAAAAATCTCTAGGAGTTTTGTGCATGTGTGAACACAATTGGACAAATTGTTCTACAAGACTTTAGTCCAACTTTGTCCTGCCAGCCCCCCAGTCAAATGTCAATGCTACGTATGTCAGGGTGAGCTAATGTGTGAACGAAGCTGATAAAAGTCAGGACAATTCACCTCGATTGATGCGTGGCTGGTGTGATCTTCTTGCTGCTCACCAGTATGTGTTTTTTCATTAGTTCATCAATACTGTGAATACGGCCAACCCCTCATCTGATAGGAAATCTTTATGCTGTGAGAGACTGAGGGAATAAGCATTTTTGGGAAATAAGAATTTTCAGTTCCGACCTGTGGCTCCTTCCCACATGTTATTCCCCACTCTCTCCCCGATGTCCAACTCTTTCCACTGTCCTATTTAAATGAAAGCGAAAAGCCCCAAAATAAATCTTTTAAAAAAACGGCACTTGTGAAACGGCACCATGCACTGAATGCAGCGACAATTAAGGCGCCAGTAGATCGGTCTATCGAGACTTGGGTTGGTAACAGGAGGGTCGCCGGTTCAAATCCCGATGCGGACCAAATATGAAAGTTGGTCTGGCAGCAGAGTACTGTCGAGGTGCCCTTGAGCAAGGCCCTGAACCCCTAACAGCTCTGGTGCCCTCCCTGTGTAGCAGCCTCACTCTGACAAATCTCCACTAATGCATGTGCACAGGTCCTGCATGAGTGTGAGAAGCATGTCTCTCACTATCAAAGTGTAAAACCAGAATTTCCCTCAGGGCTTAATAAAGTATGTAAAGAAACCGAACAGATTAAGGGAAAACCTCAGTTCTGGTGCTTCTTGATCTAAGAGCAGCCTTTGTCAATGCATACGAAAAAAAGCTTCATGACAAGCAAAGTGGGTGGGATAATCTGGCACAGTTCTATTTTGGGTGGACAACAGAAACTATGTTGTTGCCAACGGTGATCACAAATCAGAGCATATCAGGGCATCATCTAGAGTTCCTCAGGGTTGTGTTCTTGGGCCGCCTGCTACCATAAACCTTAACATGCTTCCTCTAGTTTAAGTTATCTAATGTTATAATTAACTTCTGGTGTCACAGGAGGAAAAACAGATTGTTTTGCTCTGTTGTGCTCAGAGTTATCAGGATGAAAACCCAAGTTTGGAATGATGCTTTTTAAGAGACTCAGATTTAAGGTTGAGCGCTACATTAAGGCAACAATTCAGTCGTCTTAAACTGATAGCAGTAATAAGAGGTCTTATATCCAGACAAGATTTAAGAGAAAGTCCTTCATGCCTTCATTTCCAGCCGGGTGAACTGTTGTAATGGTCTCTTATCTGGTCTTACACTAAAAGAGAGTTAGAAAACTTCAGCTTGCACAAAACGCTGCTGCAAAAGTTTTCTTAAAACTAAGAGAAGCAAAGACATTACTGCTAATGCATTTCATTTCAGTTCTATGAACTCTTTTGAAACTTAGATCCTTGCGAAGCAGTAAACTAGGTGCATGTCAGAACCCAACAGAGGTCAACTTTTTTAGCTACTGTGCTGCTTGCAGATGTATTGACATCTACAACGTGGTTGTTATTTGTTCTTTCAGGGAACCAAAGGAAGTAAGAAGAAGGTCAGTGCTCCGGTGATTGTGGACTCCAGCAGCTCTGATTCAGATTCAGAAGAGTCTGAATCAAAGTCTGAGTCTGAATCGTCGGAGTCTTCTGAATCCTCTGACTCGGATGGTCTGGAGAACTGGATGATCCTGGGTCCAGGGAATCAGGATGGAGACCACTCCATCTCACTCAACCTGGAAGGAGGGTTTGACAGCAACGCAGGTGTGTCTTTTTTTCTTGTCCAGCTTTATCTATTGCTGGTTTCACACATGCACTTGAGAACATTTCGAGAAAATGTCAGGACAGCCAGCCCCCCAAATCTTCCTGTGTTCCCTTTTAAGGGGGAGGGAGTTGTCTACAGAGGTAAAAATGGCAGACGAAGCGACAAAGGCTGACACTATTTTGATAGTTATTTGCATTTTTGCTTGTGGTGAATTTTTTTTGGCGGGAGGGGGATTTTTACGACTTTTATTTTAGAGATAGGCAAGTGGATAGAGTCCAAAACCGGGTAGATAGAGAGGGGAATGACTAGCTGGAAAGGAGCCACAGGTTGGACTGAACCCGGGCGCCCGCTCTTGAGGACTCAGTCCTTTGTACATTAGGCGCACACACTAACCCCTAGGCTACCGGCACTACGCTCGTGGTGAATTTTCATGAATATTACCTGCTGCTCTGTCACTTCAGCTTACCCCAACTTTACGCAGGGATTCTACTAGGGGGCTGGCAGACAAATTCTGGTTAAGTTTTGTAAATTTTCAGGAGTTTTGTGCATGTGTGAGAACACAATGAGTGTGTGCAGTTTGCTCTGCGTGTGTCGTGCATTGTTCTGGCCTTTGTGATCAGTTTTGGTGTGCGTGTACAACCTGGAGTGGGTAATTTTTCGTATTATCCAGCTCATTCCAAACACTTAACCCTACCTGCAGCACGTTGATAAGAAGCCGGCACGGCGATGGGCTACACTGTGGGCATGTTTGTATGTACACATGCAGCATCTGTGCCTGCATGTTTACGAATTTGTAAGCTCTTAGCATTCCTGGCACTGTCTGCCCAGCCGCTCGCTCCTCTGATGCATCTTTAAGTACGTTTTTGTGCATTATGTATTGATATGTGCGTGCAGGCTTGTGAGAGTCTGAATATTTGTGTTTATAAAATATTCCAGTTTCTAATCAGCATGCATGTGTACGTACACAAGCAGACCAACAGTCATAACACTAATGCCAAAAACAAACAAACAGAGAGACAACAACGCAGGAGGAGAGGGGAGGGATGGGAGTAATCAAAAAATGAATAAAAATGTTCCCTGCAAATCTCTTCAGATCTACACATTATCTTAACCTGCAGCCTCAGCAACCTCTCCAGCTCCTCTCCTGCTGCCCCCTATACCCTCCCCCCCACACCTTACGCTCTCTCATCTCATTCTTTTATCCTATTTTCACTATTGTGTGCACTCTCTCTCTCTCCCCCAATCTCCCTCTCCCTCTGTCTCTCTCACTGTTTCTTCCTCATTTGAATTTCCCTGGGCTGATGTTTCTGCAAGAGTGCTCTCTGCCTCCTCGACACACAACTGGGCTAAAGGAGGGGGTCTGAAGCTGGTGGGCAGGCTCGAGGTTTTGGCCTGGTTTTGGCAGGAAAGGAGGATTTTAGGTCTCTGTCTCTCTTTCTTTCTTTCTTCCTCTCTCGCGCGTCTGGCTTCTCTCTGTGATCTTTGGAGCTTGACCTCATGTCTGCACATGGGGGGTCATGGGTGTGGTGGGGAAGGGGTCTTAAAACGGGAAGAATGGGGGAGGGTTTAGTCCAAATAAAATGAATTGAGGGCAAGGAAATTTGAGAGATGAGCTTGGAGCTCTTTCTCAATGAAAAAGTGGCTACATGTATCTTTCTTATTCTCAAGAATCCCTAAAAAAACAAAGTAATGCATATGAAGACAGAGTCCATTGCACAGGGTGGTATTTTCATACAAGCTCTGGTTCAATTCACTCAGACCTGCTGTTAACCCCAACAAACCTACATGTGTATGAATCTGCAAAGCTATTTACACACATTGCACACTCCTCAGATTTTCTGGACAGTTTCAGGACATTCAGGCTCTGATTTTTTTAGGAACTTGTCTTTCACACACGCATCCCACAGCGGGAGATTTATTAGTCAGGGATGTGCTCACACAATTCGATTAGGTATATGTGAGGGGTAACGATTGAGTACAACTTGCAGGAGGAGGAGTCTTCTCTAATGGTGACTGTGTTTGAGTTAAGATCGCTACAACATGTTAAAAAACATTTCCAGGGCGAGGTGGCGCAGTGGTTAGTGTGCACCCCACGGTGCGGAGGCTATAGTTCTCCAAGCGGGCAGCTCAGGTTCGAATCTGACCTGTGGCTCCTTTCCCACGTCATTCCCCACACTCTCTCTCCCTGATTTCCGACTCTATCCACCGTCCTATCTCTCCAATAAAGGCACAAACACGACAGTGGAAAGAAAATAAAGACAACAGAGGCGAGCAGTAATGAGTATAAATCCGAGAAACTCTGCTCAACATAAACAATGTCATCACCCTGCCCAGCAGATAACAGTCTGGTGAATTTACCTGACTGTTACCTGCTGCGCTAATCCCAACTTCATAAGGACACACTGCCAGGAAGAAGTCCCGATAAAGTCGGGATGAACAAATTCAGATTCACTCATGCACTCTACCTGGACAAGGTCGGGGGACTTTTCAGGAGTGCAGTGCATGTGTGAAAGGGGTTGACGTAAAAATAGTCCCCAACTAATGAAGACTGACTCGTGTTTCAATGACTAAACAGCAGGAATTGTAAGAAATAACGGAGTCTTTTTGAAAGTTAAATGATTTATTTGGAAGATTTCACTCAGTAGGAAACAAAATAGCTTAAGGCTGAGATTCAAACAGGAAAGTCAGACTGCATTCGGAGACAAACTTACTCATTGTTGGTTTGGATCTCTCTTTGGATCTTGGCCTTCATCTGCTTTCTGAGTTCATGATGGGGTGCAGAAAGATGTTGGTGGACACCACCTGTGGTGAACCATATCTGAGGTAAAACCCTGTCAACATTGTCCTTCATACTATACTATATAAACCTGTCTGTTTTTTTGCAATATATTCAGACTCTGACACGTTTATTGCGATTGCTCATCTCTTGATAACCACACTAACATTTAGTTTCTGTTCACAAAGTTTAATTGGAAGAGGACATTTAAGTTGATCAACAGAAAATTAATCAGCACACCAGAAAACACTTAATGCAGAAATGTCAACAGGCTGCTTGAGCTATGGGACACAGACGACAGACATTTCTCACAATTTAAACAAACAAATACCTGATCAATAAGAACGATAAATGGCATATATTTATTTAATGCACACATGCTGTAAAAAATGGGGATGTTTCAGGTACCATGGGGCATTATGTCTCCTCTTGTCAGTTGCAGGTTTATGTCTTTTTATGCTTTTAGCCAAGATAGAACACAGACTTACTTTCTTCTGTTTTTTTAACATACTGCTTTTATTATATAAAGAAAATGACCAAGATAGTAGTTTAATTGTAGGTCTTTGAGATGTGGCTGCTTGATCGTTCATATCTGCAGTTACATCCATGACCCTGCAGGGCTGAGTGTTACATCTAAAGATTGATTTCTGTTTTTATACGCCATGACGATTGTTGACTCCTGTAGCCTGGGAGCATCGTTTGTTTTCTCTCACATTTGTCTGAGAATAAGTGTTTGTGTGTGTGTGTGAGAGTAACAGGTTTGCACAGCAGTGACTAATAGTATTTGTACGCCTAAAGCCCATCTCAGCATCCCCATCAAATCACATTCACTACACTTAGCCTCCCCCTTTCACCGTACAGAAATTGAATCCTTTCATCCTCTTTTCCTCCCTCTCTTGTTCCGTCTCTCTCCTTCATGGTGTCACTTGTTCACATACTTTTTTACAATCTAATCTTTTCTCACTTCCAAACATCTTCTTTTTTTTTTTTTATCAAGTACATGGACACACACACGCTCACACAGGCCGAGCAGCTATCTGACACCTGGCCGTGCAGGGGCAGCTGTTGGTGGGTGGATCTGGAGGGACACTGGATAAGGCGAAGAGAAAAGATAGCGGAGAAAAAAGGGGGATGAGCGAGGGCCTGTCCGGCAGCCATGCAGCAGCAACCACACGGAACAAGAAGAGAAAAAGCCGGGCTTCCCAAAAAATCCAGCTCAGTGCCTCTCCCAGCCGGAGAGGTGTGCGAGTACATGCGCGTGAATGAATCCGGGGGTGTAGGCGGGGTGTGCTGAAGCTAAACTTGAATTGTAAGTGGTTAAACTTCACTCAGTGGTCACACTCTTTTTTTTTTGTACTCTTTTTTTTTTCTTTCTCTGTCGCTCCCCCCAGTTCTCTCCTTTGCTTTTTTTTGTCCCCTCGGTCTTGGTCAGTGCACACCAAACTTTGTTTGAGGCTTAGAGAGTCAGCTCGCTCACTATCGGGGTGGCCGATCACATCACAGTGTGTCTGAGTGTGTGTGTGTGTGCTTTGTTGGAAGTCTTGGTGAATTAGAGGAGAGTGTGTTTGTGTTTTGTACCTAAAAGGTTAGCTCTCTCTATCTCACAGATGAGGAAGGTAAGCTCTTCTTTATTCTTTTCCTCAAATATTTTGTCGCCACTCTTTTGTTCTTTTCAGTTTTTTTTATGCCTAAGCGTAGAAAAGATGCTCTTGAAGTCTCAAAAGTGTGCGCTTAAAGCCGCAGTACATTTTGTATTACTTTCCACCTTCATATGTTTGGTGACACTTTGGGCCTGAAGCTGTTTCCCAGCAGCCTCTCACACTCTGAGACCTTAGTCGGCCTTTGAATAGCTTAAAGTGTGCGTCATCGCCACCAAACATGCCAGCGGACTGTACAAAAAGAGGGAAATATGGATTTAGTTGGCTTCTCTGTGTGTTTTTGGGCATCAGGATTGTAAAATGAGATTACAGTGGCACGTTGGGTATCACAATAAGTGTGTGTGTTTTTCAGTGTGTGTGTTGTGGGTGTGTGGGTGGGCGGGCGGGCGCTGCAGAAGGGAGGCATGGATAGGATCAGCTCTTATCTTGGCTGCCCAGTGCCACACGAGGTGTAACGCCACACCCACACTACCACACAGTGTGTTTGAACAGGCACACACACACACACACACACACACACACACACACACACGGCATCAAATCGCTGTGCCATAGTTTGACTTGTATTATCCAGTTTTTACAGAGGATATGCAAATGAGACGAGACCCCGGTGTAGGCCTAATATTAGCGCATGCAAAATAAATGGTCGAAATTCAGTTGACAGCAGGATGCTTCCATTTGTTAAAAAAACAATCAGTTGATGTCTGCAGACGCTGATATTTAACGACAGCTGTAAACTGGTAATTGTCAAAAAAATATTTTTTACATGAAAAATCCCTTCAGTAGGCGACCTCATCGTTGTGACCCAACTGTTCCCTTAGTTCCACTTCTTGTATTTTGAAATAAATTAAACATTTGGCATTTGAAAGTATCTGTGGTTTCAGCTCTGATTAAATTTACAAACATCGTCAAAGACGTAGTAAGGAGTGTGATGTTGCTTCTGTTGCCCTTGAACTCAACTCCACGTGAAATTCAAGTCCTAAAGGATGTTCCAAAAAATAGAAATAGATCCACAATATAAATTTTTCATTCGTAAATCTGTCTTTACCGTGAACCAGGGCCTCTAGTTTGACAACGTTTCCCAAAAAACAGATGTGCAAAATGAATTGTTCACACAAGTAAAAAAAAAAAAACGGCAGAAAGAAGCCAGCAGATATTTTGATGAAAGCGGAAGGAATGTGAGAGCGGCTTTAGAGTTAAATTCTATGAAATCTGGACAGACAGACAGACAGACAGCGGTGCAGAGCCTCAAACAGACGCTGAGAGAGAGAGAGAGAGAGAGAGAGAGAGATGGTAGTGCGTAAGCCAAAGTGGAAGAGACAGGCCTTGAAAAGGAATCGTCCACGGTGTTTCTGTCGGTCAGGGCCGGTTTGGCTCCACATCTCGCAGTGGTTCGAACACGGCCGGATCTCAGCCCGCACACACAGACATTCAGCGTCGTCTGTCAGCGTGTGTGTAGATCTCACAGTCGAACCAATCTCGCAGAACACTTGACCTGAGCTGGCTACGTACGAGAGAAGAGCTGGCTACGTAGGAGAAAAACCACAAGTCTTGTTTTCGATGCTGTGTTTTCAAATGAATGAGACAGCTGTTTGTCGTGTCTTGTGAACCATTTCTGATTTCCAACATGTCCGTTACATTTGAATGAGTAGTAGTAGCAGTTTGAGTCTTCACAATGATTTTAAGGTTGTGAAATATTCAAAGCATACAATTATAAAAGATGAACATTGAAAGCTTTTCTACCACTCTTAGTATTCATACATCTCTGATTATGAACCCTGCTCTTTGGTTTACTGCAGCATGTTCCATCTTCAGATTTCTGTGTTGCTCATATGCACCGTTTATTAATACATCATTTATCGGCATCTGCCAGAAACAAGCCATCCTGTCTGAAAGTCATCTTTGTCAAAATAATCTATGAAAATTTCTCTTTTTTTTATTTTTTATTCTTGGAAACTTTGACTCAAAAACACCCACGGACATCTGCGGCTGCGGCTGCAGGTGCTCATTTGTATTAGTGCGGCTGCTTCTTCAATTTAAATAGAATCAGGGAGAAAACATTTCGACCAGACTTTCAGACACTTCTACACAAACACTGTGCAGGCAAGGCGTCACCAAACCAAGATCCGTCTGTTCATTAATACGATTTAGTTTTAAAAAATATGATCTTCAGAACGTCTTCTCAGCCGGGTTAGTTAGGGGGGTTTAATATTTGACGTTGTGCAAATGAGAGGACGTTTTAGAAAGTGAAGGTGTGATGAAAGGTTGTGTGTTGGAGTGTGAAGGTGTGTGCACTTTAAGACAAAAACTGTGAGTGTGTGTGTGTGCCAGTGTCAGCCTCACCACGCCTGAGGTGAGCCCAATAACCGTGCCCTGACCCACTGGAACGAACTTTCACCGTCTTTAGTTCCGAATAGAGAAAAAAGGTGACGTAAAATGAAAAAGTCTCCCACAGCGTACGCTTTTAATGCAGCAACGTTGAACTGCGGCTTCTGATTTTTGTGAATTTAAATGTTGACTTTAGTGCTGAAAGGTGTCAGGGTGAATGTGAGCCTTTTTCTTTTTCTGATCCTGCCGTTTTCAGTAACTGTAGCCTGGAGGAAGAGGTAATAAACGGGAGACCAGAGGGTCCCTACTGTAGTTTAATGTGTGTGTGTGAGGAGGGGGGGGATAGAAGAGGGAATTCCTGTCTTCTTCTTTAACCTTTATTTAACCAGGATATCCCGCTGAGAGCGAGAATCTCTTTTCTAAGGAGACCTGCAGCAGACATTGTGCCCTGCAGCTACAGGGGGAGACGACACACACACACACACTGAAACACACTCATGTATGATTAAATAAAACTTTCGCAGCCTCAACACCTTAATCCCGCAGTGTGAGACTGTAACGGTGTGTTTTTTACATGTCATTTTTATCCAGTGGCGTTCAGTTTGGCTTTATTTACGCCTCCCTTTCCACTTCCTTGTTCATCCTTAACCGCCCGTCTTGTCTTTAAAGAAGACCTGATGAAAGGTCGGGAGGGAAGGGACAGAGGAGGGAAAAAAATGTCAATTACAATTACCAATAATAATCTTTATAATTAAGCAATCACTTAATAGGAAATCAAATTATTGTGGGGGGAGACAGTGGGACAGAGGGAGGTCTCATGGGACTGTATTAATTTCTCTTCTTTTATTTGGCCGGAGAACTTTCCTCTTATTGTCTTTGCCGGCTTTTTGGGGGCTGGGAGGGGTCGTCGAGAGGGCTTTATTAACTGGTAGCCTAGGGTGGTGATATTTTTTTTTTTTTAGGGTGGAGAGGGGAGGCTTTGGAGGGATATGTATTAATATTAATACGTTTTTGGGATAAGGAATAGGAGGAAAAGGGGCGAGGAGGGTAGGGGGGGGGGGGGGTAAAGGCAGTCATGGATCCACAAAATCACCCTCCCCGTTCTCCCCTTTTTCTCTTCTTCTTCTTTTGAGGGGGGGGTGGCAGTTTCTCAGTCAGAAGTTCAGTTTAACAGTCAACAGGATAAGAGGGAGAACAGGCAAGAACGCATATTTAGGGTTAGCACACTTGCTCCGGTATGCAAAGGGCTGCCTAATAATAGCTGGCCAATGTTTTTCACAAGGTCCCAGAGGATGACAGTGTGTGTGTGTGTGTGTGTGTGTGTGTGTGTGTGAGTGTGATACTTGGCAGTGGACCACAAAGACACACAAGTGTGCCTGTTTAGCAGTTTCCTCTCCAGAGGCTCCTGGCTGGCAGTGTGTGCGGCTATTCCAAGGCTTCTCGGCGTGTCTCTTAATTAAGGCGCTCGTCAGACAGAGAGCAGCTGGGCCTGGTCTGGCCGAGCTGGCACTCAACATATTTCAGTCAATCCCTCGTCCTCCTCTCTTTCTCTTTCTGTGTCTCTCGCTCACTTCTCCTTCACCATTTCTGTTCCGTCCTCACATTAAGGTTCTCAAAAATACTTTGATACTTTTCCATACCACGTGTTTAATAACTATACAATGTGCATCGATTGCAAAGATCCTCCGTCATGTTTTTCACCAAAAGCTGTCATGAGAGAGAGAGAGAGAGAGAGAGAGAGAGAGAGAGAGCTGCAGTGGTCCATTTGAATTCACAGGTCCGTTCAACATGATTGATGATTCAGCTGAGATACTTTATAATGGATACGAACCCAATATTTGACGACAACTGAAGACCCTTTCCAAATTGCGCAGACACATCAGCCATGATTTGGTACCAAATGGAGGACTGGAGGCTTCTTAGTGTCTTTAACACCATATGGGTTGTTAAAATGTTCAATACTCTGTTATCGACAGCTTGATACTTTTCCGTGATTTGTATTTTGAATGACAAATCCGAAAAGACACGACCATCCCTCAGCTGGTGCTGGAAGCACAAAAGGATGTGACAAGTCTGAGCAGCATGTTGGCTCTGAACGTCACTTATTAATAAATCCTTAAAACCTGGATCTTTTTTTTACTTGTCTTTAACTATTCATGATACAAATTTTAACACGATGCAATCCCTGTTATTATAAATTGCACAAATACACGAGCAATGCAGGAGTTCACCTGCAGCTTTTGGTGACTGAAAACAGAAGTAGCCCGATGTTAGGTGCTTAGGAGTTGTGTTTTTGTTGATGATGGTATCGATATCGTCTGTTTTTTAATTGTCTTGTATTAGCGTTTGTATTTCTAATATAGTGAAAACCATGCCTCACATAGGCCCTTTTCCGTATTCTGATTTTCCCCTCTGTAATTATGTTTAAAGCTTTAAATTGATGCTCGTTCTCTCTGAACACTACGCTAAAGTGTTTGACCTTTCCATCAGCCTGCCATCAATGAAGCACTAATTAGAGCCTCATAACGATCTGAGGGATTTCCTGTTTAAAGGTCCTTTTAGTACCAGGACTAATGTTGAACGTGCTAAAGACTTATCATCCAGTCTGACTTGAGTCTACCGATGCTTCAGGCTCTCAGGAGGTTTTGAACATTAAATTAAAGGAACTTTTATTTACACAAGTTTTTGTTTGTGAAAAATCCAAACACCTGACTGCCAAAGGATTAAAATAAAATGCTTGGTATCAATAGATTCAGAATAACTTAAATTACAATATTTGTTTCAGTGTACATAAGATAATCTGCACGGCAACTGAATGTTTAGGTAGTTTTTGTGATTTTTTAAGATTTATTTTTGGGGCTTTCATGCCTTTTATTTTAGAGACAGGACAGATGATAGAGTCAGAAACCAGAGAGAGAGAGAGAGAGCTGAGAATGACATGTTGGAAAGGAGCCACAGGTCGGATTCGAACCCGGGCCACCCGCCCCCAAGGGACTTAAGCCTCTGTGAATGGGGCACGCGCAGTAACCTCTAGGCTACCTGTGCCCGAATGTTTATTATAAACAGAGCTTTGTGTACCGATGAAAGCAGAATAAATATGTGATGTTTACGTAGCCACATGTTGTCAGTCTCACCAGTCAGTTTATTGTTTCTACCTCCAACAGAAAGACATGTGTTGAACTTTTCCTTTACAAACTTTATTTACAGTAAAAGCTGGTTTAATGGGTTGAAAAAACTCGGATAGACTTAAAGTATATTTTAAAATAAATCCTTCAAAGATTCTGATAAATCCATCGCATCAACATTGAGGCAATTTTAAGATTTAAGTATAATTTCTGTAGCTACATGGCTTGAGTCTAACATTAAAAGCTTGAATATGTTGGTCATAAATATCTGACTGGTAGTAATGTGTCTGTTGAAGCTGCTTCCTCGGCTGTTTAGTAAGACTAAAGGGCACACATATTGCTCTCAAGCGCACATGCTAACATGTCGACTCTCTCGGAAAAAAATCTGAATTTCAGAAAACGATACAGATGAACGATGAAGAAATCTTCACGAGCAGAAGTAGTTCTTCCATCATGATCTTTTGAATAGAAGAACTAGCTGACGTTGGCTCAGACATTCAGCATCAGCCCATATCCATACCCACACTCCACCTTTCCTTCCCCCTAACCCTTCAGCTCCACCCCTCCCTGCATCCATCCATCCCATCTCTTTATTCCTCCACACCCATCCCCAACCATCCTTCCATACAACTAGTCCGGGCCCTGGTTACGTGGCTGTTGCTATGCCGGGCTTGCAGGGTCAGGATGCATGCTATAGGCTTTCCTGTGCTAATCCAGCTTGTATCTGCTTGAGGAGGGAACACTGTGTCCTTCTCTTCATATTTGGACTTCAGTCACATGCATCCAAATATAGTAAACGTAGATGATGGTGTTAATTTCCTTTGTTGGATAAAAGGCCCCAGTCTTCTTCGGTTGTCTCTGCACATCTGTCTACCTGGATTAAAACACTATGTGTCTGTGAATGTAGTCTTTGCTCGTGCACGTGTTCCTCCGCACACGCATGCCTGTGCATTAGCACACCTAGGCCGCCCCTTTATCCAAGAGGATTATGGTTAAATGGAATGCTGAGATTCTGGCGGCGAGCGACCGATAAAGCCGAAGTCGGCGTTGGGAGAGAAAATTAATTATTGAGGATAAAATCAGAGCCGAGCAGATAGTTACCTACTCGTTGGGGAGTTTAGTCATTGATATATCAGCGCTGGCTTCCAGACAACACGGCGAGTTCATCACAGCCTTAATGTGAGACGTGTTTTACGTTTGTGTGTGCGCGTGTGTGTGTGTGTGTGTGTGTGTGTGTTCATGCACACATCTAGGAGCAGGGCGGTGCACACTGTAAAGGGCTTCAGTTTGTGATCCTCAAGAGAAGATCGTTTGGCTTGTACAGCTTTGACAGATTCTGGTCTCTTCTCAGCAAACATTTCATTGGTTTAAAACTTGACATTTCCACTGACATCTATCGTTGAATTTGATTCATCAGACTGGATCAGATAATGTTTTAAAGGATCAGATTGGATACATTTCACTAGTTGTTAAATTAAAACATATTTATCATCAGAAAACAGCAGGTAAGAAGTGTTAACATTAGTGCTAATACAAGTTAGTATGAAGCTTTTATTGCTGCTCTCTTGGCCAGGAGTCTCTTGTGAAAAAGATTTTGTATCCCGATGGGAATATACCCGGTAAAATAAAATAAAAAAAATGCTAGATTTTGGATTTTAATTCAGTTTTCAAATGTTTCTTTTTTTAACCTTGAATGATTCAGACTTCTAATTTGTACTTGTGTATATATTGTCTTTCATAAAAACAACATTAAAGAAAGATGTCTCTAACCCTCACCCTTATTTGGTTGAACAGTGAGAAGGTTTTACTTTTTATGTGAATAGAGAAAAAAACTTATTCACAAGAGTTTAACATTTAGACCATGACTGTAACACTCATCTCCATTCTGTGTTACAGTAAGATAATGTAGTGTGGGCATGTTTGTCTTCAAAGAATATCAGTTAGCACCACCTGGACTTTTCTTCTTCTTTGGTTTCGTCATCGACATCGTAGGTGTCCTGTGATGCTCTACTTTGCTCTGAGATACACCAATAGTGGAAATGTCACAGGTTGAAAAGAGTAAGCCACTGAAAAGTATCCTCAGTGGTCAGTGCTGCAAATGTGCTGTAAACGAATAACTGTCTACCACTGACCTGAATAGATAGGTTGTCAAAATGTTTGACTCTGTTTGATACCCTGTGTTTTGAAGATAGTGTCGGTACTCAAGCTTTGAAGAAAGTTCAGATCTTCAGTCATATTTTTAACCCTGAGAGAAAGAAAGGGATAGTTTCTACATGGCACATTGAAGTGAAACGTTGCAGACAGTGTGAAGGAGTTTGTTTGCTTTTTTTTTTATTTTAGATGCCTAGCACTTCGATCTTTGTTGCAGTGATATCAGAAAAGGTTCAATGTCATTTGATCTTTACTAGTTTCATATCAAAGTTTACATCTGTGGTATAGTGACCACCTTCGAAACCTAGGTTTGTGTATGCGTTCTCATACGGCTTTGTGTTTGCGTGCGTGCAGGTGAGCCCATTTCTCTCCTCTGTGTGCAGCCTGATCAATAGTAATTGGGTTGAGTGTCTCAGGCCTGTTTCTCTCCTTTGTACTGCTGGCCTTTTGTGGGCTGACACAGGGCCAGCGCCGAGAGAAAAGGAAGAAAGGCGAGGGGGAGACGGAGAGAAAACGGAGGATGTTTGCAAGTCGACGAGCATGACTGACTCCCTCAACCAAATCTCCGGATATTTATTCAGCATTACTCACTAATCTAAAAAAAATCTTCCTCCCTCTCTGTCTCTCTTCTTTTTTTTTTTTCATTCGCAATCCACACAGGAGGGATCATGACTGTGTGTGTGTGTGTGTATGTGTGTGTAAGGCTGTAGGATGATCTCAAAGAGGTTTGATAAAAACAGATAACTTGTGTCGATGTATTAACAGCCTCTTCCTCTCTCACTTACAAACACACTCCAGGAGTATCTCCCCATCCTCCTCCCTCGCCGTTCTGTCTCTTTTATGGCTTCCATAAAAGCGATGTGTGTCGAGCGGAGGGCGGCGAGCTCCAGCGGTATTAGCAGGGAGGCATTAGGCATAAACTCTAAGGTATATTAAAGCAACGGCCCTGTTGTTCATATAAACACGCCAATTCAATTTAGCCTGCCCCACGGGGAATGGGATTTCAGCAGCAAGCGAGAGCGGGAAGGGGAGGGAGGGAGGGAGGGTGAGTGTTGGATGAGGTAAGACAAGGAGAGGTGTTGGGATGAGGGGATCTAGGGAAGGAGAGGAGGAGAAGTAGAAGGATGGAATAAAGAAGTGGAGGAAAAAGAGAGGGTCGGCAGATATGTGTAGATTGGCACATGAGACTGGCTAGTTGCTGGAATTCATTATAATTGTTGCATTAACTACCATGATGACGTAAGAATGGTATGTGTTTATGTGTACAAGTACACACACACACACACACACACACACACAAAACTCACTACCTGGCAGGCAGAGGGGGTTGCTGGTGTCTGCACGCTTGGGCAGAGCGTTCTGTGGAAAAACCCTACATTTCTATTATTCAATCCAAATTCAAATAAGCTTGTCAGGAGAGCTCCCGCTTTTTATTACCTGTCAGAAAAACCAAGGGATGGACGGAGCAGAGGGGGGAGCAAATTAAACGACAGTAAATAAGACCCCCTATCTCTCTCCATGCGCTCCCCCCCTGCCATTCTGCCATTCCTCCTCGCTCTGGGTTTTTTTTTTTTTAGGAGACACACACATTTTTAAAATTTTGACAGCATGTTGTTGTTCACCTCTATCTGTAGTTTACCTTAACCAGGTTTTATCTGTCAATCACATGCAGCAAGCTGACCTAATTAGTTGTGTTCATCACTGAATACAATCTCCAGTCAATGTGGAGTCCGCTAAGCCAAGAGCAGGATTCAAAATCAGGAGAAATGCCTTACTTCAGATGGATTACGAGCATTTTTGACATGTAAAATGAGGAATCGTAGGGAGAGTGAGGAAAAGAAAAATTGGGCGAGTAAGAGGAAGAAGAGGCTGGATAGAGGGATTTCTTAAGGATGAGCTCTGGATGTGAAAAGGTGGAGGTAAACACACACACACACCGAGCACCCAGAGCAGCCTCCTCCTGTCTTGCCCCTTGCAGCCAGGCATAACCTCTGCCATCTGTCCACCCCACTCCTCCTCCTCCTCCCCTGCTCTTCCTCTTCTTCCCTCAGCAGCCTTCCTTAAGTTCATTTTAAGGTTGTCATGATACCAGAATTTTAAACTTCCACATGATACTAGTAAAAATCCAACAATATCGATGCCCATTTTGATAATATCACGGCAGCGCTGCCTAATTGCTGAAATACATTGGCAACGGATTTGTGCAGTTCAAACCGGCTCCCCTCCTTTGCTCTCTTCATGTTTGTAAGAGACAGATCTTCCTTTAGGATGGCCGGCTCAAAACCAGTGACAGATAATTGGAGGAGACAAGGAGTTACTCTCAACAGTATGTTCAAGTTTCTTTACACATCAGACATTTGAACAAAGAACGAGGAGCATTAGGAAGCCGCCTCTGCCCATCGCTTTCTCCCTGTCGCCCACAATGAGGAAGTGGGGTCTGCTCTTCTGGATGGAGAACACCGGGTCCAGGTGTTCTCCATCCAGGATGACAAAGCCACACCCACTGGCACCTGAAACACAAAACAGCCAACCAGCCAAAACAAGAAACCAGCAGCGTCGTCACAACCACCAACGCTTCATGCGTCTTTCTCTCGCGGCAGTTTTGGGTAAAAAATTGTCTGAAAATCTTTGTGTTTTCTTTTTAAAGCTCGGGTACTCTTTTGAGACTATCAATCCTTTGAAATAATAGAGCTTGTTGAGACAACCTTAGTTCATTTACAGGCTCATTATCCAACTCCTCTATCTGTTGGCATTTTGAGATGAGTGAAGTGTTAAGTTTCTTCCTTGGTAGTCAGAGAAATGTTCCTGTATCCATGACGATAACTGTTTCTAGCTGTTATCTATCTAATCATAACATCAGCATTCATTTGTGTATGAATGACCTGGAAGTGCATCCTGAATGACTCCCATTGACGCCCATTGACTTATTAAGAGTTATTCTCACTGCATAGTTCAGTACCATCATGTTGAACATGAGCAGCTCTGTCATCGTCAATTTGCTTGTTTGGGTTTACACATCCGGTAACATCTGGCAAACATTTTTTTCCTATCCTAACTTTGTGTTTTTAAGGTCACTGTTCACACTTTGCACTCACACACCTCCTCCAAACCCTAGTGCCAGAAACACAAACTGCAGTTTGAAGCTACCGTCGTATCTGTGATGTTGCTGTTTGCTTTGATTAGCGTTGTCACGACACCAGATTTGTCAACTTCAGTACAACTCTTGTAAAAAATCAAATGATATCAAGAAAACAGAAGTCAGGAGAGCTTCTGCTTTTTACAAAAGATGCAGACGAACTCCTCCACACTTTCTGAATCGCACAAACAGGTTGTCATCGGCAGCTTTGAGTTTTAAAACAACACTGAAGATGTGTTTTTTATTTTCAAGGCTTTGGTCCTTTTTGATATTGATCATGATAATAAAAAGGGATTATACATTCAACGGCCTCCTTTCCCGCTCTGACTCTTTAGGTTATCATGCTTTGTTACTGATTGAATGATTGACAGAGCATTTTATTCTCTGTACCAATGAATGACAAAACTCACATTTAGTTGCAGCTGTATGTAACAGTAATAGGGTCGTAACTTCCTGCTCTGCCAGGTGAAAAGGACAGCTGGATGACTTTAAAACTATATTTGAATGGAGCGATAAAAGAGCCATATTAGGAGCTCCTCTTCTAATCCTCCATTGTTCTTTGTCTGTCCCCCCGTCCCACAGAGGGGCCGCTCTAATTAAAGACTAATAATTGTATTGTTTTATGAATCCTACAGAGACACAGATTTTGCCCTGTGTGTGTGTGTGTGTGTGTGTGTGTACGCTGTGTGTGCGTACGCTGTGTGTGCGTACGCTGTGTGTGCGTACGCTGTGTGGCATACAGTAGGAGGAGGAAGGAAAACGCCAAATCGAAATTAAAACTTTAAAGCACCATTATTTAATTACCCCAAAGGCTGTGGATTTGAAGGATTGAAGGGAGTGTGTGTGTACGTGTGTGTACGTACGTGTGTGTGTGTGTTTGTTTCTGTTTGCTCATGCAATCGTTTGCTGCCGTCCAGGATTATTTCAGTTTTTCAATTTGCCCTTTCTCCTCTGTGTGTGTGTGTGTGTGTGTGTTTGTGACCACAGTGTAAGACCCTTATTGGTTGCCCTCTTCCTTTGCCCCTCCTTCACCTCTACCCTCCACACACACACACACACACACACACACACACACACACACACACACACACACAAACACACACACATTCATGCACACATGCTGAGGCGCCGGCAGATAAAAAGGCATTATGGTAAATTCCACTTAATGACAAATTTTTAATTTGGGGAACAGGGCCCGCTGAATGGAGCTTAATTACCGGGGCCAAAGATCCCTCGAAAAAATAACCCCCTCGACGTGCCCACCCTGCCCGATAATGGAGCGCTGCGCAAAACGCCTCAGATTAACCAACGCCGTTTATCTACCCCTTTCCTCCCCCCCCCCCCCCCCCCCCCCCCCTGTCTCCCGCTGTATAATAACAAAAATAACAATCATGAAAATTCTATCTGCCTCCCAGCCCCCATCATCCCACTTCCCTCTGCCGCTCTCCCGCCCACTGCTTGGCTCACTCCCGCAGGAGGATATTCATCAAAATGAAATTGAGGTTGCAACTCACTGGTTTTATTAAAATATATTTGCCCCTTCCAGAAGCTGTGTGATGGTGTGTTAGCAGGGGAGGGTTGTCACTAAAAACAAAAGTGCTTCCTGAATAATTTGGTCAGTTTTATCAGAAATATTTGAGGCCCTAGCTCACAGGAGGATGACTTGAGCCATAACGTGTAAACACTTGTTGACTAGAAGGCTTTTCAGTGAAGTTAAAACTCCAGTCTTAAATAAGACCTGAACATGGACTTATTGAACGAGTCATGTGGGGCCACTGACACAAAAGTACAACCTTTTTTCTTCTCATGTGCGAAGCTGCGTGAACTGTACTGTGTAAAAGACAAAGAGATAGTGCAATTCCCAATCATCATCTCCTTAAGCTAAATTATTTTGTTCACGTAGTTCTCTCCATGCCATTCCTCGCTCTCTCTCCCTGGTTTCCTGCTCTATTCACTGTCCTATCTATATTGAGACATAACACCATCCATCGCTTCTTGTATCCATTACAAGAAGCGTTTTTTTCTTGCATAAAGTTGGTCTCACTTCTGGTACATTTATTTAGACAGCAGTAAATGACTATAATATCATGGCTTTCTACATTATAAACTGCAGGTCAACTTCAGGTGTAAAGCTATTCAAACTAAAGTCTCACTCAGTGATGTCACCTGTCACCTAGTCACCATTTGGTTAATATAACAGTTAACTGATAAGATAACATCCCCAAATCTTCTTCTTCAGATAGTTAAAGATGCTCTAGAGTAGATAATAAACATGCTGTCACATCAGTCATGTAGAGGGTTCAGGTTGTCCTCCTACCTTTTCTTGTTGTAGAATCACATCCATTTAAGTATGTTTAGAATAACTCAGAGGCCTCTTTCAAACATAGATGTATGATTTGTGATAACAGAGAATCGGCTCATGAGTCAGGGCCGTGTGTTTTTTATACTAACCTCCGATAGATGAATTCGTTGAACTTGCAGACATTCACTGGCTCAGTTTCAGATATCTTCAGCCGACACACAAACACCCTCGCTCAATTTTCTTGGCCTCCTCTTGCCCCTGTTGTTTTGTACCCTGATTGGACCATGTGGTTGCCATGCGGTTGCCAGGCCGCGCCCCTGCTGTGTAGTAATTGGTGTCTGTGGTATTGCCGCGTGGCGACGGTGCTTTGACTGACAGGTTTGGCCACCTGCCCTGCCCTGGCTGCCAACATGGCGTGGACGGGGGCGAGGAGGAAGCGAGGAGGAAGGGAGGAGGTGGCAAGGGCTGGCAGGGGGTGAACGCTCGGCTTGTCACGCAGAGGGTGGAGGGGTGGTTAATCAGAGACGGGCGGAGATGAAATATGTGATGGTTGAACACAAGAAGGATTCAACAGCGACCAGGATGATGGCATTTTGCTTTTTCATTGACTATAAAAGGCAGAAAGCTGCGGTGAATGACTGATCAAAAAAGCTTCTTTTCATAAGATGGCACGTGTTCATGTCTCAAGTCAGAGTTCAGTTCAGGAAAGCTAATTAGACTCTACTCATGGGAGAAACACCGCATCATGTAACGGCTTGAACCAAAAAAAGATCTGATAAGAAACCAGATTATTTTTTAATTCAAATGTTTATGACATTTCTGTCTTTGTTTCCCTGAAGATAGAAGTGTCACTACCAACATTTTGTGAAGCCACGGTGTTCTCCTTTCCGTTTGACACATTTGAATCATAGACTGTAAATATTAATGGACGAAGCCAGAGTGACGTCACCCATCTGTCACTGCAGGGGGCTTTGGAGTCCCATCGGTGGCAGTGTCCATGCTGGAGACGCTGTCTCACCCTAACTTTCAGTCAATCTAACGCCAGACTGAGAGCTGGAGCTGAGGCGGGTTTTAAGCCTCCTGACAACCCGTTACATCACGCCCGCCTGTCAATCAGATCAGCTACACGCCCTTATTTGAATAACTCTTATCCTTCAACAAAACAAAACGAATGAGTTATCAAAAAATTCACCTCCAGTACAGTGTGCGATGAGCTACTCAGACTATTGTCGTTTTTTGAACCAGGCTGTAAACATGTTAATTTCTGCTGTAAAAACTGCCATTGTTGAATGGCTGTGTGTTTGTGTTGTGACTTCTGGTCCTTCTGCAGCCAGCTCTAGCAGGGACTCGATTTTGCACTTTGGCATTGGCTTCATTTTTTAACACCGGAGGTTGCCGCTTGATTTTTTCATTTCAGGACATTTGGTGTAACTTTGCTTGATCACAGTACAAAGACAAACACAAGGCGTTAGAGTTGTGGGAAAAAGACAGGTTAGCCAACGAGATGTTAGCCAGGCAAGCTGAATGATATAATGATATCCTTTATAATGAAAGATATAAAGGAAATATGTTGGGGATAATGTTCAGTGAATGTTCTGTTATATCAACCTGCTTACTATACATCAGGGGGTCTGCAATAAGATTTGTCTCATGTCTGTTATAGGAGCTGAGCTGCGTCCCTTAGCAACCGTGTGTACTTCATAGTAACAGTCTGCTAACAGCTGGGTTAAGCCAGGTCTTGAATATGTAGGTACAGGTTCTGGTCCCAGCCTGTGTAGAATTAAGACATTTGCTGAAAACTTATATCAAAGTGTCCTTTTGTAGAGTATCACCTGTAATACTTGTGAATACATTTTCTATAGTTAAAGTTAAACCTCTTTGGTTCTTATTTACAAAGTTGAACTCTCTAAAAACTTTCTGTGTGGGGGATTTAAGCAGATTGGATCAACAGTTGCCTGGCAACAAAAGCAAAACTCTCTCCAGACTCGATGATGGCTGCAAGATTGAGTCCCAAAATCAAGCCAACATTCATTTGTCTCAAAGTATTCAGGTTTTTTTCTAACTGGTTTGCTGCATGTTTGAAATAAAATCTGTGGTAAAACACAAGCTGAAGAGACTTTCACATTTTATTACATGACATGAAATATTCCACTCAGGAAGATGGGAGTTATAACAGGTTTTTAAAAGTGGCTAAATGAGACTATAGATGTTGTTAGGAACATTGAACCCCATCCAGAAATGTCACAAACATCTATTTCTCTGTTGATTTTAACAACACTTTTATCACTCTGATATGTAGAATATTGGGTTCATGCGGGATGGTTTTGCAAATTGAAAGAACAAAGACAGATCTTTCAAACAGTCGCAGGAAGTAGTCGTGTAGTTTTTAATGGGCCCTCGAGCGTCTTCTCTGCATCACACAGCTGAACTCCTCATGTTGGACAGGGTATCTGTGCAACACGTTGTGAATGATTGTTCACCAGTGGGTTTTGGAAATGAACTTGAGTTGATGCCATGCATTTGGCTGGCTTACTCTCATGACATGTTTGTCTCAGACTCAAAACTCCTAGTAATATCTCAGCATGTAGTCAGGGTGAGCCAATGTGTGAACACAGCAGGACATGTATATTCACTATGGGCGACTGGGCGGGGGTGATGACATTTTTATCACACGACCCTTGGGTGACCGGTGCAATCTTGGATCTCGGAGCAGGTGGTGAAGCTGCTTCGTACTTTTTTCTCTTTTCTCTTCAACTCGTTTGTTGATAGTGCAAATATGTTACACATAACATTGATATAATGGTAAAAAAACCGGACATGATAGTGTCAGACTCTTGCTTTTTCCACCATTTTGGATCTTTTTTTACATCATGTTTGCCTCCTAAGACCCCGCCCCCTTCTGTCAGACAGGGAAAACTTCACGCTGTGAGAAAACGTATGTGATCATGAAAACTGCTGCAGATTTCAGATGCAGGCTTTGTTTTCAGGAGTGTGCATGTGTGAAAAAGATTTAACAGAGAGATCAGTAGAGAAAGACAGAAAGAGCATGAAATGAAGCCAAATGAAATCTGCAGCACTTTAATCTGTAACAGGCCCGTACTGTTATTGATCCCTGCATGGAAAATATTTAAACACACACACACACCATCTCATCTTATCTTCCCAACTCCCCCTCTTACTAACACTCATGAGCAACATGGGCTTCATATTCAGCTGGTTCCTCCTATATTGTGTTGTAATTTGTGCCATGCATTTTCATCCTGCTCCTGCTCCTGCTCCTCGTCCTCCTTCTCCTCCTCTTCCTCTTCTCCCCTCCCCTCCTCTCATTGTTCCTGCTCATCTCACTTGTTCTCCTGCTCTCTCTGCTGTTGTCTTTAAAAAAAAAAAGTGCATAGAAAAGCGAAAGGCTCGTGTGTGTCTGTGCATGTGTGCGCGTCTGACTTAGACAACCTTTAGGTGTGTTTAACCTCGCACAGGGAGAGGCTGTAGGGCAAGGGTGATGTAAAAAAGGAAGCACTTTTTTTTCTGTGCACACACACACACTCACACACTCACACACACACACACACACATACAGCCTGCACACTCCCTCCGAACCTCACCCATTGTCATGTATAGTGTTTCTTATCCGGCCCTGTCGCTTCAGTATCAAACATAACCTCCATTCGGGAGGGGGGGGGGGGCAAGGCCTCTCTTTCACTTCCACTCTGTGTGTGTGTGTGTGTGTGTGTGTGTGTGAATGTTTGTGTGTGTGCTTGCAGGCCTTATTTAGTGTGTTAATGGGCCCGGGCAACAGAGTGGTACAATGGAGCGGGCTGGCCTGGTATGCCTGTTTAAGTGTCGGGAGAGGAAAGAGGGATAGGAGGCAAAGAGGGCAAGTCTGAGGCTTTGATGTTGGTGTGACGGAGCTGAGAACAGCTTGCAGATGACACCAACCAACGCACACACGCATACACACAAACACGCACATGAAGACAAATTGTAGGACAGGACAAGTTCTTACAGCTAAGGTTGGTTTTCCATGAGAAATTTCAACATTTGTGTCTCGTTCTTGTCTTATTGGACTTTAAACCCTCCCTTGTCCAATGAGCAGGATGTCACTCGTGGTCCACTTATATTCCCTTTTGTATGTGTGTGCGCGTTTGTGTGTGTGTCACCCCAGGAGATCCGGGTGTTCATGGTTCATTAGCCACACGTACACTCCTGCTCTGTTCTCACTGGTAGAGGAGACAGATTCAGAGCATCGGCACACAAGCTCCCACCGCGCACCTCATACACACACATAAACACTTACACACTTGCACACACAAGATTGTTGTGTTTGGTTGTGTTCTGCCGGCTCTGATGAACTGGCACTCAGCCTCCTCCCCTCTCCTCCTCATCTTCCAGTAATCAGGGTACCTATGAGATAGACAGGTAGCATCTGTCGCCTTCTCTCCCCTGGTCCTCCCCTCCCTCTGTTTCTGCGTCTCCCCCCTCTTCCTCGCCATTGTGTCGAATTTCCCTTGATGAGGGAGTGATGTGATAATGTACAAGTTGTCCGAGAGAATGAAAAATCTGTACAACCCGTTGAATATCTCTTAACAAGGGTGCTTTCTCTCAAATTTCCATTAATAATGGAGTCTTTTGGTTCTGACCCTGAGTAGCGCAGTTCTTATTTTATGATCACAGAACTTTTAAGAAATTCTTCGCCGTTAGATCATTTGAAACGGAAGAGTCGTCCTCAACATGGCGGAGGCCTCTCGAGCCCTTTCAGCTGCTCGGTGAAGCCGAAGCCATCTGCTATTTCAGCTCCAGTCTCCTTCAGATCAGTCGGGGCCACGATGAAGCACGCAGCTCCGATGGTTTGGTTTTTGAGCAGGGCCTCAAGGTTGATTAGCATATTTTCACCCAGTGTGCAGACAACAGCCCCCCAACCCACCCACCCTCTCTTCTTTTCCTCCTCCATCCTCTCTACTACCCCCCCATGTGTTTGATTCCTCGGCCGTGACAAAGAGCTTCACCCTTTATCCGTGTGTGTGTTGGTGAGATGGGGGGCCCTTAGATTAAGGGAAAGCTTCCTGCTCTTTATTTGGGGAGTCCCCCCGGGAGACGCTTTGGGAATGACTTTCGTTGAGTCACTAACGCCTACTCACACACACACACACACACACACACACACACACACACACACACACACACACACACACACACAGACACACAGACGCACTTCTTTGCCCACATACACACCTTTCACCCCTGCTTTTATTTTCAGGCCGCCCATTGACTGGGTGCTGCTTGTTGTGTAACACTGACTACGTGTGCACATACACACACAGGTCAAGGAGGCCCCCCAGTCTGTTCACAGGAGATGAACACTGCAGATGTTCTCTTTAAAAAATGTTACATTTACCATTACTTAGTACACCATAAAACACTTAACACTGGCGTTACAGTTGCCTTTTACACACTGTGATTCAGCAACAGTGCCAAACGAAGTTCTGCTGTCTTTACACCTTACACATTGCATCCACATTGCGTATGATTGATGTCCCAGTGTGTGGTTTCCCGTTGCTTTAGGGCATTGCAGAAGCACAAGAGCAAAGGTGGCTCAATACACAGTAGGATTCACAAACACACATACACACACACACGCACACACACACACACACATGCAGCGCTGTTCTGACCTGGCGGCTCCAACTTTACACATTGCCCCTGTCTCAACTTCAACATTCTGCCTCCACGCATCACACGTTACAGATGAGGTGAAACATAGGCCTAATATCCCACCTTCAAGTGGCAATATGTACACAGCAAATGAGAGATATGACATGGGCATTCCCAGAATGATAAACTTTGACATTAGTAAAACATGTAAACTATATCAACACCTATTTTGATACCACAAGAACAAAAGTATCTGTCCTGGAGCATCAGACAAAATAAGAGTCCATTGCCAAACAGAATGGCGGACATTTTTAAGTTGATCGTGATTATCTTGTTTTCAAAGCTCTACGTTGAGTTTCAGGAGCATCAAATTTAAGTCAAAATCTTTTACTTTGATGACCAAGACGTTGATCTGCTTGTAAGTAGGTGTGTGTGTTTGTAGGTGAAGGTCGTGGCAAAAGAAGCCTCATCCGATCAGCAGCCATTTTAATTTGTTTGACAGGGAGGAGAGGTGATAACCTCCCTCTGCAGCAGCTCACCCGCCGAGAAGAGGGAGGAGAGAGAGAGAGAAAGAGAGAGAGAAAGCAAAGGAAGAAGGGCTGAGCAGAATTGCGATAAGGGAGCCGGATAGAGAGAGTGAGAAAGAGAAGGAGAGAGGTGGCAAGGAGACTGTAATATTTGATTATGGCTCAAGGCTGCATGTTTGTCCAAAGGCTAAAGACTGTCAACCAGCTAATCGTGGGGGTCGATGCGTGGGTGTGTCTGCGTGTGTTTGTGAAAGCATGTGAGCCTGTGTGGGTCGCTGCTATCAGCACATAATTTATGCTGAGTACACGTGTCTGTGTGTTTCTGTGCGTGTGTGTCTGTGTGTGTATGTTACAATTTCTGGATGTCAGTTACAGTTCTGTGGGCCTGAGGAGAATACAGCGGTCTCCCTCAGGGCGCTGTTAGTGCCACTCTCATACAGATGTGCTGGGCTGCCACTGTGTCAGTTTCTGTGTGTGTGTGTGTGTGTGTGTGTGTAACTCAAACAGGAAACTAAACTTGCTCCTCAGGGTTTAGAGTTCTTAATAGGGCTGGATATATTGTCTTGAGTTTGTCAGTTCTGGTTCCTGTTGAAGCTGGTTGCCGGTCTTGTAATACGGTTTGAGTAAGACAAGAACTGTAGAGAGCGATAACCGGATCACAGACATGTGTAAACCTTATTGGAGATGGTGGGATCGAACATTACTTTCAGACTAAGATAAGCGCTCAGAGTCAAACACATGGTTCTCATGAATGCCCATCCTGAAACACTTAACTCACGATTTGATGCGTATCATGATCAGAGCCCGACCGATTAATCGGCCAGCCGATAATATCGGCCAATATTAGCTTATCCGGTGACTATCGGCATCAGCTACTTTTATCAGCAGCATTTCATTTTGAGTTTCATTGCGTTACACCAGCAGTTCTCTTTCAGTGTTATATGGATTACAACAAACATTATCCCTCTCCAGAGTGTTAAGTGGTGATCACACTGTGTTTGATAACTACATTTGAGGGATCATCTATATATTTATCTCTACAGAGGGAAGACAGATCAAGAAAGAAATTGGCTAATATATCTGTATCAGATTTTTTCTGTCCCTAAAACCGATACTGGTATTGGACCCAAAAATCCCATATCTGTCAGGCCCTATATTATCACTATACCATTTTATCACGATTTTCTACTATTTTCCTTTTGAATTTTTTTTTTTTTAAACAACCAAAGGATTTTCGGGGCACGGATGGCCTAGCGGTCATGCAATGCTTCTTGTACAGAGCCCTCCTTGTTTCAAGCATCCCGGGTTCAAGTCCAGCCTACAGCTCCTTCCCTCTGTGCCACTTTCCACTTTTTCCAAGATTTTTCTACTAAATCTTTGAAAATAAATAAAAGATTTTAAAACAAATACTAAATAACAGTAAGTAATAAAAAAACAAAACAACGTATAGCATTACATTTATATGGAAATCAATTTATCTGAACAGAGGTGCAGCCTGTAGCAAAGAAAGCTTTTGAAAGGCCTTTTTTTTTTCAAAAACTGACTTTGGTCACCTTATTTTTCATTCAGGATTTTGAAAAGTTGAGGCTTTAAAACTTGCTCTAATGTGTTAATCATCCGCCCACATGATGAAACACAGCTGCTGTAGTGATCTCTGTGGCTCTTGCAATCGTTTCATCAAGGAGGGTTTCAAATCCTCTTCCCAGTGTATGTTACTAATGTGATATTGGTGACTCCAGCTTCTTATCGCAGTTCAGTTTTACATGTTGCATCATGTTGGTTGTGCGGTGCTGTAGTTCATCGGTCTATTGCGATATTTGCACACTGTTTGGTTTCAGAGCGGATGTAGAAGCAAAGTGAGCAGATAAGACGGACACATTCTTTATCTCTAAATCTTTTTCTTTCTTCCAGCATGTCTGCACACATCTCTTCTTCAGCTACTCACGTTAATCCAGAGAAGCGGAAGCAGATAGCACCCTCTGCTTGTTAAAACGAGTATTGCAATATATTTTTTGTCTCATTGATTTGAGTTGTCCTTTATCTGTATGGAGTTTAAATTGTATTGCACATTATCATCACATCCCTACCTAACTATTTACTAATATCTTATCTTCTTGAACGTACAATATGTAGAATGTTTACATTAAGATATCTAAATGAATAAAAAATCGACTAAACCTATGTTGTATATATATTTTTGTTGAGTACTTATACTTACATTACCTCAAATATTTTCAACAGTTATCAAAGTTTATAGTTGTAACGGGACGTGTCTTGTTGAGGCGGCCGCCATGATGAGCCGCCATGACAGACAGACTGTTTATCGTTGCCGTGGAAACACTGGATGTCACGTCAAAGACGGCTTAATGATGGTGTTTTCGTGTGGTGTCAAGAACATTTTAAAAAGCATTTTTAAAACACATAATGATCAGAAAAATAAACTCAGTTTTTCTTGTATAAAATAAAATGTATTTTTCTGTCTTGCCAGATGTTGAAGAGGACGAGAGCTGGTTGGTTTCTGACAAGGACAAGGAGGTAGGTGGCATTAAGTAGCGTCACAATATTAAATACATATCCTAACGTTTAACCACTGATGCTTCTGAGGTGTGTTTAAAAAACACTTTGTGTTTGTAGGCTTAAGACAGTGATTCTCTGAAAAGTTGAGAGGACAAGAGAGATCAGGTCAGTCCTCAAAGTCTCACGCCATAAATCGTCACTGATGCATTCACTGTGTGTGTTTCAGGCTCAGATCTATAACAAAGACAAAGGGTCCAAGACTGCGGTGCAGCGGCTGGTAAACAGATATTATACAAGCAAGAACGTCCAATGTAGAAACTGCAACAGGAACGGACATCTCTCCAAGAACTGCCCAGAGCCTAAAGTCAGTTCAATCAGTGCACAGTCTCATTTACATCTTATGATGAGTACAGATGTGTAAAACTGTTTTTATATGTGTGTTTGTGTGCAGAAATTGTTGCCCTGCTTCCTTTGTGGCACCCCGGGCCACCTGTCGAGTGAATGTCCCAACAGGCACTGCAACAACTGCGGCCTGCCGGGTCACTACTACGACTCCTGCAATGAGCGGGCGTACTGGCACAAACAGTGCCATCGCTGCTTCATGACTGGACACTTCTTTGATGTGAGTATAGCATCCTCTTTATTTTGGCTAACAGTGTATTCAGAATCAGAAACGGCTTTATTGGCCAGGTATGCTTACACACACCGGGATTTTGACTTCAGTGAACTTGATATTTAAAACTACATGGACACCCTCATGTGATTGTTTAACATCTCATTTCAAACCCTGAGCATTAATCTGCTGCCTTACATCCTCTACTGTCACGATTTGGGTCCTGGGTGCAACGATGTGCTCCCATTAAGGCTGTTAGATGGCATAGAAGACATGAGTCACTTAGTATAAAAACACTACTTACTGATCTCAATAACACACCTATGCAGAGGCGCTGCTTGTCATGAGGCAAGGCAGGCAACTGCTTGGGGCCCCAGGCAAGTAGGGGCCCCCTAATGGCTGACAAACTTTAAACTACAGCATTGCTTCAAAATGTGCAAAAATAGGCAGTAGGGGGCCCCATCTTATAGCACTCACTCTCAGTGCCCCACTAAGCGTTGCATGCATTATTGCTGTGAAAACTAAAATTTGTCGATGAAGGAAAAAGACGAGGAATTATCTTTCTGGGAGTGAAAAAAGAAAGAGGGAAATAATAATTAACGCTGTTTGGTGGGGCCCCCAATGAATTTTTGCCTATGGCCCCAAGAGACCCTAGGATCGCCACTGCATCTATGCTAAGCTAGGCTGTTACACATGGGTAATGTAGTCAAACTAATTTAATAGAAAAGCCTTGTACCACCTGAAATTAGACCTTACCACAGGAGTATAATGAGTATAACTGCATGCTTAAAGCAAGTGAACAGGGGGGTGGCAGGACAAAAAGTCTAGGTAGAGTCGGGGTAAAAAAAATAAAGGGTAATTTTCAGGAGTTTGTATGTGTGGAAACGTGTGTAATACTATTTACAAAGACTCAACATTCAACCAACACTGAGTGAGCACTTTGCAACAGGTGGAAGGAAAACCTTTGAATAGGCAGAAACCTCGAGCAGAACCAGACTCATGGTGAACAGTATCTGCCATGACTGGAGAGGACAAGAAAGAGAGAGATGGTTGGACACAAACATTCGGACAGACATGCATCCAAAATAGTAAAGACTAAGCACCCTACTTATATTTCTACGCCTTTAAACCCTCATACTCCCGGTTTCCTCCCCCCTCTCTCCCCCATAAACCTCCCCACGTTAGTGACCAGGGGTCAACACACGCTGCTGTTCACATTAATTGATACACTTCAGCAATTACAGCTTAGTTATGTCTCTGCCATGCTGCATATTCCAGCTGTGTGGTTGTGTGTATATGTGTGTGTGTGTGTGGCACTGAAGGGTGAATCTAATGACCATCAATGACAATTATCCCACCGCAACGTTCATTACCTTGCCCATTTACACTAATGCCACAGAATGGAAAACCCTGTGTGCATGTAAGAGAGCCTGCCTGTGTGTCTCCCCCACCTCACCCCCATACCTCTCTCTCTCTCTCTCTCTCTCTCTCTCTCTCTGCCAGTCAGTCATGTACTGTGCTCTGTGTAATGGATGAGTAACCAGGTGAACACCAGAGGGAGAGGGGAGACCAGGACACACAACACCCCTTTTCTCTCTCTCTCCTTTCTCTCTCTCTCTCTCTCTCTCTTGTCCATCCTTTCTCCCCTCTTCCTCCCAATCCCCACATTCATCTTGTTCTTCTTCTCTTTTTTGCATATTGTTTTTTAACGACAAACAAAGGTGCAAAGTTGTGTGGTATTCTAATTACCCTTCTCTTGTAACGCACCACTTTTTTTCCCCCTTGCACTCACAAATGATACTGTATGTGTTAGTGTGTGTGTGTGTGTGTGTGTGTTTGAGAGAGAAACAGAGAGTCAGGTCTCTGTCCCATGGGCCTTTCTGTGTCTCTCATTAAAGACAGACGGTTGACGGAGCGCGAGTGTGTCGCTCGCCTCGCCTGTCGCCCTCAACAACAACACACTACCCCGGCGGTCTGGAGGGAGAGAGCAAACAGGAGGGAGCGGTTGTGTGTGTGTGTGTGTGTGTGTATGTGTTAATGTGCGTGTGTGTGAGGGGGGGGTTGCTGAAGAAAATAAAGCTTAGATGAGAGGATGAGGAAGATCCAGCTATCGAAATTCATATTTTCCAAACTCCGTAGTCAAATCTAGACATCTCGGATTAAGCCTGAAGAAGTGGCGAGCGTTCCTTAAAGGTCACGATTCAAACAGGCAGGCAAGGCCAAAAACTCTCCTTTTAATGTGATAACAATTTACATATCATGCAAATGTGTATCGGAACTTGTTAAGTGTGTAAGAGAAAACTGAACAAATCCTCCTCCACAGAGAAGGCGCAGATCGTCCTCCTCTCTCCACTTCTCTCTCTCACTCAGTAGGTGTGTAAGTAGATAAATCTCGTTGCCCGCGGCGACTGCGGCATTTTCAATTTCCCAGTGGGAAGTGGCGGCGGTTGGGAAAGGATGTCGGAACGCTTAAGGAACAGCGTGGCGAAGCCCCGGAGATAATGCTTTAGCCACACCGGGACAAAACGACTGACTGCTTCACTTACTGACTGTTCGAATGACTGCTGAGGGAAACATGCTGGAAAGGAAACAAGCTAATGCTAACAAAGCAGCGCAATAAAGGTTTCATGAGGAACTGAGGAAGACAAATAAGGGTTGCTTTCTCGCCCTCCCTGTTCCGTGTCTTCTTCCTCACTGTCTTAAATATCCCTCTCAGAATAAAGAGTTTCACTGCAGGTTATTTCCACATGTTAATTTGCTCTGTAAAATCAACTGGGCCGTACGTCTTTTTCTGTAGTTTTCCTGACCCTGCTATTTATTTTTCTTTCTTTTCAGGCCTGTCCAGAGATCTGGAGACAATATCACATCACTGTAAGTACTTACCACTAAACCAACACTGTCAACAAACTCCAACATCATGCTGTTCACATTTAAACTTGAGCACTCCGACACTTTTATTGTTTTTTGTTTTTGTCAATGGTTTTAGATAATCAGTCAGTGAGACCGAGAAATGGTAGTTTTAGATTTTAAATGGTTCCTTCTCAATTAAAAGTTTTTATTTTGATTGAAGCCCTCTGAAGCGTTGGCAACAAGCTCCTAGCATAAGCCATCATGTTGGATTTGAGCTTTAAAGGTCACATATCCTCCTTTTCATCAAGTGTAAATAAGTCTCAGAGCTCCCTAAAACATGTCTGAGAAGTTTCTTGTTCTAAATCCACTCTGATCCTGTATTTGATCATGCCTATAAACCCCTCTCAGAACAGGCTGTTCCTGCGTCTGTAGCTTTAAATGTAAATGAGCTGTGTCTGACCACGCCCCTCTCTGGAAGGGCTCGGGTGGCTCTTGCTTTTCCACACCATGCCCTTTAGTTTAAGGTGAGAAGACAGACTCAGAGGGCAGAACAAACACCTAGCTGTGGGAGTGTCACCCACCTGGGGGAGGGGTTACTGCCCTTTGTGATGTCATGAAGGGAAAATCTCCAAACAGCCTGTTTTAGCACACATTTTCTGAAAAGTGGAGAGTTTCAGATTAGTAAACATGACCCTGTCTCTCTGGTCAGATTCAAAACGGGCGTATCATTTTCAAATAAAAATATGTTGTTTCAGCCTTTTATGAATTCATGTACATTTTGCACAATGTCCTTGCTTATTTTGAAGTTGGGGATATATTTGTGGTTTAAGTTGGTAGATTGTACCAACAGGTTGTGCTCAACTTGTGTCAAATTTGGTCAAATCCCAGCGGACGCAATAGTCCTGCTCCGAGTCCCAATTAACAGCAGTGAAATGTAAAAGAGCTTGGTGGAGTTGGTGGTGGTGTAGGGGGACTTAAAGCCACAGCATACTCACCCTGCCCCTCTTACAGCCGCTGACATTTCTTAAACATTTGAACTTACCTCCTAAGAACAGAAACATGTGTATATGAGGGATTTTGGAAACATAACCAGAGAAATAGTAGTTTATGACCTCAATTAGCTTAAAAGACGCCAAACTATCTCAGGTTTCATGAAGGGAAAAGTTTGACACACTCAGTCGGTGATCAATATGTT
>CM036537.1:30107439-30312439 GCA_020745685.1 Tautogolabrus adspersus | reverse complement strand
AACATTATATATTTTTTCAGATTTATTTTTGGGCCTTCCACGCCTCCTTTCTAGAGACAGGACAGTGGACAGAGCCAGAAACCGGGGAGAGAGGGAGAGCGCGGAACGACACGCCGGACAAGAGCCGAACCCGCTCTCGGGAGTTAAGCCTCCGTACATGGAGCACGCTCACCAACCGCTAGGTCACCGACGCCTCACGTTGAAATAGATGATTGGAGCTGAAAATAAATGTGAACACAGTGAACTAAGTCAATCAATGAAACGAGTACAAAAGCCATAAATGACACAGACATGTAGAATCAAGCTGCAACTTACATTATCGATTAATATGTCAGTTTTCATTGAGAGAACTCAAGAAGTAGTTTTGCTCAACACATATAGAAAGTAGAGAGCATCTCACGTTCCCAAAAGGACTGATTAGTTTCGTTGCGTTAGGTTGAAGCTTTAAGTTTTTGTTTCTTAGTTTTTTTTGGGCTCTTTTCTTATGTTGCATGTTAAGTTGACTCATTTTGTTATCACAAGTTCAACTTATTAAAGCAAATAACTCTTTACACCTTTGACCTTTGCATGATTGCTCGGTCCCTCGCAGACTTTTTGGTGTTTTCACCCCGTGTAAACTTCCAGAAGTGTTTTGTGGTGAGCTGCACGTGTGAACACAAACAGGTAAAGAAAATGTTACCCAGACTATACCAGGACTTTATTTATTCCTGCCAGCCCCCCTGTAAAATGTCTATGTGCAGTCTGGGTTCAGCTGATGTGTGAACGCAGCAGGAAGTATCCAGGAAGGCGAGTAGGCGGGGTTGATGACGTTTATATCACTCGACTGGTGTAATTGTCACGTTACTGCAGTGAAGCAGATTCATACTCTTTGGTTTTGTTGTACGACAAACAGCCAGACAAAATCTTGGTCTGAAACCAGCAAATAATTGTATGAGTAAGGGTTTTGGTGATGATTCTGGCTTCATGATGTGCCACAAAGATCACACCTATAGGTTTTAGATGGAGATTTTAGGAGAGGTTTTTTTTTTAAACAAAAAAGACCCAGTTTAGGAACCTCTAGGGACAGAGAAGGAGGAGAGAAAAAAATGTTAGACTGGAAAAGGGGAAGGAAAAGGAGTACTGGATGTTTGATGGATGGATGGATGAAGAACAAGCGAGCAGGAGAAGACAGTCGGAGCTGACCGACCTGCTGTCCTTACACAGGCTGCATTAATGCATGTAAAGATCATGCATAAATGCATGCACTTTCATACAACACACACAAGTCACTGTGACTTTTTCTCCCTGTTAGTGTTGTCAGGGCCCTGCTGTGCTGGGTTAAGACCAGAGCGCCACCTTATGGCCACAGCAGGAAGTGTTAGACCCCGTTTTAAACCAGAGAATGAGAGTTTTTTTGCTTTCTAATTTTTACATCTGAACATTGATGAAATCCTAATAAATATTTTACTTCCATTATTTTCTTTAAGCATGATGCTGCAAACTGGATGATGTTTTTTTAGAGCTTTAAAAGGACCACGTAACGTCAGTATCCATATGATTTTCCTAAATGTGAATCTTTTACACCACATAGATCAGAGGTAGTAGAGGGAGAGAGGGAGGTGTGGTGTGTAAGGGATTCAGAAGGGTGGGAGGAGAGAGAGAAAGGAGGGGGAGGAGGGTGTATTATAAAGGCTGACGGAGACAGAAGAGAGTGAGTGCGAGCACACAGCAGCTGATTGGTGCAGGTATATCGGTGTGTACGCATTGATTGGCCTCTCTTTAGGTAGTAGTGGTGACACCTGTATGTGTGTGTGTTTATTGATCGGCACCTCTGCCTGTGGAGCTGGAGTTGTGTGTGTGTGTGTGTGTGTGTAGAGCAGATTCTCTCCTCACGGTGGTATCAGTTTGTGTGTATCGATCTTTTCCTCAGGGACAGTTCTGTGAGTGAGTGTGTGTGCGTTTGTGTGTGTCAGTGTCTCTCGGGCTTCCTGTGAAAAACAGCCGGTGACCTTCTTTGTTCGATACAGAAATTAAGCCGTCTTCACTCTTTTCCTTAAACTCCTTTTGGTGTCCCTCTTTCTTACATGACTGGCCCTTTTTTGTCCCTTTCTCTTTGATTTCATTGTACCTTTTTATACCTTTCTTTCTCTCTGTCTTTGTCCAGAAGGTTCTTTGCTCTATTCTCACATTCTTATATGCCGTTAATATCCCAAGGTTAGGACGCTTTCACCTTTAAATCCTCCTTTTATTTTAATTTCTTAATCAAGGTTTAGAAAGAAAAAAAAAAGAATGACTTTCTAACAAAGTCGGACTCTTGAGTTAGTCAAGGAAAAGCTCGTAATGTTTAACATATGTGTCATGAAATATTGAGCGGCTAGTGGCTCATTTGAGCTACTTTACGTATTGAATACTTACAAAAAGTTCAGTACATGTTTCTATTGAATCGCCCTTCAGGGACAAATAGTTGAAGTTGAGTTGAGGTGATCATCTGCTGATTTAAAATGAGGTTTTGAACAAGAAGGGCTTTATGAAAAAAGGTAGCGTTAGGTGCAATTTAGTGTCATAAAAATGGCATGAAAGAACATTACGTTTGTCCAAATATTCAAACATTACACAATAAACAATAATATGCACATTATCACAATCTCTCTCTCTCTCTCTCTCTCTCTCTCTCTCTCTCTCTCTCTCTCTCCCCATTACTTATAGAAAAAGTGTTTTTCTCTGTGTTTAATATAACCTCAGAGTGCATCCTCTCTGACCTCAACCCGTCTCTTCAGAAGGTGAATCACACAGCAGGGTTTTTATTCAGCCTGCTGTGTTAGAGCGCCCTTTAGTGGTCAGGCAGAGAACTGCACTCTTACTCTGGGAAGGTTTTAACCAGATGCACTCGTTAAGAAGTGTGATTGTTGTGTAATCTGTTGTAGTTGTATACATGGTAACTGTATCTCAGCAGAATAATTTTTACTGCATATTGAAATCGGTTTTTGTTTGTGCTTTATTGTTCTTTTTGTTGGTGTTGATTTAAAGCAGTTTCATCCCTCAGAAGCTCCCCTGGTGTCATTTCTGTGTAAAAATCTATCATTAGGACTTAATCAGCTGTGGTGCTTTCTGCTTCTTATTCTGAATAATAATTTTATTCTGCATGAAATTCATCAGATAGCAGGTTGTAGCACAAGTGACATAATCATACAAAATCACCTCAAAACAAAATAACTGCAAAAAGTAAATTGCGATATAAACTTATCTCATGTAGCGACGAGTGAGAACATGTGGTCACATTAATACTGCACGAAGAAGCAACAGCTCACACAACAACTAAAGATCACAAATGTCCAATAATTCAAATAATAAAGACAACTTCTTCCTCTTTTGTTCTTTCTGCTGAACATGAAGTCAAATGTTTAAGTTTTCCACCTTTAATCCACCTCTTCTTCTTCTTCTTCTTCTTCTTCTTCTTCTTCTTCTTCTTCTGTCCTTGACCTCTTCCATTGTGTTCACTCAAACAGTGCTCTGTAGAAATCCTTTAAATCCCACATCTATTCACGGAGCTGTTTTTGCTGTCTCATCATTGTCCAGTACTGTCCAGTCCTCTCACCTCTGCCGTATCAAAAGACTCTCTGCTCTTTATTCCTCAACTCACCGAGACTCTGACTGAGCAGGAGGTGGAGGGTACATTAGGAAAAAAAAAGAAAATGTCTTTTGTATGTTTTTAATCTGGTTCTATTAACAATTAGCAGCCAGCGGTGCAAAAAAAAAGTGAAGTCTTTGAGGTAATCTAGGAAGCAGAAGTTCTGAAGAAGTGCAGCGTATAGATAGAAATGTGTCTTTGACTCGAGTGCTGCACACACCTAGCTGCCTCTACATGTCTGTTCTACATCCTCCCATATGCTTAATATTTACTCTATTCAAGAAACCCCCCTCAGAAAACACAAAAACAAAGTTAAAGGGAATTGTGTCCTGGCAGAAGCAGCAGCTCTAGACTTAGAAAACTTCACCCTTGAAGGAAAAGTCTGATTCATTTCCCTATGTTGTTGACAAAGTTCATATCAGAAGTCCCGCCCCTTCTTGACTTTTACTGGGGGCACTGAGAAAGCTAAACTGCTTGGTCTTATATAGGAAATGGGCGAGGGCGATGCACTTTTTTAACCTTGCATTGTTTTCCTGTATTTGAAAGAGAAGACAGAAGGAGACAGTTTATTCTTTGAGGACATGCAATGCAAATCCATAGGAATGCACGCACACGTGCTTCGTGTGTTTGTGTGACGTGTTGGCTAACACTTAAAATTAGGGTTTAAAATCGTAACCCAGGCCCCACAGGTCCTTCTGTACGTTATAAATCTGAATCCCTGTCTCTATGTCACATATGTGTTGACTCCATCTAATTGCTGGAGACAAAGTGAATGAAATATTTCAACACACACAACATGAAAAAAGCCTCTGAACTAGGCCGCGAGTGCTCTGAATAGAAACCGAATGAATCAGACCCAGATTTGAATAGATTAGCTTGTATCCTCTGTTCCGCCTTCCACGGTGTGACCAGATTACCTCCAGCCTCTGCCCCAAAATAAGAGGAGGGGGGGCTACCTCCAGTGGTGGCAACCCACCGCCGTCCAGCCCTCTGCATCACATTATCGTTACATTCCAGGAGCGTTTTCTCTCTCTATAGAGGAAATCAGGACTCCTTCTGATTGTGTTCACACTGATTGACTGACTGACGGGAAGAGATAGGAAGAGCCTCTGGGAATTACACACACACATTGTGTGTGTGAGTGTGAGTCCTCGTAGGGCGCGGGGTTACGGCTTCGGTCTGAGGCTTTGTGAACCGGCAGACACAAAGGGGGCAGGAATCACATCTGGTTATTTGGAGAAACCCCCCCTCTCCTCTCCCTCCTCCATAGCCTCCCTCACCACACACACACACACACACACACACACACACCTCCACCTTAAACCGTCTCTGAAGAACGATTAAATTCTTGTTAAGCGAGAGTAAACACTATAATTAAATTCTTTACAATTTTGGAAATTGCTCTGTTAAAATTCCCACATGAGAATAAGTGGATTAATGGCTCTGGAGTTAAATCTTCCCCACCTTATAGCCGTTTCACAACTGTCTAATTAGCCTGTATGTATATACTGGCATGTTGCACACACACACACACACACACACACACACACACACACACACACACACACACACAAACACACACCATGAGGCTCCGTTTGTTTTGGTATCAGCCCGGTAGTGTTGAGTTGTGTTGTCAGGCTGTTTTCTATGATAAAGCATGCAGAGTTGGTCCCCTGTGGGTCCAGTAACATATGCAAACCTCTCCCCAGCGCTGCAATAACATATGCAAAACAGCACCGCCAGCTCCCACCACCCGTTACTGTTTAGATCCCACCCCCCTCACCTCTTACACACAAGCCTGTTTGCTTCTCGGATTGTGTTTGATAATTTGGTGTGTGTGTGTGAGTGTGTGTGTGTGTGTGTGTGTGTGTGTGTGTGTGTGTGTGTGTGTGTGTGTGTGTGTGTGTGTGTGTGTTCCTTCAGATTGTAGTCTGTAACAGTCTGAGCTTTGTGTTGGCCAAAGGATTATCACAGCTTTGCCACCAGCAGCCAAGGCAAGGAGCAGAGGAGAGCGAGGCTTAGAGACACGCAGTGTATGTGTCGGGACAACTGTGGGAAAACAGTGTGTGTGTGTGTGTGTGTGTGTGTGTCAGAGAACAAGCGTGTGTGTGCATGCATGAGAGGCCACGGATGGCTGCTTGTCTGCGTCCACCTAGCGAAGCCCTGAGGACCTTCTCAAACACCCTCTGATACACACAAACACATGCATTCAATCACACATTAAGGTTGTCAAAATGATGCATACATACCCTGTGTTTTAAAACTATACAAATCCATTTTTTCATTGATCAATGGAGATCTTCAGAGCAGCTGTGGTCTGTTCAAATTTACAGGTTGGCATATACTTAGATTGTTAAAGTCCTTTTTGAAGACGCAAAGTTATATTTGTGTCTCTAACACACAGACAGCAGAGGAGGTCTGTGTATCTGATGTACAGATACATCTGTGCAGAACAATTTGTGGTAATTATAAACAAGACTTTACCCGATATTGGGAGCCTGGGACTTCTATTTGTTGTCATGGTATCTAAAAAGGTATCTGTATTGTTGATTATTACTAGTATCATATCAAAGTTGAAAGATTCTGGTATTGTGACAACCCTGACTCACAAACACACACACACACACACACACACACACACACACACACACACACACACATCCTGAATAAGGCTGGGTAAGTATCGGGGTTTTATCGTTATCACGATATGAGCATTTTAAAAAAACACATCACAAAGTCAGAATTTATTGCAATAAGTAAAAAAAAACCAAAAAAAACACTTTGAATGTTGTCAAGCTCAGCATGTGTATATTCACGATATTCACCAGTTGTACGCAGGCCATACTTTCAGACCAATCGATGAAGTCAGATGAAGCTAAAGCTGACGATCAGCTACTCTCAGGTTGATTAGTGCCACTTGAGTGGAGAACATTTCTTTGGGTTTATTTAGGATTTAGAAGGGACATGTAGCACACACATGTTCTGTTAAATATCAGAATCAGAATCAGAATCAGAATCAGATTTATTGGCCAGGTATGTTTAACACACAAGGAATTTGACTTTGGTAGACTGTGCTCTCTTTGTACAAAGGTAAAAAATTAAATATCAACAATAAGCTAAGAAAAATAAACAATAATTAAAGACTAATATGTACAAGACTAAATAAGACGAACTAATGAAGAACAGCAGACGGACAGAAAATCTGAGTTAAAGCAGGATGAGCGTTCTTGTTAAAAACGTACCTCACAAATGCATAGGACAAAGTCAGCAAATGCATAAAAGGTAGCCGCTTTGTCCACAGGAGGCGCTACAATTAGCACAGAGTAAAAGTTCCTCACAGGAGCTGTGATAAGTCAAGAGAATAACCAGTATGGATCTTCTGGAAACTGAACAAGCCAATCTAACCATTTAAAGAGTTGTTAACACATTCTGCGCTCCGGTCCTTTGAATAATTTTTCAGTCTTCATTTCAGTTTTACAAAACAAAGTAAGCATGAGTTTGTTGTTTTTGTACGATCTCAAGTCAGAAAGGGCCAGAGTTCTGTTTGTTGAACGAGTTCAATTGTGAAACTAAAGAAGCAGATGTGCGCCCTCGGTAACAGTAATACTGAAACACACAGTTTGGTAAAGGAGGGCCTGGCACCACCTGGCAATTCCTACACAAACAGTTCAACAAATGACGGTGTGTAGAGGTAAGCAGAGTTTGAACTTGAACTGCTCCTGGCACTTCTACATGTGTACAAACTGACACAACAGGTTAAATACCTTCAAGGAAAAGCTGTCCTAATAGGCCATGTTTGTCCCCATGTTTAAACAATAATAACATCTGTCATCTCAGTACGACAGGCGTTTCAGTTCTCCATACATGTAGTCATTAGAAGGAGATATTAGGACATTCACATTTCAAGGTTATTCAAGAACATTTCTAGGAACAGGCTCGAGAGAAACCTGCCCTTAAATCATTGTTGAGACAGTGACTGCAAACACAGCAACTTTACTAATATTGAAACCAAACTGTACTTTCCTACAGTCATTGAAGTCAAAGTCAAAGCAAGTCAGACAACAATTCCTTTTGAAGCAGTTTCACTCTGAGCTTTAACTCTGTGACACGCCTGCTGAGAATCACCTGGACGCAGAGTTAATCCTGGATCATTCAGATGATTTGTTTGTTTGTCTCTTTATAAACTTTACAGTTGCAGGAACAGTGCACAATATTACACATTTCTGTTTTTTTTGGACATCTTTGACCCTTTTCCACAGCAGTCTCTGGGCAAGTTTTAGGACAGCCACAAAGACATCAAATACTTCAACACTAACTTTTGGCTTCTTGATGGATACCCTTGTATTGTAGGCAATAAGTACACAAAAAAAAATATTTAGGCCATACAAAAAAACATCCACAAAATTAATTCCTTGTATTTATCCCTTCAGACAGCTCAAAGCCTTCACAGTGACAAAGTGTGTTGAGATCGTGACCCACACTTTCTGATCATTTTCAACCAATGAGATTTGTTTAATGTTAAAATGGAGCCGTTTGGAGCTCAGACGGTACAGAACATGTGACTGAACAAACCAAACATGTCTTAAAAGTGCTTCATAAACTTTTGGACACTATTTGTTTTTCCAGGCACACCTTTGTGTCCCACTGAAAACAGCTCCGTGACCCACTTTTAGGTCCTGACCCACCAGTTGAGAACCACATTTACATAAACATTGATTGATGTGTAAGAAAAATTAGCACCTTCCCCTCAGCTTAACTAATTAACAATATGTCAGAGGAGAGAGAAGGCTTCATGACTTACTGTAAGCACAAACTGTCTGCTTGTAAAGAACATAATAATACTTAAGAACGAGGACAACAATATAAGATTAAAATAAATAGGATTAAATGCCTGGCTGTGGTCAAAGCAACAAACTAATTTAAGTGGATATTAAAGAAGAGACCAGTCCTTAAATGTTGTGTTAATCAAAGTTAAAATTCAGAATCAATGAGGTTTAGAAAAAACAACAATCCTGTTTATGCTTATATCAACAAAAACTACCTTCACGTCTTTTTTTATTCCTTTATTTTAGAGAAAGGACAGTTGTTATAGAGTTAGAAATCAGGAAAAGAGGGAGAGTGGAATGACATGCGTGAAAGGAGCCACACTTCGGATTCGAACACGAGCCCCCCCGCTCTTGAGGACTTAAGCCTCTGTACATGGGGCACTAACTGCTAGGCTACCGACGCCCCCTACCTTCACATGTCTGCGTTAACCAGCATCGAAAGTTGTATTTCTAAGGCTGATTTGCTTCTATAGAAATGACAAATTGTTATCTGAAACTAATTAAAGTTTGCTTTCTGAGCCGTTCCTGAGCCATACCAAACCTAAACCATCTGAAAACCCGCCTGTGTCGTATTGACTTTCACTGCACAGCCAGACTCTCCAGGACTCCTCTCTAAACCCCTGAGAAAGAAAGAGAAAGACACCAAACTGATATGATCCCTCAGGCCCTCACCCTGCTGGCAATTTAGATTTACCCGATAGGAGGCGGCGGCAGGAAACAGAGAGCGGGAATGAGAGAGGGAGGATGGTTCCTCCGGATAATTAATATTGTATGAGGCAGACAACTCTCGAGTCCTCACAAGCACACCTATACAGACTCACAGTCACGCCAGGTCCTCAGACAACTATCACAGGTTGATGAGAGAAAAGAGGGGATTCTATTTCTTCTTTTTTCATTGTGTGTTTGTGTGTGTGTGTCTGATCAGAGTGTGAGGAGATAACACAAGCCCAAGGTCAGAGACAGAGGGAGACCTAGAGCCAATTTACATGAAGGATGAATGGGAAGAGGGGCTGGAAGGGTGGAGGTCGGGGAGGGAGAGGTTGAGACAGGGTGGGGGGAACTGTGATCTCCTTAGGGTGCACAAGTGTGTGTGTGTGTGTGCGCGCTTGCGAGAGGTCTGTGATCTCCTGGCCTTTGTGATGGAGATGGGGCCCGGCCGGCCTGACCCGATAATGACGCGACGCTCTAATAGCATTCATCCTTTCTGCCGCAAAACTACTCAAGCGAAAAAGAGAGAGAGAGAGAGAGAGAGAGAGAGAGGAAAAAACAAGTGCGAGGGGTAGATGTGGGGATGGAGGGGTGTGTTTTTGAGGGAGCGAGGGGAGCAGGAGGAAGAGAAAAGGAGGTTAGCTGAGCTATGTTTAAGAAATGACGCAGGGCACAAATCATTTGTAATCTCGAAAATCAGGGCTGAGAGATGAAGGGAGGGGGGGGGACATTTTAGATGAAGGTGTGTGAAGCTGTGTGTGTATGTGTTTTAGAGAATGGCATTAGGTGTGTGTGTGTGTGTGTGTGTGTGTGTGTGTGTGTGTGTGTGTGTGTGTGTGTGTGTGTGTGTGTGTGTGTGTGTGTGTGTGTGTGTGTGTGTGTGTGTGTGTGTGTGTGTGTGTGTGTGTGTGTGTGTGTGTGTGTGTGTGTGTGTAACATTAGCAGTAAATGCACTGTGCCTGTGTCTCCTCTCTCTCTTTATCAGTGTATATTTGCTGTGAGCGCTGGAGCATGGAAGGCTTTCAGAGCACTGGCCCATAGGGGACGGGACCCCGTGTCCAACACACACGCTCCTACACACACACACACACACACACACACACACACACAGACACACACACACACACTGAGCAGTTACTTATCATACAGGGTCATTACAGGCCTCTAACTATAGCTCTGGTAATCACTGGTTTATATCAGCACCCGTATTCAGCATACAATACACAGCAGGTATCAATAGAGAGCATGGGAATGATGACGGCTGAGAGGAGGGACAAATGGAACGTTAAACCATTGCATTTCTTTTTCATGAAGGGAAATTATCAGTAAATGGGATTTTAATTTGGTTTCCTGGTAACACGCTCCTGTCATTTTCTCTGTGTGTCCTCAGACTAAGCCAGGTGTTCCTGGAAAACAGCGTGGAGAGGATCCGGGTCGAAGCCCCGCCTACTGCTACAACTGCTCCAGGAAAGGACACTTTGGACATGTGAGTAGCTAGTTCTAGTTTGGTTAGGTCAAAATAAAACCTTCAATGAACACATTACACATTTGCAGGCACATTTAATTTATCAATGGGGTTTTAAACAATTGTGATATCCACCTCCACCTCAAATCAGAAAGAGATAAACTTGCTACTAGGGATGTTCCTTGCCGACTAGAAAATGCTCAAATTTGAGCAAAATTGTCTGCTGGTAAACATTTTAATTTGGTTTGGTTTGAGTGTGGCTACCGTTAGCAATGCTCCTTGCACGTTACGGTCCACATTCCTGTTCTAAATGTAGTGGCACATTGCTCCGAGGGTTAGGGTCGATATGCCAGTACAACCTGACCCAGCCTACACACTCCCGCTGCGAGGTGCATGTGTGAACAGGCAACTCAGGAAGATTTCAGGGGCAGCCTGAAACTTTTCTAGGAGTCCTCAGGTGGACTTGTTAATTAAATTATGTTTTCATACATGTTTAGAAGGAGGGGCTAGTGGGAACTGATGTGCTAGACACCATTAACTCGTACACACTGCTTGTTTTATATGATGCCTCATCATTTGTCTTCATATTATGGGATTTTGTGTGTGCATGCAGACACTGTAATACATTTGTGTCTTCCTCAGGCGTGCACACAGCGGAGGATGTTTAATGGGACGTATCCCGGCACGCCTTTCATCAACCACTATGACACCAAGGAGGACATAAACCGCAGAGGACACAGGGTGAAGGTGAAAGTTAAGGGTAAGAATCATACTCGACAACTTCTACTCTACTTTATGATTACAGTCGCAAACTTCACGCTAAGCCGAGGCCTTGAAGCACCAATCAAACCTTGGTTTTTGTTAATCATAGTATGGCATTCTAATAATTTGCTTTACATTATTGCATAAGAAGACTTTCATTTTAAACTACTCATGGATTCAATTCTTAACTTTGCATCTTGATTCTGTAGAAACATCTCTGCAAGATAGAAAGAAACTAAATTACGAGCAAGTCACTGAAGTCTTTTTGTTTCTGTCATCCCCAGACCTGAAGCAAAGTGGCCTTTACCCTGCTGCTTCTGAGGCCCCTGTCACTCCAGGACCACCAAAGAAGAAACAGAAACTGAGCCATCACAAGAACAACCACAAGCCGAACCACACACCTCGCCAAAACACCGACAACCACAAGCCGAACCACACACCTCGCCAAAACACCGACAACCACAAACCGAACCACACACCTCGCCAAAACACCGACAACCACAAACCGAACCAAACACCTCGCCAAAACACCGACAACCACAAACCGAACCGGAGTCACATCTTTTTCCAAGACGATGACTTTGAAGCTCCTGCAGCCAAAAAAAATAAACACAAAAAGCACAAACAACCGGAGAGCACTGGCCAAGTGAAACCATGGAAGCCCAAGAGACCCGTGCCCACCTCGAGGGAACGACCAACTAAACTGATTCCAGATGAAGCCGATGACTTCCCCAGAGGAGGGGCTAAAGGAGAGAACGTGGAGATGATAAAGAAAAAGAAAAAAAAAAAGAGGGCGAAGAAAGAGAAGCAGGTTCCTTCAGAGCCACCAGGGGGACACAGAGACGGCAGAGCGGATCGCCTCAGTTGGACTGTAAAAGGAGAGATGCAGGGGTCGACGCAGCAGAAAGGAGAGAAGAAGAAGAAAAGGAGACAACAAGGAAGGGGGGGACAATAACAAAAACCATGATGCACAGATGTACCCAACGGATGAGAACCTGTTTATCATAAAACAGAGGAAGAGACGGAGCAGATAGCATCGGGCTGTGTGAGGTTTGGTTGACAGCACCTGACTGACAGGACCTTTAGTAATGTGTGTTCAAGACCTCAAAGGATGGGTCAGACATCTTCTACATTCAGGGTTTGCTGGAGTTGTTGCCTGTGTTGCTTTACAGGGTTAGTTGGCTTTTTTACAAATGTCATTTTGAAGTCACATTTGGAAAAGCACCGGTGGAATTAATCGGTCTATTTCAGTTTCAGATCCATTGTTACCACAGTTTTAGATTTTTTAAATCTGAGTAGGCCTTAAAGGTGGAGTCAGTAGCCTTTTTTTTTGTAACTTGTAAACACAACATTCAAACTGGGCCCCTCCTCCTGGGCTCATCGCCCTGAGAAGCGCACACTCACTGCAGGACGTAGAGTGTACGTTACTGCTTGTTTCTACGCCGCAAGCTAGAATACTTACAGCCGGTGTTTGGCACCTGTCTGTCCAACAGACACGTGTCCACGTGTGAAAGCCAACCCGTGGTTCACCCTCGTTTTGGAACCAGCTTTATCCGCTTGGCATTTTGCCTCACTGTGATTATATTTTTTCTTCTTTGCTGCTACTTCCACGTCTGTCATTTTCGCTGATTTGAATCGTTCAATCGCTGAATTGTATCCACTTCTAAACTCACCTGCGTGCTGTCATGGCCTGGGGGAAACACGCAAGCTCACCACCCAGAAACGTCCCAAGTCAACCGAAACAAAAATCCAGGCAGAGGTCAGGGTCTCTGCAGACACAGTCACCACCGTACATGTATGGAGGCCCATAAGTCATGATTCAGCGACTTTACTTTTTAAGTCTCTATTCTATTTTTTCTGGAAAAAGCTACTGACTCTGCCTTTAAAGCAATCATTGGATGCACAAATTATCATTGGATCAAGTTTGTCTTGCTGTGATTATATTCCTTCCCATACAGGCTATTAAAAGTACCTTTACTATTGCACCTTCAGTGTACAAAAAGGGGAAAATTCAGACTTTTGTATGTGAAAACGTGTGTACTGTTGAAATATGCTGATAGTCATAAATTACTTCTGCAGTCTGAGGAACATTAATCGAGTGGATATTCTTCAAAGTTGCGGTCTTTGTCTTATTTAATGTGCCTACATTTGTGATAATCTTTCTATTGCAGCTCAACAGTTCACACACACCCTGTAAACAAACGAAAGTCAAACTTTGGAAGATATCTGCTCGATTTATCTGACTCGGAGCGTAAATTCATTACGTTAGATTCAGAAAAATAACATTTTAATTCAGAAGAGAACCAATTTTGTCCCACATCACTTTCGCTGAAAGCACTATAGGAGGCAGGGAGTCTTTTAATGTCCTGTGTAAACAAGAGGACAGGGTACAGCTAGCACAACCTGTGTCAATGTTATGAGGCCACCTGATTATTGTTTGATGACAGGCTGTGAACCTGTTAAAATGCGAATAGTACCACCTTCACTTCTCCTATTGTGAAGATTAACAATCCCCTTCTGGTCTGTGAGAGAATTACAGCCTATATTCTTACAGGGGCATACCTTCATGATTTTAACATCTACGTCACAGGTGTTGTCTTTAGAGATGGACACAGTAGTTCATGAATCCAGCTAAGAGTTCTTACATTCTGCTCAGTGATAACTTGAGTCAGCTGTTCCCGTTTATGTTCATGTTCAGTACTACAAGGCTTTTACATTTTGCATTAAATAGTGGATATGTCATTTCTTTAGTAGTCCTTCAGTTTTTGTTCACATTAAAACAGATTCTGCTCTTTAAAAGTCCTGTAGGAAAATGTGTGCCTCCACTCTGAACACAGGTTTAAAGTTGCTGCTGTTTGCCATTATTACCAAAGGATTGTAGTTTTGTAATAACAGAAAATGTCACATACGTTTAGAAGAGAAGGGGGTGCCTTTTTCTATAACACTTGTTGATTTGTAAATGATCTAAGTTTTTGATTAGACTGTAATGTTCTCATCACTGACATACAGCCCTGACAGTATTAACAATTAACCCTCACCTGTTTAAAAATCAGGTGAACGTTGTAAAAGCTCTGTCATGATGAAACCATAATAAAAGAGGAGAGTATGATGGTTCCTGTATTTCATGACGACCAATAACCCAAAGTCTGTGGGTTGAATGTGACCTATTAGATCTGTCAATCAGGAGGAGAAATCCTTGACATCAGGGTTGTACTTCTGCAAAGACCTGTTCCCACTGGTTTGTTCATTAACTTCAAACTGTTCCATAATAATCTGTGTATTTAAAAAAAGTGATCCAATAAAACGATCTGGTTCAAGTCCTTAAATGTATTTCTCTTCACTTGATACATACGGAGACCCTGGGGGTTCACAACAAGAATTTTTGAGGGTGACTTTTACATTCCTTCACAATGCTCTTGCGTTACCTCGCTTTATTTTTCTTATTCGTCCTTCTCTCCTGAGCTATATCTCGTATTTCCAACCAGCTGCTCACTGAACAACACACCAGTATGAATCTGTGCATTGAATTTGACTTTTAACTGGACATATGCTGATATAGCAACACTGCTCAATAGGAATGGTTATGTAATTAGTTAAAGTAAACTTGAACAGATTCTTACATCCAGCGGTCTCTCCAGAAGAAAGCAGAATGTTTATCTGCAGGATGCTGCCTGTCTCAGTAAGTCCACAGTAAAATTACACTTCTGCAAGCTGCACCAAATCATGTGAATACCATCATTCTTGCACATCTTTCGGTGGAAGTAGGCGAATAAAGACTGTCTGGAAATAAAGAATTATCATGCTGACATCCTAACGCAAAAACAAAAAGCCAGGGAACGCAAAAATAGCTCTACAAAGTTGACCCCCGTGACCTTTGAACTGACCTAATAAAATACAGGAAAAAAATAAGTCACAGTCTGAAAAATGTCACTGGTTGAAACGGGATTTAAAGACTTTATAATTAGTAATTAACATAGTTATAACAATACAGGAACATACGGCTACAAAAATGAAACGGGTTGCTTTATACGTATCTGGTAAATACCACATTAAACGGTAACCCGTGAAGGCAACAGATGAGAAACTCGTGACGCATTACGTCGCCACGCCCCGCATCGCGTGGAGCACATCCAAGTAGTCACATACATCCACACATTCATTTTCGGTTTCATGCTTTGAAAGTCTTCAGTGAGAGCGTACTGGCCTCAGAGGAACACTTCCCGTCAGTGTCTTGAGTCGACAGAGACCAGAAATGGAGAGCGCTTCGTCTTCAACCGGGGACAGCGGGCTGGACCGGGCTGTCAGGCAGTGGCTGCAGTATGACAAGGTGAGCAGTCCGCGAGGTTAGCGAGCTAGCCTAACCTGAGGTGGCTGCGCTGCAATAGTAATGTGTCAATGCAGTCATTGTAAGATATTTCTATATTTGCCAGATTTGAGCGTAAACTCTCTGAAGCGATAATGGAGCATTATTCACAACATCAGGTCAAGTAGGGGGATATTTTGTAGTAATGTCAGACGTGTTTCAAATGAAAGTAAATGTGTTTTGAAGTGATATGCAAGTGTCCTGATATGATAGAAAATAACAGGTCTTATTCATATCCGCTCTTCAATATTTTGCGGAAACAATGTTGTTTCATAATAATGCTTTATTACGGAGTCCCTGAAGTCCCAAAAAGCACAAAACAAATCTTGTGCGAACAACTTAGGTACTTACTTGTTATTAGATACTATCTTGTTCGCACAAGAACATTTGTTTGTGCACACAAGCACATAATAACTTGTGTGCACACGACATTATCTTGTTAGCACAAGTTATCATCTAAACTGTTCCCACTGTGCGATTAAAAGAAAATCACTTTTTAGGCACTTCAGGGGCTCCGTACTTTATTTAACAGGTGTGCAATTTATCCAAAACTAATATAGAGGTAAATCCAGGAAAGGACTTTGTAAGCCACAGAGAAACTGGTCTCCTTCCAGTCCAGTATTTAAAGTCAAGTCATTTTCCTTTCATGATAAAAAGTCGACATGCAAGTTTTATCTTTATGTCCACACAACAGTTTGATAACGACCAATTATTTACTTGAGTTACAATTCTGTTGTCTTTAAGCCATGTTACCCTTTCCCCCTTTAGGTATTCTAGAAAGCTTCCTCTGAAATATTTTGAAACAACAGACCTGCAGAGTAGCATTACCATCTCTGTGTGTGTCTGTGTTTGTAGAAGGGCTGCACGATGACATGCAATGGCAGTGTTATTGCAATACGAGGTTTTACAATAAACACACACTAAAAGTCTGAATTTATCATAATAAATCAAATTAATTACAACAGTTAAAGAAGAAATTATTCCTCACTCAGTGCACGTGTTACCTGTTACCAGGTGTAATTGTCATGCTTCAACAACAAGTCGATGCAGTCGGGTGAAGCTCCAGCTAACTATCAGCTACCCTCAGATTAATTGGTGCCAGTTTAGGTTGTCAGCTGGCAAAGAGCGTCGCTGTTTTATGGAAAAACAAAACACACACTGGACCATAAATCACTGCACATTCTGTATTCTTCACTTGTGTGACCATATCTGAATTATTGTGTGGAAGTTTGGGGCGACACTTACAAAAGCAACTCACAACAATTATGCATCCTCCACAAGAGAGCAATCAGGATGGTACACAAGGTAGAGCATAGGGAACACAGTTTTTAAAGTCACAGGCATTGAAATGTATAGATCTGGTCACATTTAAAACTGCAATAATCATATTCACTTCCAGGCAACATCAAAAACTATTTTGTGACAGGGAGGGGGTTTATGATTTAATTGGAAAATTTAATTGTGAGCATTTGTTGGAATAATGTATAAACTAATAGAATAAATGTGACATAGGGGTGGGGATATATAAGTTTGACTTCTTCCTACTTCTTTTCGGACACTGTTACTTTTGTCTTTTTTTTTTTATGATCTAGTTTGAATTCTTGGTTCAAAATAAAGTCATTCATTCGTAAGCGCAGCGTTTTTAGCTTCAGGAGGGACATGATTCAATCAAGAGTGAAGAACTAAAATGCTCTTTAATATTTGTTGATGTACTTCCTCATGCTCTTCATTTTGTTATGGACATATTGAACTAAGTAATCACACATCTTATGAGTTTCTGATATCATGCAGGATAATTTGCACACACTGCGTTAGTCTGGTTTCATTTTCTGTTAATTTTTTATAACACTAATGTATTGCATTGTCAGCGTTTTTCCAATACCGTGCAGCCCTTAGTTTGTAGCTATCATAGAGGAAAGTTCTGGTATAAAGACTTTAAACACATATCATTTTGCATGTCACATGTCCTCAATCTAGAATTAGTAAACGTGCAGGTCTCACTAAGTTGAACAGCATGGAGCCAATCCTTCACAAAGCCGGTCATTCAGGCTCTAAAGAGAAATGGGACGCCACCAATCAAGTCCCATTAAAGAGGAGACACTGGCTAATCAGTCTTCAGATAAAGAAGCTTGATCAGCGGCCAATTCAAACAAGAAGCCTCATGTGGGCTTGTTTCCTGTATTTATAGTTGCCATTTGTAACCATAGCACTCTATGAAGGTTTTAATTCTTGTAGACAGTTTTAATATTTTTGATTCACAGTTATTGAACATACCTGAAATGTGTTTGTAAGTCATTCAGATGAGCAAATATCCTCTGTGAAACGGACCACAGCTTAAAGTCATCTGAATAAGGACTGAAACATTCAATGAGCCGATGTTCATCTCATGAGAATAAAGGACTTGACTCAGCGTTTCTGTAGAGGTTCAGTTGTTTGCCAGTCAAGCTAGTTTGCAGCTGCAGTCATCAGTGGAAAGTTCTTGTACAACATTTTTATCATCTTTAAAAAAGTTTAAGTTATTTTGAAAAGTGAAATCAGCTTAAAAAAAAAGGGTCTTGGAGAAAGTTTTGGGCTACTTCAGCTCAGACAGGAAAAGGCAACATTTTCATATAAATAAGTCAGGTTAAGCTTCAGTTGCTATTGCAGTTTGACTCTTTTGATAGTTTGTGTTGATTTATTCAGCCATCAATAAAATAACTCAACCATAACAATAGTTGGTGCTTTCAACAAAGGGGGAACATTTCAAACCATCCTGCAGCACTAAGAGTTAAACCAGTCAGTCTGACTTCTCTAACATGGTCTTCATCCGTAATCTCACCTCGGGACGTCACAATACCAGACTCTAAAACTTCGATATGATACCATCAAACACTTTCAATATCTGTTCGAACACCATGGCAACACAAAAGCTCTCCTCCTAGGCAACCCATATATGGTCATCTCTTGTTTTTAATGACCAAAAATTGTAAACAAACTCCAGCACACTGTCTAAATTTCAAAAAATATGTTGGCAAGAAATGTAGTTGTGCAATTTAGAGAGTGACCCCTGCTGAGCTTTCCGTCTGTTTTTAAGAGACATACAATTTACTGTTGGGACCCCCGCTGCTCTCTCTCTCTTTGGGTTTTCAAAATATCAGAAATGTTGACAACCTCAATCTCTGCATTATATTACAGTTTTCAATCAAGGATGATAATTCATGTGAATATAATGTCCGTCTAAGAAATGTGTGGTGTGTTTTTCCTTCCCAGAACCCAAAGACAGTGTCCATGGTGCAGGAGCTGGTGAAAGAAGGAGCAGTGGAGGCTCTGAAGAAATGTTTCTCCTCCAGGATGGAGTTTGGTACGGCAGGTCTGAGAGCGCCCATGGGCCCCGGCATTTCCTGTATGAACGACCTCACTATCATCCAGACCACGCAGGTCGGTTAATGGATAAACTACAAGCCTGCCACTCACGAAGCCTGGAGTCACATGCAAAGACAGACAAACGCATTATTGATTCTTGTCCTGTGCTGTTAGACTCCAGACTCTCGTGATCGGCTGCATAGCTCACATGTCACCATCTCGTTACCCTTTACTGTAGCTCTCAGACATCTCCTGTTTCCTGTTGCTTGTCCTTAAATGTCCTCCACTTCCACTTTCAAATTGTGTTCTCACATCTTCAAATCTTTTTTCTCTTACAGGGTTTCTGCCACTATCTAGAGGAGAGTTTTGAGAACCTAAAAGAGCGAGGGGTTGTGATTGGTTATGACGCCCGGGCCCACCCTCCCAGCGGGGGCAACAGCAAGCGCTTTGCCAGCCTGGCTGCGGCTGTGTTCATTAGCCGAGGGGTGCCGGTCCACCTCTTCTCTGACATCGTCCCGACACCCTTTGTGGTAATCACTTCTTCTTCTTCTTTTTCCACATGTGGGTTTTTCTTTTCTTTTAAAGTCACAGCTGATGTGGTACATTAAATGTACAAACATTTATATTTCCCACGATGCCATTTAAAACATGAAGTCAGATCAGTTTGTCTTGTGTCATGGCTTCTACAGGGACAGGTGGCTCAAGCTAAAGGGCAAACTCCATTGAAAAAGCAAACTCTGCCTTCACATACCACGTGTTGCATAATGCACGTATGAATCACAGAGTTAAGCTTTGGTTAAGACAAGAGGGCACGATTCACACACCTTTGTGTCTATAAAACTCAAACATACAAACAGATCAAAGCATGAAAGGTTTATTACAGGGGCTCGGAGCAAGGTCTGCAGTTTATTTTTTATTTTTTTAAGGAACACAGCCTTTAAAGATATGGATTCATGTTCGATTTTCACTTATAAACACAGGTATAACCCACTGTCCCACATTAGGAGCAAACTAGGCCGGTCATGATCACTTGATCACAGAGGTGGGAAAAAAATCGAGATTCTTCTCTTCTGAGATTTTTAATAGATTCATTACTTCAAAAATCGAGTTTTTTGGCTAATCAGTCACTCCCTGCTAAGTGCTAATGCTAGCTCTTTAACTCAGTAGAATGCGAAATGGAGCAGCAAGAAATTCAGCCAGTCTCACAGACGACTGGAGTAGGTCCTGAAGTATGTACTAACTCAAAAATAATCTTTGAATCATGAATCCAGAATCGTTTTGAGTCGAAAATAGATTCTGAATCGAATCGTGACCCCAAGAATAAAAATCGAATCGTGAGACACCCAAAGATTCGCAGCCCTACTTGAAGAATGTTTACAGTCAGTTTTGTTTGACTTATTCAATCTGGATCATCTTCGACACCAGATCGTTTTGGCTCCTTACTGCAGGAAGACATTCACTGAAGTGTAAAATAAAGAAGTGTGTATGTCACAAGAAGGAAGTTGAAGTGGTAGAGTGATTGTAGAGAAGATCTGTGTGGCAACAAGCAGCACAAAGTTTCACTTTCGGCGACCTGCTGTCACTCACTGCTCAAAGTCGAGTCAAACAAGTCATATACACACACATTAGATGATGAGATGTTATGTTTGAAATTGGCATGATTACTTGCATTTGACTGCATTTCAAAATAGCCATGTAAGGACAAAAATGATTTTTTAGCTCCCGTTAAAAGTGAATTGAAACAGATGAAGTTTTTTATTCAGTGATGTTTTTTTCCACGTCTGTGCACATTTAATTTTATCACATCTTCTTCATGCAATACACTGTATACACAGTTTTTTACACATTGTCTAGAATATTTATTTTCTATCCTGCTCCCTGCAGCCTTTCACAGTGTCCCACCTGGGTCTGTGTGCTGGTATCATGGTGACCGCCTCCCACAACCCCAAACAGGACAACGGCTACAAGGTAACGCCTTTAACTCACTCACTCACTCACTCACTCACTCACTCACTCACAAACTCACTCACTCACTCACTCACTCACTCACTCACTCACTCACTCACTCACTCACTCACTCACTCACTCACTCACTCACAAACTCTCTCACTCACTCACTCACTCACTCTCTCACTCACTCACTCACTCACTCATATACCGTTTTCACACTAGCAGAAATCTCCTGAAAAACTCAAACTTCACCCAGAGTTTGTCCTGCCAGACTGCTTTTTTTTTTTTCCGCAGCAAGTCTGAGTGTGCTGATGTGAGAACGCCGTTATTCTCTGTTGCTTCGTCCGCTACTTCCGCGTTGTTCTTTTACGTCACGTCTTATCTCAGGAGACCCCCCCCCCCCCCCTCCCGTCTGACAGGGATAGTCTCCAGCTGTGAGGTGAATATGTGAACGGCTAGGTCAGGAGAATATCCGGAGCAGTCCTCCCGTAATTATCTAGATATTTCCCGGAGTGCATATGTGAAAACGGCTATACACTCACTCACTCACTCACTCACTCATCTCCTCATTTATTTGTTTGTTTGCTTTTTGACTTGTTGGCTCTTCCCCTGAATTATATTTGATGTTTGTTAGATGTAAAATGATGTGGCTCCACTGCTCTGATTGGCAGTTAGCTTTAGCATTAAGCATCATAAGAATAAGTGGATCAATGGAAGCAAAAGGGAGTTTCTATATTTAGAACATCACAGATATTTTCCAAGCACATTTTCCATTTCTTGGTTTCATTACTCAAATTTCGAGGTCTTTGTGTTGTCTTGTAAGTCTGAAACTGAAAAACTGAGTTAGTTTTTTCATGATCAGACATGAAAAGCAATTTGAATATGTCACCATAGAAATGGTTTGATATTATTTCTGACATCACATTGGCAGCACATTAGATGAATAATATGAGAACGAATCAAAAGTCTTAATCGATGGTTTAAAAAACAATTACAGCCCTCACACATGATTTGATCTGCCGTGCTCTGCTTTGTCTGCGTCTCAGGTGTACTGGGAGAACGGAGCTCAGATCGTGTCACCTCATGACAAAGGTATCGCAAAAGCCATCGAGGAGAACCTGGAGCCCTGGCCCGAGTCCTGGAACACAGAGGAGGCCCTGAAGAGCCCCTTACTCAAAGACCCTTACCAGGACATCCACACACAATACTTCAAAACCATCCAGAATCACTGCCACAACAGGTGCTCTATAGAAAACCACATACAGACCAGAATCAACCATTTAAAATACCAGGGGGGATGACAAGGTCCCTGCTTTACTCTGCTCTCTCTCTTCTTTTTTTTTTAACAGGGACATAAACAAGAGTTCAGAGGTGAAAATTGTGCACACGTCCGTGCACGGCGTCGGCCACACATTCGTTCAGTCAGCTTTCAAGGCCTTTGACCTTCCCGCTCCATACGCTGTAGAGGAACAGAAAGATCCAGACCCGGAGTTTCCCACCGTCAAATATCCCAATCCTGAGGAAGGAGAGGGAGTCCTGGTGTGTTCTGAACATTCACATTACACGCCCTCATATGTAGACTACATAATAATAATGACTTTATTTATCTAGCACTTCTCAAACACAAGTTACAAAGTGCTTCACAATTAAAAAACAGACAAAATAAGTAAAAACAAATACACAGACTGACAAATATAAAAGAAGAAAGAGCATTAAAATAGTCGAGTCAGGAAGCAGTAAATGATCGCATGACTTTTTCAAAGTCGGCAGGAGAAAGGAATGACGTGATTTTGGTTCATTGTCTCGGTTGACAAAGCAGGACTGCATAATATTTGTCACCTGAGTATCAAAAGATAGCTCTGAGTCAAACATGACCCCAAGGTCCTGAGGTCATGTTTGTGGGCCACTAATCACTAATGTAGCTGGTGCCAGAGAGAGTAATAAAAAGCTGTTGTGTTGTAGTTAAAGGTGTATTTGTGTGTTTTGCAGACGCTGTCGTTTGCATTGGCAGAGAAGGAGGGAGCCACCGTCGTGCTGGCAAATGACCCTGATGCTGACCGACTGGCAATTGCTGAGAAGCAGGAGAGGTGTGTATTTGTGTGAATATGATAATGTATTTAAAACATTTAAATAAAATTAAGAATATATCCCTCTTAAGATCACAGACTAGTGATGTAAAGAGCATATATTCCCTTTTGAACTGTCTTCACTTCTTTCATCTCTCTCTCTCTTTTGCTCCGCGTCAGTGGACGCTGGAGATTGTTCAGTGGAAATGAATTAGGAGCGTTGCTTGGTTGGTGGATGTTCCGCTGCTGGAAACAGCAAAACTCTGACGCCGCTGCTGTGAAAAACCTCTACATGCTGTCGAGCACCGTGTCGTCCAAGATTCTGCGAGCCATCGCTGTCAAAGAAGGCTTTCATTTTGAGGTAACAACATCAAGGTCAAGATATTTTTTATAAATGACTTTTGGGAGAGAACAGATCTAAGCTCAGTTCATCAGAAGCATTTGTCTCTATGGATTTGTCTCCTTATAGTACATTATTAAGTTGTAGCCCATCCTAATCTTTTAACAATTGTAATTTAAGGGACAATGCAGCTAATGGCTACAACACACTCTCTTTGAAAGGTAGGATACTGCTCATGTTACCATTCAAACTCACTTCACTGTTTGAACAGGAAACACTAACAGGGTTCAAGTGGATGGGAAACAGAGCCAGAGACCTTTTGGACCAGGGAAAAACTGTCCTGTTTGCATTTGAGGAGGCCATAGGTATGTATATACAAACAAACACACTTGTAACTTCTACAGTTTGACCTTCAGAGGGTTTTTTCCCCCTTGTGCCGGCGTTGCTCCTTTGTCAGCCTGTCATGAAGCAGCAAATGTTGACTGAAGAGTGTTTGCTCTGCTGTTCTCACCTTCTTGGTTGTCTTGGTTACTTGTTATGTGATTAAATCAATCATTCAAATTCAAAGAATGTGTGAACATTTCTGACATGATAACTGAGCTTCTTGGTGATTTGAAGATTTAACCGTGGACTCTGCTTAAGGTCGTTCAGGGTAATGGTAACAAAATTCTGCACGACACACAAATTCACATAGTTCAGGGCATGTCAGTATAACATGATTATGATGCTCTAATTGGATTTGCATGCCTTTACATGCACTGTAAAGACAAGTTTCTATTTAAGCTGGAGCTTTACACATACAAGGGGTTAACTGTGTGTGTGTGTTTTGGTGTTTTCACACTTGCACAAAGAATTTCAGCATGAGGTTACGGTGAGCCGATGTGTGAACACAGCAGAAATATGTTTATATCACTCGAGTGGTGCGATCATTGTGCACGTAATGAAGCTGCTTCACACTCTTTTAGTGCTCACTATGCCCCCACACACCCCACACAGCAGATGAAACCGTTGTGTGGTGAGGTTCATACTTGGATACACAACTCAGGAAGATTTCAGGGGCAGGCTGTCCTGACATTTTCTAGAAATTGTTGTGGAGTGCATGTGTGAAAACAGCTTTTGTGTGTGTTTCAGGGTACATGTGCTGTCCCTCTGTGTTGGACAAGGATGGAGTGAGTGCTGCAGCGATAGCAGGAGAGATGATTTCCTATCTGGCCACAAAAAGCACAAGCCTTTCTCAACAGCTCACTGCCATCTATGAAGAGTAAGACTCGTGTACATTATATATCACAGTAATAGAAGTCATGAGAATGAAGTGAAACTACAGACTGTAATTCTGTCTCACTGTCAGGTACGGCTACCACATCACCAAGAACTCCTACTTCATCTGCCATGACCAGAATGTGATCCACAGCTTGTTTGAGCGTATTCGCAACTACAACGGCCAGAAGGACTCGTACCCCACTGAATGTGGCCACTTCTCCATCTCCGCCGTACGAGACCTGACCACCGGCCACGACAGCAACCAGCCTGACAACAAGGCTGTAAGTCCAACACACACACGTACTACTTGACCTGCAATGTTTCTAGATTTTAAGTTGCCTGCAGTTAGAGATGATAGAGACTTTATTTTGTCAGTATAGTTCAAAATGAAAGTAAAAGCAAAAAAGTTTGAGAGGTTTAAGGCCTGTTTGAAATATACAAGATCACCAATGGCCTTTTTTGCTTTAAGCTTTGGTACATTTCCATACTATTGATGATTGAAATAACAGAGATTGGATTGTTTCAAAACTAGTGGTGGCAAAAAATGTCCCTTAGTCAACCTTAGTAGCCGTTTTTAGATAATTGTTGTTGCTGTCCAGCCCACAATGGTACTGCTTCGGTTCATCCGTACCTCTGATATAGTTTTGTTTTTGGCTCCAGCAGGCAGCTGTTTTAGTGCTGCCAGACTACCTGTGGGTATAGTACAGCCGGAAGCTTCTATAGAGACGAATAACTCCCTCAGGAGAGAGAGTCAGCTAGAGACCAACCAATCGGGCCCAACACTGATGGAGCATTTGCTTGTGTGCCAGAAACACAACTCCAAATGTCACAGATTTGTCTCTCATATCTTTTGGATGTGTTCATTAGCAAATGCTTCACATCAAGTTTACCATATCAACTTAAAACATGAATTTATTTTCAGTCTTGTGTGCATAGTTTGTTAACACTGCCCCCAAGTGGCCACAACAAAATCCGCTTTCATAAAAACCTGACCTGCTGGTATTTTTAAGGTTTTTAAATTGAACTCATACTATAGTGAGGAAAACTTCAGCACCCCACATCATCAAGTTCAAGTTTGTAAATGGTAAATGGATTTGAGCTTGTAGAGCGCTTTCCAAGTCTTCTGACTACTTAAAGCGCTTTTACACCGCATGTCACACCTACACATTCACACCCTGACGGCAGAGGCTGCTATGTAAAGTCTCCATCAGAAGTTACTAATCCCATTCATACACATTCCTAACCACAGACAAAGCAGCAGGAGTAACTTGGGGTTAATGTCTTGCCCAAGGACACATCGGACATGTTGCTGCAGGAGCTGGGGATCGAACCCTCGACCTTCCGTCTCTACCAATTTAGCGACAGCCGCCCCTGTTTATTATGTTGTTGCAGAAGATCAAGTATCTACTGCAGCAGTCGTAAAAAATAATCATAGAATATGTGAGCTAAATTCTTGTGTTATATGCAAACAAACATGTTTATGGAGATTTTTTTTTTTTTCAAGCCCTTCATCTGTTCTTCATAACACAGTTTTTTTCCTTTCTCTTGTGTCGCAGGTTCTTCCCACCTCCCGTTCCAGTCACATGATCACATTTAGCTTCTCCAACGGGGGCGTGGCCACCATGAGGACCAGCGGTACTGAGCCAAAGATCAAATACTACACTGAACTCTGTGCTGCTCCTGGTAACAGGTGGGTTACCATAGAGACACTGAGTATTTGACAAATGCCTTAAGGGTAGCATAATATAGTTATTTTGATTATGTTTTAAAATCACAAAAATATACATCCTAAGATACTGAAATTACAAAAAAAGAAACAGAAAAGTTGTGACCTATTACTTCCCCCTTTTGTCATACCACAGTAACTTCATTATGTCATTGTTTGTTGTCCTCTCTGGCTTTTTGTCTCCCCAACAGTGATGTGACACAGCTGAAGAAGGAGCTGGATGACCTGGTTGAAGCCATTATTGAAAACTTCTTGGAGCCAGAAAAGAATAAGCTGCAGCCCAAGCCGCAGTAGCACTTCATAAACATACAGTCACTTCCAGGACGGGCTATGACTAATATCTCTCTGACCAGCTTTACACACGATGTCTTAATGAATTCAGAAGGGATTTACGCTTAAACACAGGCTTTTATTTTTACATTTAAAGCTCAGCTAATCACTATTTCATTCATCTTTTTTATCCAGTTGGACCAAAAACTGATATTTAATCATGAATCAGCCTTTGTTTAGATCAGATACAGGCTAAGGGCAACACCTTACACCGTGTCCTAACAGCACGCAAACGTTACATACCGCATGGCGCATGATCGTACGATGGCTGTCCACACTGCATCCGTTAAATATGTAATTCATTGCTCTGTGAACTTCAGTTTCTCCTTGTAAACAATATGGCATCTAGTGCTTTTGTACTGAAGGTGGACAAACTGAAGTGCAGAGCTTTGTATTCAGGGGCTGTTGACTCAAATCACAACACACAGGCTCGTCAATAAACGACTTGTGGTGAGCCGAACATTTTTTTTTCTCCGGGGTTGTTGATACAAATCAGCACAAGATTTCAATCAAGGATGTGGATATTATTAATGCACCACTATCTCCACTTTGTAAGACAAGCTAACGAGCTCTGTTGACTGAGAAGAGCGAGGCTTGGTGCAGTGTAGAGCCCCCTCCTTCCTCGTTCCTTCTCCGTCTACGCGAGCGACAGAGAGGAAAATAGAAACGGGGCGTTGTCCAATTGGAAACAATAGAATCAGGCTGATTTTGTCGCTGACACTCGCTTGCGTCGCATGCTGTTAGGACAGGCTGTTGGCGCCACACCAAAGCAAGGTTTACATCCATCACAATATATCTCAGAAAATTGCCTTAGCTTGAGATCTGAACAACAACTATAAAAAGTTATTCCTGCTGCATGTGTTGTTTCCTGTCATTCATAACTCTTTCATGCATTCCACACTTCCACAACTGCAAAGTGCTGAAAGGAAGGGTAACAGAGAAGTTGATGAGAATGATGAAACGGGTTTAATTTTAAAGCTCCTGTGAGGAACTTTCGGTTGTGTCACTTTTGGCGCCGACTGTGGGCAAAGCAGTACCTAATGTGTTTGTTAATTCTGTCCTGTTCATGTGTAAGAAATGTTTTTAACAAATAGTCTACCGCTTTCTTTCAACAGTCAAATGTATCGCTTACTGAGAATCTATTGAGCCTGATGCAGTTAATCACTTTGTCTGACACCCACCCTGCTGCAGCTGTTTCAGGCCATCAGATAGCTCTAAAGAAAAAAAGAATCTCCTTACTGATAATCTCGTCAGCTGCTCATTAAGAAGCTCCTTGTGTTGTTTGTCTGTTTCATAACCAGCTGACAACTCATCTCAGGAGCTTTAAACTTACAGCTATGATGAATGTTGTGATCTAGTTTTTACATGATCATTGATACTGTAAAAGTAAGGTATCACATTAAAAGTAACTATTAAATATATATTTGAATGTGTGAGTTTGCTGATTTGTAAAATGACCCTGCCCAAAAGCTTAGAGCACCACCAAGTGGAGATATCGTATCGAGGTATCGTTTTTTGTTGAAAATACACTCATGCTTTTTATTCTACTTGATCTGATGATAAAAGTTAACAGTCGAAGGAACCCTTTAGCAGCAGGCAGTTTCTACAACTAGACCCTTTCACCTCACAGTAATTCATTCTAAAAACCGAGTTAACTTTCCCAGTGTCCCTTTAATTTATAAAACTAAACTCTGCTGGCATTGTGATTCCACTCAATAAAAACGGCTGTCAAACTGTGCATGAGGGTATTTAATGTTGAGGTAGATTTTAAACACGCACATAAAAACATGACGTGCGGCACGTCGCTCCTGCATCCTCCGGCACAGCATGCATACAGCATGCATTTGCCATGCCCCGTCAGAGTGTATGTAGGAGAGGAGGGAGGTAGAGTCTGTCCTGTCTTCTATATTTAACTCAAACCAGAAACGTCTTCTGCTGCGTGGAGATTGCCCTTCCTTTCTCTGTGCGTTTATGAAGCCGTACATACTGGTTCTTCTACCAGGCTACGCACATCAAACAAGACTGCCGTGAACAGGTAAGGAGGCTGTGCCGTTATGTGGAGCGGAGGAAATCTGATATATTGTTGACAACATCGTCTTTGCCCTTAAGAAACAGCATAAACACTTCGTGTGGTGAGGTCTGCGTAACCCCGTGCGTAAAAATCGATTGTTCCGTGCGTAAATCGAAATTAACCACTAAAGTCAGGCAAGTGGAGGCTGCGCTCCACGAGTATAAAATCTCATTCTAACTTCCGTTGCTGCTCTGGTGCAGAGGACCGACCGACATTGCGTGCTGCTCAGTCCCTGCGGTTTTAACTTGAAGTACAATTATATTGCAAGGTCAAATATGAGGTACGTAAGCAACCATCTCTCTTTAATTCCCCTTTAACTTCAACGTTTTGAGTCTTTAGCTGGTATGATCTCTAAATCATTATACCCATTTTTTCGCGTTTCCTTTACCGTTTCCTACAAATCTCTTAGACAAACTGATAAAACACAACAGTCCTACAGTGTTGAAAATGTCGTTTACGTTTGTTTATATGTCGGATGGTGGGAGGGGGGAGCTGGACCTCTATATCTCTCCCTCTCTTTGGCTGACAGGCGGCTGGCCAAACTGGATCCTCATAGTTCAACTGTAATGTGTATGTGTGTCCTTGTGTGAATGTCTAGGTCAGAATTCAAGCCATGTGTTTCTGGTTGGGTAAACAACACCAGGTGGTCATTTTGTAGTACCCTCCAAATGACCCTGAGGCTATCACACTATTTGGCTTAACCATTAAAGATTGTGTTTCAAATATTCCCCTCAAATGTTTTGCAGGTAAAGTCAGAGGCAGACACTGGCTCGGGCACCAGCCATGGAGGGGCTCTACTTCGAAGTAAAGCCCAGGCCAGGGAGCTCTGAGAAACCTCCTCTTCATCTAATCTCAAACCACGGCTCCTATCCGTCGCTTTCCCATCTCTCCTCTTCAGTGTGTTCTCAGAAAGTCACCTCTGCTGAGAAGAGGGTTACAACATGGGGAGGACAGGTAGTGGAAGAAGAGGAGGAAGAGGAGGAGGTACGGTACAAACTGACATTGATCGGTTCTCTGCCTGTGCACCCGCTGACCACCATGGCCATGCTGCCCTGGGTGGTGGCTGAGACCAGTCGGTGTCACCCGGCAGAAAAGGAACTGTCTGCTGGGTCTATAAGTCCAGGTGGAGGACAGTTGGACCCCTCTACCTGTAGTCACACTGTTCTTCTGTGTGTGTCGGCCTCATGGGTGCGATGCATGTCCGTTCTTGGAGAAAAGGTTGTCTGGGACCCGCTGACGCACACGGTGCTGTTTGAATGTCGTCCTCACCAGGTGACCAAGCTCATTCACAACAGCCAGGAGCCCCGCAGCTTCGGCTGCCTGGTCAGAGAAGCTCCAAAATGTGCCTGCTATGTTTTCCAGTGCCAGGACAGCACCAAGGTAGGTGTGTGTGTGAATAAGTGAGAACAGAAGTTTCTCATACATGTGTATAAAAATGAACAAGAATGGAAAAGGTACATTATAAAAAAAAACATTATCAAGGTTACAAAGGTGAGGTAAATGTGCCTGCTGAAGCTGAAACTGAGGCCTCAACGAACAACATGATTGGATCTGTCAGAAAGAGGGGCACATTATGAACAAGCTCCAACTGTGCCAAATACTCCAGCATCGTCACTCCGAAGCTGAGGAGGATGATGTTTGATACCAATTATAGCTGCATACTGTAAGGTCAGCCATGAAAAAAAGCCTGGTAACTACAAGACTACAGACAAATAAAGAGCTCAAAAAAGGACAAATTACATCATCTGAACTCCAATGGCAGGTGCACTGTTTAAATAAATTCTGTGTTATTAGATAAATCAAGCTTTACAGGCACATGACAAAGTATATCAAACATAAATATATCAACACCAGCTAAGCTGATAGGCATGTCAGATTAGACCAAATTAGAGCAGAGAAGAAATGATTGTCCTGACATGATAAACGGGGATCCATCTGACAGAAAATCTCTTCATATTAAGTGACCAAAAATACTGCCTGAGCATTCGGTTTGACCGCATAAGCATTTGTCATGACGTCCCTCTGAGATCGCACTGTAGAATTGCGTGTACTGCCCACAGTGTTCCCCTCAACAATGCCAACAAACACATTCCCCTCGCTCCGCTGTGCTGACCAGCACACTCCTGACCTCAACACTTTCACCTATCCTCCACATGGCACACTCTGCCAACAGCCTGCGTGCAATTTAAAGCTGCAGCTGGTGTCCGAAGCCAGGCCTGAAATTGATAGCTTCTTCATCCCGTGCCCTGACCGACATACCGAAGACTTCAAACAGTCAGCTGAAAAAAGAGACAACAAACAATACTTAATTGGAAACTTAATTCTAAGAAGTCAAAATATGACATGCATGATATGCGACTGATTTTCTCTCTCTTGACTCATGAGTACATTTCTGTGCTCACATAACACATACCTGGATATACTGTAAATAAATGAAAAGCCAGCATGTACTGTAAATAAAGCAGAGTGTGTATACATATCCCTGCATGCACTGTTTGTGGTGTAAATGCACACATGCGGATAAACGTGAACTTCAGTATATTATTCATACATTTGCTGTGATGACTGTGCAGGTATTTGCTTCAGTGAGATTAATTGCCCTTTTTTTTACATGAACTGAACAGGATGTGGAACATTGTTACCATGGCAACCACTTCCTGTGGCTTGGCGTCTGTTTTGATATGTTTGTATGTGTGTGTGTGTTTGTGTAAGTGCGTCTATGTGTGTGCACTCGCTTGTTTTCTCTGTCTCTCTTCAGCACTTTCAGGAATGTGATGATGATGTCATTCTGACCACCTGTTACTCTTGCTATGTCCCGGGCTCACACACACACACACACACACACACACACACACACGCACACACACACATTAATCTACAGCCTAATGAGAGTTTAACCGTTGGACACGGCTCTGTTTTGTTTGTAAGATGTTAATAATTACAGTAAAGATGAAGGATTAATTGCAGCGAACAACAGAATGGGTATTATGAACATCCCTGGCCCTTCAGAACAAACCCAAACACACACTTCTTATCTGTTAATATAACCGTGCACACAACAAACACACACTAAATCACACTCTGCCATTTCTATTTTCTCAAGTGTGGGAGGTGTACAGCAACCAGCAGTTTCATCTACATCACAATTTCATATTCAAAACAGTCAAAAGAAATTTGTTCTCACAGCTTTGCACGGTTGGTACACATGAAGAAAACATTTAACAGCAGGTAGCAAACATATAGCAAAGAAGGGGCCAGTCAGCGTGGAAGCTTGTTTAGGGCTTCAATCGCTGTCATGTTTCAGTTGGAAATAAATCTGGAAGTGTCAGTTCATGGGGACTTTAAAGCTACTTGAGGAACTTGAAGTTTGTGTTGATTTGGCGCCCCCCTGTGGGTAAATCGGTACATCTCATCTCTTTGCTGATTTTGTCCTGTACATGTGTAGGAGGTGTATATTGACATGAATCTCATCCTGCTTTTACCTTAGTTAAAAGTCAAGCAGCTTGTTAAACACTTCAGTCCAACACCCACCTCCCTGCAGGTGTTTCAGGCTTTAAGATAAGAAACAAAACATTTTGGTTTTTTTAAGTTTGCAGCCAAAGCTTGAAGGTACAGTAGCATTTACCCGCAAGCATCAGATATTGTAGTAGACTCTGAAGATTCTGACTAAGTATCTAATTTAAATTTTATTTGTACACTGAAATTGCAAAATCTGATGCACAGGAAAAACCAAACACCACGGCTGTGACCTGTATCTCCAGCCTCACATCTGGTGCTGCTGGTGGCTGCATTCGTAACTCAAGTAAACACTTTAACTCATCAACCCAAACATTTAATTTACATTTAAAATAAATTCAATCAAAGCAGGTTAAAGTGTTAAACTGTTTATTTTAACAACAACAACTCATTCAGTGGACACTGATAAGGACGGTGACAGGAGATGGTTATCGGCACACAGCCACGCACATGCACTGATTGGCCTATCCAAACACCGTCATTAGAACAACACAAAACCCAGATAGATTTAAAATATGCAATTTTGAACTCAATTGAATTTGTTAGGTTTGTTTGGAAGGGAGCCCTCCTCTTGGTTACTTGTGACCGCCCGAGGGGTCCCGACCCTCACTTTGGCAACCACTGCATTAGCTAATACCTAATGACACATATTTTTTATTTTTTTAAACAGCTGGTATCATATACATGTTGGAAAATGTTTCATTAGCAATATTTAAAACCCTGAAGAGATCAAGAGAGAAACGTCTGGCTGGATTTCCCCTGCTGCTCCTGAAGTGAAAAGTGACCACTTGGTGTCCCCACAGTATTTACAAAGTTCACAGTGTTTCAGTGTAAAGGTGCAATACATGAATATTGGTTTGTTTTAGTGCAGTGCTGGTACCTATTTATTGTTAAAAAAAACCCACTTTTATATGGAATAGTTTAGTGTTGTTGTTTTTTATTATAATTTGACAGTTAAAGTTTCTTGATATTACTCTGATATTAATCTACCCTACCAAACGTAACTCGGCTTGAGACAAAACAGGGTCAACTAGTGTCTGAGGTATTTCTACTATTCCTCAAACTGTAGAAAATGTTCTGGGTCATGAAGTTCACTCTTTCTCCCAGCAGCAGCTGCATCCCAAGGGCATTAATAACTGTGCCTGCTGTTCCCCTGGACAGGAAACACTGTTTATGTACCAACTGTGTCTGCGTAGATTATACACACTATCTAAACAATCATGTAACGGTAAAGTGGAAACCACCTCAAAAGTGTACCGCCTAAAGTTTGACTGACCCGGGACAGGAACTGTGTCCACCCTTTTCTCTCAGTTTATTGGTGGATTAAGCTGCGACAAGTGAATCACAGTTTGCCACAATCAATCCGGAAATGTATTAATTTTCCTTCAAAATAAAAGCAGATCACACTACTTCTTAAGCGATATCCATATGAAGTGTTTGGAACGATCTTACTTTGAAAAATCTAAACCGGATGAGTTGTAGCTATTTTTGTTCACTTCACAGTTAGGATCCACCTCGGCTCCAGGGAGCAAAATCAACTTTCCAATGAAATGATATTGAAGTCCCACACTGTCAGGAACGAGTTACGGAAAAGTTATCACACAGGTCCTGTTTTTGTAGAGTTTATGGCGGATGGGATGAAAGCCCGACTCCAGCGACTCAACTTGTTCAACAGCAGACAAGAGCAGAAAGATGTAAGTGAACTTCAGAAGCTGTGTCGGTGCTAAATGAACAGTTAGCTAACGTCAACGGAGGCAGTTTGAATACATTCACATTAGCTTAATTAGCACAGCATGTTGTTAGCCGTGTTGAAAAAGTGAAGTTTCCTTAAGTTACAGGACAGTCATTACATGTTCAGTACAGTGTCGGAGTAAGACGTTTCAACATGTTATATTAACTTACTTCAAGTTACCTGAGACGTGTTGTCTTAGAGTCAAATGTGCCTGTTTGTCTGACAGTGTTAGTGAACTTTAAAATACTTCATATGATGTCTGGGTGTTACCTTAACTGGTCAAGGAACAATGTGTGTAAAATGTCATCACTTGAATGGTTGCTGCTGGTTGTAAACACCGAGTCTCACCTAGATTTCTACAGCTGACTACAGTATCATTTAAACCTTTATGTAGTTCAGGAGGCTTAGGAAAGTTTATTAATATTGTCAGTGTTTCAAACTTCCCCTGAAGTTTAAAAGACTTAACTTGGTACTTTCCTGCATGTTCAATCATTCAGTGCATGTGTGACAGGTTATTGAATGGGGATTTTAGCCCAACCTGTTCTGTAAATGATGCTTATTATTGTTTGTCTGCTGCCAGCTGTTGTCACAAGAAGTGTGGCAGGGGTCAGAATAATAATAACACATCTTCCACTTTATAAGTGATGGTTGTATTTACAGTAAAATGATCAATAGTTTTTTTGAAAGGTTTATTTCATGGCTTATTAATGCCTTCATCTAGAGACAGGACAGTGGTTAAGGAAGTGAACAGGGAATGATATGCGGGAAAAGGAGCCACAGGTCGGATTTGAACCTGGGCCGCCCGCCTGGATAATCACCTCCGCATATCGGGTGCGTGCATCAACCGCCAGGCTACTGGCGCCCCCGTTATTAGTTTTTTTTTAGAAAATGTATTTGTAATTTTGATGATTTTTTGCCTTGACCTACTAACCTTTGGGGTTTCCTACCGTCTGTTGTGAAAACACTGACCTTGTGCTGGTGTACATTTTTCACACTTTTCTTAAATGTTCTCATCAGATGATGAATTGAGAGGATAACATGCAGGTCATTCAGTAATGAAAACAAACATCAGCTGTTTTCTTGTAAGAGTTCACAGAGTCATTTGTTTCAGAGCAACCTGCACAGAATACAATGAGGATCTTTCATTTTCTTCTTCGTTCATGGTGTTGCTCAACATGTCTGTTACAACACTGCATGGTTATTCTCGTTTTTAAATATTTCTCTCCTTGACTGGATGCTGGCTCTGTTAAACAGCGGCTTACTGGCTGTCAGACCCTCAATGAGGAGGGATACGGGAAAATCCAGTCTGCTTAGCAGTAAGCACTAGCCAAATGTAGGTGTAGGGAGTGAGTCATGGCGATATCACCTCCACAGCCATTGAGCTCATCCCAGGATTTCACTCCTGAACCAGGAGGCAGCAGGTTTTGTTCGTCGTATTAGTCACATACCTGTCTCAAGCTCTCACTTCTCTCTCTTACGGCTGGTTTCACTTACATGCCATCTATATCCTTTTTTTGAGGTGAGACCCAATGTGGGAAAACATTTTCATTTTTGCATTTTGCCTCTTAGTTTTCTGATTATGAGATTGGGATAAGAGCCTTTCATTATAATCGCTTCTAATTTATAGTCACTGTGTTGGAAAAGTGGAAACCAAAAAGTGAAATTAATTTTGCTTAAATTACAAATGTTGTTTGTTAGAAATTCTCCAGAATGACTTGTTGCAAAGCTAGCGTTTACCTTCTACAAATTACACAACTGCAGCCGGTCTCATCTTGTTAAAGTACCATGGACCGTGTTTTGATTTTGGAAGAAAAAAAACCTTTAAAAGTGATAGGGTTTAATGATTATCCAAACTAATTGAGACTGTTGTTTGGGTTTGAAATGTCCCTTTTCCTTCTCTGGCATTCTCTCTTCTTGTAATCCCCTGGTCTCACATGCTTCTCCCTCCCTCTTCATGTGACACAGTCGCTGCACTGTTGTAAAAACATGCCAGTAAACTTAAGGCACCTTCCTGTCTTTATATAACCAACAGTCTGTCCCCGTCAGATGTAGGTCTGCTTTTTGTCTATTTGTCTAGCAGTCTGTCTTTTTTTTCTTCTCTCGCCTCACCTGTCATCCAGTCAGTCTTGGAGCTTTACCCTAAACATTCCTCGGTCTTCTAAGATGGGAACACTGTGGTAATCTGTGCAACTTACTGACCTAAATATTTCTTCGTCAACAACTCCCTGCACTGTTTCCCAGGTCTGTTATCACATTTGAATGAGTTGGTCATCTCTACCCGGCTTGTCTTTGAGCTGTGAAATGTCTCTTTACTCCTACTAGAGTGATGTCAGTGTGTTGGACTCCCTTGTGGTTTACCATTTTAGTGACCCAGTGACACTTCCTGTACTAAGATTGCTCCCAATCAGTGAAAACTGTTCTTTAATGCACTCCGCAGTCTGCTAGTTAAGGGTCTCATCAGTTGTATGGCTCCCGGACTTTGAACTCCAGGGAGCTATAGCCATGCTCCACAAGTCACAAGACCCAGGCACATGGGCATGGGAAGTGCAGGATGGGAACTTTTTTTGGCCAGTCATCCTTGTTGATTTCCTTGGCTGGCTGCTGTGTTATTGGGCTTTCAGTGACAATCATCTGTAACATCTACTTCCTGTAATCTCTAGTCAGGTTTAAGCAAGTGGAATATCCATTTAATCCAGTGGGACACATTTGGCCCAGAACGTCTGTAGCGTTGAGTCTTTTCTGGTAATAAAGATTTAGTCTTTGCTTTACTCATTTATAGATAAAAACAATACATGTATAACTGGTTACTAAGTAACTTAGCAACACAAACAACCTAATGAAATGAGTTATTTAAAGAGAGCAGCTGGTGTAGCATGGCTGTGTTTTATTTAGGGATATGTGTGTTTGCAAACTCAACAATTAAACGTCATCACCCTTGCTCTTCTTTACCAGAAGTACTAGTTGGTTAATTATTTATATTTATCAGACCCGGCTGGCTGCAAAGGTGCTCAAATGTTGAATACATTTAGCTTTTTTGAATGTTTTCTTAAGTCTAGTCTAGTCGACTATTCTATATTCAAATTACATTAATCAACAATGTCACTTGGATCATTCTTTGTTTCATTTTTAATGTTTGTTGGGCAACTATCTACTCGTGTCTCCTATTACTTAATAAATGTGGGACACACACTAAAGGCGCACTCACACTAGGCAATCCGTACCGTGCCCAAGCAGGCTTCACCCTCAAAGTCCAGTTTGTTGGACAAGTGCGAGTGCTCCGATCTGTGATTAAGCACGGTACACTTCCTTGGCCCTGGCACTAACATATAGCTATGCATGTGTTGTATGATGACGTTATGTACAAGAGGTGACCGTGCTCAGGCCCGGTTAGTCCTGGAGCAGTGAGAGTGCAGGCCAGCGGGGGAAATGGGAGGGGGGGGGGGGCAATTGTGCTTCAGCACGGTACGGGTGTGAGTGCACCATAAGTCCTTCAGTCTACAAGAGAAAAAATAGATGGTTAGAAAGTCCAGAAAGAAAAATGCCCATTAAACCAAAGACTAGATGAAGTTGGAATGATGCAGACGAATCTCTTTCTTTTATTTTAAGGAATTTCTCCAGCCTGAGAGTGATGCTAACTGCCTATACCCTTCATGTGATATCCTCACCTTTAGCTTTTTATGCTCCTTTACAAATACAGAATTTATTTTGTCCGTTGCACTGAAATGCAGCTTCTCTATTACCTGTGGCACTTGTGTAACTTCCTTCTTTTTGAGGTCAGTGCTACAGTAGCTCTATTTAATTCCTACTCTGTGAGAGAGACTGTACTTTTCAATGTTGTTCCCCTGTGAGAGGCCAATTCTGAGGGTCACAGCCTGAGGCTGTGTCCAACCGCCTTCCTGTCTGAGATCAGCCTCATACAAACATTTTCCCAAACAAGATACTGTACTGTGCTGTGTGTCTTTAGCTTATTCTTCCTTCTGAAGAGTCAAGCCCTTACTCCGCTCCCCTTCAATCCTTATAATCCACTACTCAAAGCAGTCTAAAAAAGGAAGGGAATTGTAGGAAGGTGTCTAAAAAAGGAGAAGTATTAAAATAAAAAAGTCTTTCAATGGAAGACACATCGTGACGTACACAACATGTGACTGTGTTCATTCGTCAAGGTTACAGAGTCACAGCTTTCTGAAAGGAGTAACAGCCATTGTTTTCTGAAAAGAAAATGAATGTATTCTCTCCTACACAGAAACAGAAAGAAACAGTAGACATTCCTGTCTATGCAGACTTTATGATTACTGCTGCTCAACCAAAACTATTAAACCATAATGTGATGATTTTTAAAAGTAGTAATGGGATCATGGGAGTTGTCGTCTCTGTTGTAACGCTGCCACCATTACAATCCATCTGATATGTCTCACGCATAAATCATGTTCAGGGACTTGGTTAGACATGAGGTTCATACAAGTTATGTCATTTCATTCCAGTGAAATTGCTGCAAATGATGTTAGCTAATGTAAACAGTACTGTAAGTGCCACTTCACTCTTTACTCTCTTCACCACACAGGTAGATGCACCCAAACTGAAATGAACAAATGTCTCTGGAACATTGTTGGAAACATTTGGGATAAAACACAACAAAGTAAATCATGTTAGGGCTGTGTGTGTGTATCAGAAAGATTGTGACCATAAATGGTATCATGATAAATGGTTATGATTCAACAAAGTGTGGTATTGTGTGACATATTGCATCCTTTGTGACTCAGCCTGTGTTCTTCGTGTTAACGTTAGCATGATGTTGTTAATGAGAGGGAGAGCTCAAAGTCTGAAGACAAACTTGACTTGCCGTGGCGCCAGTTGGCCTAGAAGTTAGGTCACCAGCCCAATACACCGAGGCTGTAGTCCTCGAGCGCCCCAGGTTCGATTCCCACCCTTGGTGCTATGCCACATGTCATCACTCATTCTCTCTTCCTGGTTTCCTTGTCTATCCACAGTCCACTTACAGCTCCTGTGAGGAACTAGTTTTTCTATATTTCTTTGCTGATCTTGTTCTGTACATGTGAAGGTAGTGCTGTCTGACAAAAACAACGTTCTCCTAATAATCAGATGTATCAATCAGGGTGCTTATTTGTTGTGGATAATATAAAATAAAAGCGGTTTCTCTGGTGTGCTGTAAACCCCCTCTTCTGAAACTTCTTGTAGCACTAAGGCGTTATAAATGACACTGAAAATGGTCAGTCTTGTTTGCTTTTTCTGGTAACTTAGTGCTGGGCAGTTAATCAAGTTCCAATTATGATTACGATGTTGGCTTCTCTCGATCATGAAAACAAGATAACCAAGATGATTACTGTACTGCAGAACGTGCACTCATTTTGTCCATACTTGGTTTTGTCATGTGTGGATGTCAAAGGATTAAAATAACACAATTAATCACTAGATTGGATTTGTGATAAATGGCAATTTGAATCCTTTATAAGAATGTTTGTACTGTCTTAAACTGAGAGCACTTTACTTGATGTTTGAATTCACCCCGACTTTTATTTTGAAATAACGTATGACCTTCAGGTAGATCGGAGGTTACGTGGTTAAATTAACCACGGAGAAAGGACCTCGTTACCGATGAAAAACTGAATGAAAATAGCTAAAAGCAGCAGTAACACAATGAAATACTTTATTTCATAAGGTGGATATCACTTTGGACTCATTAACTGAGCTGTGTACAAGTTATTTAAAGTGAAATGAGACGTTCTAATGCTGAGTTCCAGTTACCTCGGAACTGGGAACTCGGAGCTGGGAATGACGTCACACCCGAGTTGAGCGTGTTCCAGTTGCAAGTCAGTAAAGCAACATGGACACCTCCAGGAGTACCTTTGTTTTGTTAGCTTATACCAGATGATAACAACACACTACGTGATAGTTTGTGCACAAAAATAACATGACAACATGTCCACAGATAGAACTTACAGGATACTATCAGTGTGATTGATTTAATTACACAAAAAGAGGAACAAGCGGCTAATAAACACTATAGTATCAGCTTTAACGTACGGTTGATGCAGCCATGTTGGATTTTAACTCGGGCTACTGATTTTTCTCCGAGTTTCCGACTAGTAAATACGACTTCAGGGGGCGTTCCAGTTGACACTTCCGACTGGGAACTCGGAATTTCCCACTTCCCAGTTCAACTGGAACGCAGCATAAGACGCAGCAGTGTCGCTCTTTTCCATCACTGCGACTGGAGACACTGCGGAGGTTTATCCACGTGGCACCTTAAGGGACAAAATAGCATGAGATTAAAATGGGTTCATTTCAGACCTTCATTAATAACAGTTAACTAGTTAATGCTGACAGCACTATTTTTATACTACATGTTATTATTTATTTATATTTATATTTTCAATTATTGAAATCTCAGTTTGACTTTCTCAAAACAGGAACAATGAAAATGTAAACTTCAAAATGTAATATTTCCATAGTATTGAAATGTTAGCGATAGATCTGTGAGTTTCAGCTGCTAAAGCAGTGACCAAGCAAATAAACAGAGACTATGACATCCTCATACTGAGACGTAAAGGAGCTTTCGTCTTCCAATCGGAGCAGAGGGTGTGACACTGTGGTAGCCTTAAACAAGTCAAGTTTGAAGCAGGACAATTTAGAAACATACACCCCTCCTCCATTTGACTTTTCTGTGTCTAATGACAGAAGAACACAGAGGAGAGAAGAGAGGCAGAGACGAGGATAAAGTGTGTTTGTAGTTTGAAGAGTTTCAGAGTATCAAGCTGTGAAAGCAGAAGGCAGAGGATGAAGTGGTTGATGAATGGAGGGGGCTAAGCAAAACAGAGAGGTCTGTTGTCAGTGGACAGAGAGCAGACTCAGCTCTCATGCCAGGATGGTCAAAAACAAGGAGACACTTGAAGCTAGAGGGGGAGAAAACACGGTGTGTGGATGCTGATGACGTTGGGAGAGAGGAGTAGAAACAGGAAGCAGTGGTTAAACACAAAAAAATGGAACAAAGACATTTCAGCAATCAAAAGAAATGTTGCATTGATGCTGCCGGCAAACGTACATCAAACTCCTGAAGCATTTTAGTCATCGTCATAATGCAGCTTTGGTGTCGTCAGCCAGTTTGTTGTCAGAAGAAAAGAGGAATTCAACCTGCTTCTTGTGATGAGATAGATTTGTTGTTTGTGTTCATGGAAAAATAGCACCTGTTAGTTTTATATAAGTGAATGAGATTGGGTTTAGGTAAACAAACCTGCACCTCTGCCGTTACATAAACCTTGTTCACACTTGCACAAAAGTCCTGAAGTTTTCGGGGTGAATTGCATGTGTGAACGCCAACAGATGAATTTTTCACTCAGACTGCATCCAGACTTTCTCCAACCAGCCTCCTAGTACTGTATTTCTTCCTCATGAAGTCGGAAGGTTTAGGGAACGGCACAGTCCGATGGTGGAGGCTGGGCGTCAGGAGGTGGTCGGATAAGGCATGCATATTTATGGATGTAGCTTTTTTCCACGATTGAAAAGGAATTATATGTAGTTTAAGATGTAATGTAATCCTCAATAAGAATACCCAGGATGGTAGCATGATCATGATGTTTATGCTTTATGAAACTGTTATCAAAAAAGTATATTAAACAGTAGCCAGTAGTGTAGTAAATCATGCTCTGTGTTTATGTCCTGGGCGATTTCTTCCTTTGGACTCTTATCTTCAGTCTTTAAAGGATGTTGTTATCCTGACCTGTTTAACTGTTCATGATGAATGTAAACAAACAAAAAAAGGGCCTGGAAGAATTCTTAGTAGATTTTTAAAACATTTAATGACACACAGGAAACGCCACTCATGGAGTTGGTTCATGTTGATACGACACCTGTCTGTACTGTCAGTCTGGGAGCATATTCATCTGGTTGTTGGCAGGTAAACGGCCCTGAGGCCTTGGAAGGTTTCTGTGACTCAGATTTGTGCTGAACAAAACAAACCTGTCATGAACAAGTAGAAGCTTTCTCTCTGTCCATTGTTGTAACTTCCTTATCTCTTTTATTCTTTATGTCCCCATTCTTGTTGAAGTAGCTCTTGACTTTGACAATCCAGCTCATCAGCTCACCCTTACTTAACGTGAAGAGTAGAGGGCTGCAAGAACACATTCTGGATGAAGCTGGAGTGAAAAAGATATACAGCTCATCTTGAACATTGCCGAAAGTTTTCAGGAGTTTTGTGCCGAAACGATCTTAACAATTAATACAGCAGATGACTCAAACTTTGACTTGTAGTTGTGTACAAAATGAACTCAAATTTAACACTTTATTTAGTAAAAAACGATTTATTTCACAATTTAAACCACTGTGCTGTTGTTTTTCCTTCTTAGACAACATAAAAAGATCCCATTTGTTAAATTCAAAGTATTTAGCAGATAAAATCACCCTGAGCAGCTCACAGTTCAGATTGAACAAAACACAACATGTGAGGCAGGTATTGTTTTGATAAATGAGTAGAAGTTAGCACACCTCATGCCGATGCAAGACACAGCATGACCTGACTGGAAGTGTTTTGTGTGTGTGTGTGTGTGTGTGTGTGTGTGTGTGTGTGTGTGTGTGTGTGAGTGTGTGAGTGAGTGTGTGTGAGTGAGTGTGTGTGTGTGTGTGTGTGTGTCTGTAAGAAGGACTGCAGACTTACTAGCTGCTCACTAAGGCATCTCCTACTGATGATATCACTGATGTGACTCAACCGCTGCTTCTGCTTTCTTGTCTACTTCCTCCTTTTGGTTCCTTGGATTGGTTCACTGCCAGTACACAGTGTGGGTATCAAACTGGGCCAGCAGTAGAAGGAGCATGTGTGTGTGTGTTGTCAGACAAAGAATTGAGTCTTTCTTGTTGATGATGATGTCACTTTGTAACACAATACTTTTATCATAAATTAACAGTATCACAGAAACTTAAACTATGTTAGACTTACACTTGGTTCTTGTTATTTACGTGTGCTACGGTTTTATTTATTTGCATTGAGGAAGTTGTCTTCAGAAGTAGCCTGGGAAATGTCGATGAATCTTTGAAGACTTCCGTTACTTTCAAAGTGGAAACTAAAGTAAGAAAAAATGTGTTTGCAGCTTTGACTTTGGGTCCTCTTTTATTTAGAATTGCAGCAGGGACAATTGTCCAGCGAGCAGTCTGCCTTACTGCATTTGATGAGTTATTTTTTATAGGTTGAGACAGCAGCTTTCTTTGTGTAATCACCTTTAGTTACAGTGTTGATGTTGCGACAGCTATCAGTAAAAGGCTGCAGATGAACAGCACACATTGTCCCTGCAAGTAAAACACAATAGAGGTCATCAGGATGCTGAAAGGCAGCATTGAAAACTGTTGTAACAAGTTGTGTAATGAGATGCAATAGTTGCAGGTTTTGCACTGTTTTGCTGATGCTTTTGTTTAAACTTGGAAAGTTGTTACATGCCGGATTAAGGCTGTCAAAGTTTTACATACTTCAATACTTTTCAATATTTCTGTAACGATCGTTGGCGTCATTAACTACCGGAGCTTTTAAAAACTACAGATTTTCAGTCATTTTTTTCAACCAAAAGTTGCCGCTTTAAGGCTGCACTCACACTAGGCAATCTATACTGTGCCCAAACACGTTTGAACCCCAAAGTCCAGTTTGTTTGACTAGTGTGAGTCACGCTCAAGCACGTTACACTTCCTTGGTCCTGTTTCGTTTGGAAAAGGTGGGCTTGGGCATGGCACTGTTGCTCATGCACAAGCATGTCCTATGGAGAGATCAGAGTGATGGGGCTGCACACAGTGGGCGTCCCTGCGCGGTTCAGGGTTTGTTACCTTGCTGAAGTGCACCTCAGCAGTACGCAGGAAGTGAACTGGCACCACCTGGCTTCCAGACCAATTTCTATACTTTGGTCCGTCCTGTTACCGTACCTGAACTGGTAACCTTCTGGCTCTCAAGTGCTGCTGCCCCAAACTGGCATCAGTAATGTGTCAGACTGCTTAAATGGTCATGGAAATCCTCTGTATTAGTCATGGAAAGAGTTTTCATGGAAAAGGTTTTTTTGTCTGAGAGTCCTGACTTACACTACATCCTTTCTAGGCTGTCCTCATTCAACCTGTAATGTCTGCTTATCAGCAGGGCCCGCACGGGGTAAAAAAACCCAAGACAAAACCAACAACATCTGCACCATAAAAAGAGGAGTAAACGTCTTGTTTGGATTAAGAACGATTGAAATTACTTTCAGAAGTTATCAGAGTTTACATAGTGGCTAAGATCTCAATCTTATGGTTAATGTTCAGGAATCCAAGAGCAACAAAGCTTTCTCTCTGTTTGATTCTGTTTTTGTTTCTGCTTTTCTTTTCCTTTAGAGCAGCTGTGAGGTTTAAAAACGAGTGCTTACATAGATTATATAAAGTACATTCACAGCCAAGTAACACACAGTCTCCATTTATTGCATTTCCTGAATAAAGTTTATGAACGGCTATAACTGTGTATAATCTCTCACTAGAAAGGAAAGTTTTTCAACTTTAAAATGAACTGCTATATTTGAGTCTTGGATCCAAGTGGGATGTCATCCAGAGTCACAGTGTGTTAGAAGGGACAGCGAGGCAGTGCTCGGCCTCTGTCGTCCCGTTTACTACTATGCAACTCCAATTGTTGTTAAAAATGAGTTAAATATGTTTAGACTGCAGGGTTAATGTGACCCCACACATATTTAACCGCAATGAATCAGCAGCACTGCTTGTGTCCTACTCCCTATTCCTTACATACCAGGAAGATGAAAGAGACTGACTGAGCCTTCTCCAGAAAATAATAAAATGTCATTTTGCCTGACAAGTAAACATCACAAACAACAGGTCAAATGACCGATCTTGATGGTTTTAAAGCTTCTAATATATCGCCGTACTTTACTCTTTTATCACACATTTACAAAGTGTTTCGTTACGATTATACAAGTTTTGATCTCCTGCTTGCTCTCACTCCAGGTTCCCAAGATCATCAGTACGTTGAGGCAGGCTGGCAAGAGCTCTGCACGCAGCGATGACATCACCAGCATTTCCAACAAAACTTCCACCGGAGGTCGTGATCCCTCTGAAACAAGCTTCTCTTCTCACTCTACAAAGACAACCTCTATGGCACCACCTTGTGCCATTTCTCCAACAACATTCTCAAAGAAGTTTGAGGTGCTGTTCTGCGGCCGTGTGAGTGTCGCTCACAAGAAAGCTCCTCCTGCCCTTATTGACGAATGCATCGAGAAGTTTAGCCAGTTGCATGGCTCAGGGACGGCTGATAACGGAGAAGATAGAGAGAGATTGGTGGGTGGGCTGAGGAGGGCTTTATCCCTGCAATCCAATGGACTCGGGATTGGTTCAGTTGGTTTTAATGCTGCAGGGAGCCCGACCGCAGGGAAGCGTCCTGTCCTGTTTAAAAAAGACCCTAGCTTTCCCTGTCTGCAGGCCCTGGATGAGAATGGACTTTCACCCGAGATCTCCAACAACAACACTACTGATGCACACGCCCACTCTGCTGGAGTACGGCCCACCAGCCTGCAGGAGAACAGGACCATGCTGTTTACGGTATGAACTTTCATGAGTGTACATGCAAACAAAAACAAGAAGAAGTTTGCCCTAATAATAACTCTGCTTCATTTTGTTCTCTGTATTTACACTGCAAAAAACTCAAATTGTATCAAGTGTATTTATCGTATCTATTAGTTAGAATATCTCATTACACTTACTGTAAGCCATATTCCTCTGACAACTCCAGGCATAACATGTTTGTCCAAAATATAACTGGAATAAAAGAACGCCTTAATTGCTTGTTAAAGTAAAAATCAGTGCAGAGAGAAAAAAAAAAGTATGAGATCAATACTGCTTGACATTATTATCTAATTTCATTAACTTAACATGTACATTTTTCTTGCTGCACTGGAAGCTAATATAACTTATTACATGCAATTTATGGCTTCTCTTTGGCCTGTTATATTCAGATAAATGATGTTATACCTGGACTTGTCAGGTGAAAGTGGCTTATAGTAAGTGTAATGAGATATTTAGACTAGAAATGAAGAAACATGTTTTATCTGATGAACTCTTTGACAGTGGTAAAATAGTTCTGAGTCAGTGTTGCAGCAGTCTTCTACTCTGTGTATGCATGACATTTCAAGATAGGCTTCATCTTTAACATTTTTACGTCATATTTGATTTGATATCTAAAGATGCAGAGAGAGATGCTTTCTTAGCATGGGGGGGGAGGGGGGAATACTAAACCACATTTGTGGTTTACTATTTCAGATTGAACCAATGCAGTGGTGAACAACATTGCTAATCATTAATTATTGCGCACCACGCATTACAAACATAAAAGCCCCACTACTTTCTGAGGACATTCTCGAGCGTGAGTCCTTTCAGTTCACACATATTCATATCTGTGCACTTCTTTGCAATGAGAAAAGCACTTAGTAGTGCAGTACAGTTTTTGATGCCTGAAATAACAAGTCATCATGCAGTTTCTCATGGAGGACTCAGAGAGGGAGAACACAAGCGAGGCGAAGATATAAATCCCCAAATGACTCAGCAAGAGCAGATGCTGACAAGTGAGCTCAGTCACACTCCCCTTCATTCACCTTCCATCTGACCTCTGTGACCTCCTGCCATGAGGAAATTTCCTGTTTGTCACCCGGACAGGAAATGGTGACCACTGGCACAGGAATCGCTGGGGTCTGTCTCTGCTACTCTCAGCAAATAAAGACATGTTGTTGACATTGATGATACATCCTGCTGCTGTAATGAATAGTCGACAAAATAGCCTCATCCCTGTGACATCATCCCCTAAATCTGTCGGAAAAAATGAAATTCCCTACTTTTCATCAGAAGTAGTCAATTATGTGAGTCATATTTGAAACCATTAAGGGGAAGTTGTTCACTTTAAGAGTTGTGGGACTCACAGAACTTGAAGACAGGGATTTAAAGGATATGACACCCTTGACTCATTGAGAATCCCATTTTGAGGCTCATCAGTGATAGTGACTCATGCTCTGATGTTGGTATAAACGGGGATATCCCATCAAGGGGAACGGTCCTAAAATTAACCGGTACTTTTTGAAAAGAGAGGAACTGAAACTGCATCATTGAACATGACAAAGATGACATAGAATAGATGTTTTGGCTCCCTTCTTTACCACAGGTTCCTATAATAAAACCTTGTATTTGCAAATCACTTGAGAACCAAGTTGACGATTCAGACTTTCTTGCCATTAGATATATATTTATACAGGATAAATGACAATACAGTACATACTGTATGTCAATAAAAGGTTTTTGCTGTTTCCAGTATGAAAAAGTAGGACTTGGCTCATAATTAGTTAATGCTATGGGCTTCTCATTGCTGTCTCTACAACACCACAAAAACCTCACTGCACAAACTGACCAAAGCGCACACTTAATACTTCCAGCCTGTGAGTCCACCTGCACATACAGAGTCTAAGTATTTTGTGTTTGTCTTTGTTTAAGGTGGGGAGGTCTCAGATCTTTTTGATCAGTCCAGACACGAAGAAAGTCGCGATAGAGAAAAGTTTCAGAGAAATCTCCTTCTGCTCACAGGTATGGGACTTCAAGTTTCTACCCCTACCTGACCTGTACATCATCTGTTAACTTTTTGGCCCCTTCTGAATTAAAAAAAACGTCCCAATCTTTTCTTTTCAGGGTATTCGTCACGTGGATCACTTTGGCTTCATTTGCAGGGAGACAGTGGAAGGAGGCAGCTGCCACTTTGTTTGCTATGTGTTTCAGTGCACCGACGAATCACTGGTGAGAGAGACAGAAAGAAGCGGAGAACAGTAAAAGAATGCTAGACAAGAAAGGGGCCCTTATGTGAAAACAACACCAGAATACATGTGTTTTCTTTTCTCTGCCTCTATCCAGTTAGCCGTTCCAGATACACATTTCTGTTGGTACAGTTCATTAACCCAATTTATCCTTTATTATCACATCTAGACATTCATGTATATACAATGCACACATACAGGGGGAGACAGCCAGGCCCTTGCCCGACTATGAGCTCCCCTATTCGGCCTCCCCTCTCACCTCCACCCCCCTCTTCCGCCCTGGAGTGGTGGACTTTGAATTTTTTTTTGAGAACCAGAGGATGACAGGGGGAGATAACATTACAGTATGTGAATAACCTGAAAGTAAATTCCCACATCACGTTATGTTCTCAACAGTACATTTGACTCAGGGCCTGATTCCTAAAAGGATTGCACAGATTTTGCACCCACCAAACCTTTGCAAATGAGACGAACAGCATCTATGTGAAATTCACAAAGCACATACGACAGTGAGAGCAAATCACATCTCTGTGCTCTGGCGTTGTCAGCACGTATTTAAATGTGTCATTACTTGGGGCTAAACTGACCCCTTTCTGTGCAAAAGAACCTCGTTGCTAAAACTGTCTAATTCACAAAAGACAGCTCTAACAGCTGGTAGTTTGAAAATGTTACTGTCTGCTGAGAGTTGGTGATAAGTAACTGAGGCACAGTATTTGTAAGGGATCTTGCACAAAGTCCTGTGATCAGGAAACACTGTATGCTTTGTGAATTGTATCTTTATACATAGTTGTCACTATTGATATATGGAGCCTTCATGGCGCTATTGGCGGCCCCCTATTAGTGGGGAATTCCCTCCTCTGGGTTCATTGCCTGAAGATGATTTTTTTGACATTTTGACAAGATATTTTTGCGGGGCATTTTTGCCTTTATTTGTTAGCACAGCCAAACAGAGACAGTAAACACTGGGAGCAGAGCGAGGGGGATGACATGCAGCAAAGGGCCGAGGTCGGTTTCAAACCCACGGCCGCTGCAACAAGACTAAAGCCTCTGTACATGAGATGCACAACATAACCGCTATGCTCATACTTCTCTTTAACTTTGACTTGGTGTAACTGAGTCATGAAGTACCAAATACACCTTCAGTTTAATTTAAAAAAGACCATTGATGTACTCTACTGTTTTGCTTTCAGCTAATGATGCAGTGTGATTGTCTTGTTTTGAAAAGTAGTCTCTAGTGAGTCTCTAGGGCCGCTACACATAATTTTAAGTCTTTTGCTGCTGCCTGACTGAAATAGAAAACCCCAGAGACAAGCTGCATTCTGTTTAACTTTTTGTATTCTTACAATGATATCTAATAAGTGCAAAGACTCTGATTTCCCACATCCAGTGACATGGAGTTGAGCTGGGCTCTGGGCACAGAGACAGACTGGATCAACAATATAAAGTCATATTATCCATACCTTAGGTAATGATAAGGAAGATGAGTTTTTCTGATCTTTGTCCTCTGTAGTGGAATAAAGTTTGAAAAAGAAGCTGACCTGTAGCAGTACTGTACGTTAGCAGTTTTCAGAAATGCCATGTGATGATATTGACAGAAGAGATTCAGAAGTATTGTGTTTTACTCTTCTAGGTGGATGAGATCATGTTGACCTTGAAGCAGGCGTTCTCTGTGGCAGCGCTGCAGCAGAATGCAAAGACCCAGAGCCAGCAGTGTGACAGCTGCCCCATGCAGCAGCTCCACAGGCTGTGTGAGAGGATAGAAGGTACAGTAGGAAACCTGCCCTGGGCACCTTGACATCACAGGTCAAAAAACCAGAACAATTACAGACTTGAATGAGTTAAATGTTTTTATGCGGATAGATCACAATTCTGCAAGTGTTGTATTCAGATGTAAACACCAGGAGGAGAAAGATTTTAAATTTGCCAATGTCCATCACATGTATCTCTTTAAAACATTTGTACACGTTCTTCAGCATGTTGACACTCGATGTGAATGTGCTGGATACTGATACTTTCATTTCATGTTACAAAGCCTGTCGAATGGACTTGAGCTTGTATCGCGCTTTTCTAGTCTTCTGACTACTCAAAGCCCTTTTTAACTGCAGGTCACACCTACACATTCATACACTGATGGCAGAGGTTGCTATGTAAAGTGACAATCAGAACTGAAGTAAGCACATTCACACGGCGCTTACAAATCAGCGGGAGAAACTTGGGTTTTGCCCAAGAACACATGGAACATGTATCTGCAGGAGCTGGGGATCGAACCCCCGACCTTCCGGTTGAGAGATGTGGAAGATGTGTCATCATATGAAGTTTATATTCAGTTTGTATTTCCTGCACATGACACTGGCACTGTTTTAACTTTTGTGTTTGAGTACTCAAGTTAAATGCAAGTTCAGATTGGTGAGATTTAACTGTCTGTTGGGTACATTTCTTTTAGGGCTACCTCCATCTAAAACCAAGCTGGAGCTTCAGCGGCACTTGGCCACTCTGGACAACCAGGAGCAGGCTGCAGTGTTTGAAAACACTATGGTAATGTAATATGTGTCTACTCTTTTCTGTCGTAAGCACCTTCAGGGCAATGTGTGAATTCCTAGAGTTCACTTAGAGATCACTGCAGATGGAAACAAACCAGTCAGTCTGCAATTTTAGCGAGCTGAACATGACTGAATCACTGCAGAATCATGAGTTTTTCATGTGGGATTTGTGTTGACGCACTGAGCTGTCTGCATACATAACCCTTGAATACATTTCATATTTCTGCCGACTCATCTCTCTGCTCCCTCTGGTGATGAACTGCAGTCTGCTCTTTATTACTTTGTCTGCACTTCAGTCTATTTCTGTAAAACACAAGTGGATTAGCTTGTTGGAGTCAAACTACTTTTAACAATGGATCACTTATTAATGGAGCATTGTTAATACAGGGTTAGGGGTTATTGTTCAGTTAAAGGATGAATCCTTAAAGTTGATTGCCCTCAAATACATCCTCAAGACTCTGCTGACCTCTGCAGGTGATATTGCTGAACTGCTAATCTATAACGGTGTCGAATGGATTTCTATCTAAACATAATAACAGAATTTCAAAGCTTTACTTTTATTAGTTTTGAAACAATAGTTTTGATCCTTAAAGGGTAATAATCTGGGTGTACTTATTGTTCAACCAATCATCACATTTAAACTGTTTTAGGCTTCTGACTGTTGAAGGATGATCTTCATTCAGCTTGACTGAAATGTGCACCCTGTTGCAAAATGCATCCAGTACAGTTTTTAGCTGATTATGAAACAGACTGAAATCAATACTGTTGCCTCTTTATGAGCTAGAAGAGCAAAAAGAGACATGACTGATAATTTCTTTACTGCTATTTTTAATGCCCGTTTCTGCTGCTGCAGGGTAGGTGTCAGACGAGGTGATTTACATCAGGCTACTGAAACAGCCTTTGTTTAACTTTCCCATGGCAAGGATTCACAGTTAGTGAGAGGTTTGACCGTTAAAAAGAAGCAGGATGGACGTTTTTGTCTGAAACACTTCTTAGGCATGTACATGAAGAGACCAACATAAAGATCAGAGCTACCATGTTGTCAACAGGGGACGTCAGACGACCTTTTAAAATGATCAAATTTGGACCCTTTTTTTAAGTCAACATTGTCAAACTGTTTGTCATGTCTCACTTCTTTGTCAAGGACTGAACAGCGAAGAAAACAACCTGTATATTTTGTGTCTTTATTACAGAGGGCCCGTCCTAAGAGCGATCAGGAGGAGAACGAGTTGGTGATGGCCTCTTTGAGGAATCTGTACGAGGAGAGGCAGAGGAGCCATAAGCACACACTATCTGGAGACAGCAAACAGGTAACTGTCACACATCTCTTATGCACACTGAACCACTGCTGTACCAGCTTCCCTTTCTCGATTGCAATTATGTCCCACATTTCCTCAAAAGTGAACAACAGTTAAATGACTGAATTGTTCTGTATGAAAAGATATTCGGGGACAAATGTTGTATTAATATCTCCATGTGTATGTAGGTGTGTGAGGAGGCAGCTCCAGCCCCGGTGGAGGCTCAGCAGCAGAGTAGCAGGCGGCAGCGACTTGAACAGTTCAAGAGCCGAGCCAAGCGCTCCCTCACTGAGTCCCTGGAGGGGATCTGGAAGGTAGCAGCTCTCTTTCATGCTCAGAGTATAGTCAGCAATGCTCCAGATTGCACTTACATGCTGTTTTCATTAGTGTCCAACTTTTAAAAACTGGATTTTAGAGTAATTATTCTTTTCACAATCACAACTCTTAAAATTTAACCACAAAAACGAGAAATTATGAGCTACTGGTCCTTAAAGCAATGTCCTGGTTTGTGACTTTTGATCTACGTAAAAGTCAGATACTGTGTGTGTTTTGCAGGGGAGCAGCAAGGCCAGAGCTCAAAGGGACAACAGTGTAGGAAGTGACAGCGGTTCTTCTGTCTGTACAGTCATCAGCAGCCCCGAGCAGTCCTCTCTAGATGACCCCTCTCCTACCTACTCCCACCTGCGACCCACCAGCCCACTCAGGTACAAACCAACGCTCTGACTCATATCTTTGGGCGGAACAGTCAGTACTTAAAGGTCAGATCTGCCCTTTTTATTTAACTTGGATATCATGATGAAACTTTTTTTCTACCCTGAGTTTAAAGGACAGTGCAGCTGCTGCTTGGTGGGGGGGGGATTGAAAAGAGTGCTTGGAAGAAGCTGTTTGGGGTATTTAAATTTAAACCTCAGCTATACGCTTAACATGACAGTTGCTTACAAAACTTATTTTTAGCAACAGAACAGTATCTAAATGTTTTGTTTGTTTAAACCAATCCTTAATTTTTTTAAATTTCCTTGTACATCTAGGAAGTGAATATAAAAAAAAACCTGATGTCACCTCTGACTTCTTTGCCTTGGATGCCATAGAGGTCGTCTATCTCCACTCATATACTGTCCCTGTCATCTTCAGGTGTCACAACTCAACAGGAGACCTGAAGCGCCATGACTCCTCTCTCCGCCTGTCTACCTCCACCTCCTCTTTACCCGGTGACGCTCAGCCCTCGGGCTTCCGCAGACGCGCCAGCACCTTCAGCCATCCTCCCACCCCCTCCTCAGCAGAGTACTCACCGCTGCACACACTAAATCACTCTCCACAAGAGCCCACTGCAAATACCAAGCCAAAGCTGGTACGACACTACTCCGTCAGCACCGATACGCCCCACCAGAGCAAGTAAGTGGACTGTGTGTGTCTCTGTTTGATTATGTGATTTGATTCCATAAAAGTGAATCAAAGAAAAGGATTTAATTAAGGGAGAGAAAAGTGACATTGAACTTAACTGGTTTTGCGTAGCATGTTTTGCAATTCTGCTTAATGTGTTTCGGTGATTATGTTGGTTAAGAATTTGTAGGAGAGAGTCTCTATAGATTATCATGATCAGGAATAAGTCTGTTAGCATTCTCATGAGCGGCTGAATGCATGGTTTGTGTAATTTAGTATGTCATATGTGGATTTCCTCTTGTGTGATGTCCACGGTAGCCCCGGCAGAGGACCTGAATTTGGTATCAGAAGTGTTCTGGTTTAGTTTGAAGTCAGAGTAGTATCATCTACTGAGGTTATAGTGTGACCTGGCTGTACACAGAATAATAGTCTGTGTTCAGAGAAGAAAAAGGGCTGAAATGCAATCTGAAAAATGTAATCCCTGAAGCCATTGTTGGTCATATAACAACAACTTTACCTGGATTTTTTCCTGCCAGCTCCCTTGGTAAATTTTCAGCATGAAGTCTGGGTGAGGCGAAGAGAAAACGCAGCAGGAAATAATCAGATAAAAACACCACAAGCGAGCAGGAGGGGTACTGACGCTGTTACCAGCACACGACCATATACTGTATGTGTGGGCAAGCGGTGCAGTCTTCGTGCACATGATGAAACTGCTTTGTTATGTTTTCTGTTTGCAAGTATTTTTTCCTCGGCTCTTTCGTTGGTGTGTGTCGATACATCAAATTACGAGTCGCATTGATATAAAGATAACAATTGTCAATGTAGTCTCCGACTCCGTTGCTCATGTCCATCCTCCTTTCAGGAGTGCACATGTGAAAACTGAAATCTGTTGGACAGTATCTCCAAACTCTTCTTCCAGACACTTTTTCTCTCATATCCCATGCTATCCTTTTTAAACCTTTTTCTGTTGTCACATTTTTCAGTGTCTTTGATTTTCTCAGCTTCTTCTTTCTTCACTCTCTGGTTCTTCTGTATTTCTGCTGCTTCTCAGAAATGCTCCAACCGACTCCTCCCTTCCTCCTGTTCCTCCTTGCCCTGCATCTCTCTCTCCTCCCCTCCCTCATCATCCTTCCTCACCTTCTTCTGGCGCCCGGCTCAATAAAAGAAGGTGAGGACACCACATTAGCTTTCTGTTCAACTCATCCAGTATCTCTTTTCTCTATTTTGTTTGCATTTATAAATGGCTTCTTGTCATTGTTGTTATCAAGGCCCTGTTCTGACAGAGAAATATAAACAAGAACCTCTTGGTTGACAGTTTGAATGATGATCAAATCTATGACAACCAAAAAGACCACTGGAGGGAACTCATGGTGGTTAAAAAAGGAGGTCCACCGTGATATACGTCTGAACTCTTTATTAGTAATAAGTTATCTTAGAAGCACCTACTGTATATAGGCCGAGTGTATCGTATTGCTATAGAAAAGAGCTCAAGAGTATGAAAACAAGAAAAGACAGTAAACATGACAGGACCCAGAAACATGTTCACACAACCACACAGGATTGAAAAACTTCTCCTGATTCATGATTCCCTGCCCCAGCTCTCCTGTGACTCCCTTTTCTCGCTACATGTGGCTGTGATTACTGCCTATGTCCAGGTGGGCTGGTGATGTAGCAGCAGCAGCAGCAGCAACGTTAGCATGCAGTATTCACCTAACTTACCACACACTATAGTATACATCTAATTGGCGACAACATTTGTCTTCTTAAAAGTTCATCATCTCAGATTATTTTACAGCTATGTGGCCCACAGTAACATCCCTCTGGTAAAATATACTAAGATAAAAAACATTCTCATATGACACTCTGTTGGAACAGGGCCTAAGATTTCATTTCTTTTATGTCTTCTTCTTTTTTTCCATCTGCATCGCAGTCCACTGGGTGGTCTGCGTGCTCGTCTCCAATCATCCTCCTCTGTTCCTAATTTTCTGAAATTTCAATTTCTGGCTCCTGTGCAGGAGAATGATTTCCCTGATTCAAAGAGCAGGTACACACACATATACACAGAATAAATAAGTCCATATTTGTTAGTAAAACATGTTCTGATCTTTGCTGCCTGTTTCAATGATCATGTAATGTGTTTTATTATGTATGTCCTAAAGCCTACTGAATGTCAATCAGGGTAAATGTAACCATTCCTGTGTGTGTGTGTGTGTGTGTGTGTGTGTGTGTGTGTGTGTGTGTGTGTGTGTGTGTGTGTGTGTGTGTGTGTGTGTGTGTGTGTGTGTGTGTGTGTGTGTGTGTGTGTGTGCGTGTGCGTGTGTTTGTGTTTGTGTTTGTGTTTCAGTGATGTTGCAGCTCTGTCCACACCAAGTAGAGCATGCGGGGTAGAAGAAAGCCCTCTGCGCAGCCACCGCCACTCATGGAGGCAGCAGATCTTCTTACGTGTGGCCACTCCTCAGAAAAGCACAGAAACCATTGGTAAGAAAAGAGACACTCAAAACTTTTTACTCCTTGTAACCCTGATTCCCTGTCAGGACCAACCACTGGTCCTTGAGGAAAGACATTGGACCTTGTACTACATGGTCTTTCTAAGTTTTTTCTTAAAGTTGTTCTTAAGAAGTGTCTAAGAAAAGTCTGAGGCAGATTCAATATGCTGTTCTTTAACTGCACGATTGTTTGCACCTGCGTTCCTAAATTGATGATCATGTCCTCATTAGTTTAGAGCTTGCAAGTGTTTTCCTGATTAGCATGGGTAATTGCCCCTTGAATGGGGCAAACACAAGTAAACTACAGCTTGCATTAAAGAGAAAGGTAGTTTGACACTGTTAAAGACACAGCGACAGTATAGCCACAAGGTGTCTGAAAAAAATTCACAAATTATGAAGATGATTTGTCAGAGCTAACATAAAAGTTTTAAGATATTTCCATTAATAAGGAACAAAAGTGACACCTCCACACGTTCATGTGCCGCTCGGGCGGTCCAAGTTCCCGAGTTGGGAAGTCGTTCTTCCGACTTCAGTGTGTTCATGTGATTTCAGCTCGGAAAATCTTAATGTTGTAACAACAGCACAAAAAAGAGTTGATGCCACGAAGAAGATCAGTGAAATGTAACTGTTAAAAGTGATATTTGAGTGAAAAGTTGATGTACAATACGTGAATTAATAAAAAGTATGTTAACAAAACATAAAACATATTTTGCCCATCATGTGATGACGATTCTGACTTCAAGTCTGGAAGTCGGGCATCTAATTTGTTTTTCGAGTTTCCGAGTTCTTGTTCCGACCTGAGCAGGTGTATTCATGTGCATTTTACAACTCAGAAACTCGTTTATCCGACGTGTCCGACACCACATGAATGCACCAGCAGAGACAGACAAACATTCATGCTCACACTCAAGCATGACTTGAGTCACCAATTAACCTAACGAGCATGTCTTTGGAATGTGGGAGCAAGCTGGAGTGATCAGAGAGAACCCACACATGCACGGAGAGAACATACAAACTTCACAGAGAAAGACCCTGTCCAACGGGGGACTTGAACCAGGAACCTTCTTGCTGTGAGGCAACAGCGCTGACCACACCGTGCAGCCCTACATTGAAAAATTCTTTGACATAATTCAATCTTAGTAAGTTGTACAAATATTTCTCTTATTTTCATCAATGAATAGGTACTTCTTTTTTTGTAGAATAGTGTCAATAATTACAAAAGTGCCTGCTTGATGCACAGTGGGGGTATAAGTGAGTCTGTGTGAGTCAGACAGCTTTGATCTTCACTTCAGGATTACTTTGCATGCTCCAGTTGCAAAGTTCAACAAAGCAAGAAGGCAGTCCCAGGTCAAGACACTTGTGCAAACACACATGTCCTTTTTGATGCTAACAACATCCTGGCAGAATAAGAGCTTGAGCATGAAACCTTACGTGTTCTAGATCAGCTGTGCTATTTTAAACAACTCCTCCAGGTCCCACAGTGCAGACAGCAGTGCAGTGACAGAGACTTTACACTCGGTGTCACCCTTTCATTCGGAGTGATGGTGCATGTTAAGTTAGAAGATAAGAGCCAGAAGAAGGGAATCATGTAATGCACTGTAGCGTGCACGCTCCTGATTAACTTTAATGAGCTTTTATGACCCACTTGGCAGCTTCTACTCTACCTGCTGTTTATTTTTACAGCTTTAAAATGATCCTTAAGATACTGATATTTACGTCCATGCAATCATTCTCAGTTTGGATGTTGGAATTCTGTAGTATTTTGTGCATTGCACAACTAAAACCACTTGTTTAGGTTGGTATAGTACCCATTTTATGTGTTTATCTCATGTTTAAACACTTTTCCATTTGACTTATTTGCCTGTTGTTCCTCAAGCATTTAATTTGAAGTTAAGATTTGTGTTCTAATAGAGTAATACAAATATGTAGAGCATGTGGGTATGGCTAGGAAGGGCTGGCCACTTCCTTGAATGTGTCCAAACCAGACTAAAATGACCTTGAGACTGTGATTGATTGACACATGAGCTCTGGTGGCGTTTCACGTTTTTTTTTTTGGAGCTCTGAATTTGTATGATGTAGTGATCTCGCATGGCTCTGTTTGATGGTATCTGTTGAGGTTTTGTCTGTGTGTGACAACAAAGACAAATGAAGTGAATTTGAGGAAGAGTGTGATTACATTTGTCGAGTTTAAATATTTCAATCAGCAGGTCTGCCTGGAGATTGGCAGCCCTGTCATATATTTTAGAGGTGTGTATTATACAGAAGTTGAACACGGTGTTGTTCATTTTGTGAAATATTGCTTTGATGATAACTTAACGCCTTGTCTCAGTATATGCTTACATTAAGGGGTGTGTCTGCCGGTGCAGACGTGGGAATCACGCATGTGCTTGCATGTCTTCAGATTCTACGTTATGTTAATTGTATATACCGCGAGCGGGTATGACAAAACAAGTGTTGACAGTTGTGATAGTTGGGTTGGTCACACTGTTACTCCTGAGGAAACACAGTCAATGAAAACATGTTCATACAAAGTAAGAAGGAAGTTGGTTTTATTACATTTTAGTAAAGTGTTTAGATTAAGTATCAGGAGAAATAATTTTAAAGAGACAGTGGGGAATGACCTGCGGGAAAAAGGATTCACAGGTTGGCTTTGAACCTGGGCTGCCCACTCTGAGGACTATAGCCTCCGTACATGGAGTGTGCACACTAACCACTAGGCTACCTGCGCCCCTAGGAGAGATATATTTTTGTGTTCTTGTTGAACTTCGGTTAACTCACATTACATATGATGTAGTTATGACAAATGACTTGAACTCTGTTCTCAAATTAAATAGGGTTGAAGGTACGACTACTTTAATGTTGTTTAATCTAACAGCTATGTTTTGAATTGTCATTCGTTTTGTAGAATGTAAAGAAAACAAAAGATGTCAGTTACAATTTTATCAAGTCTGATACGACTTCTTCAAATGTCTTTTTTTGACATTTTAGAAACGGTATTCTCTTTCTGCCTGTCCTTCTGATTTCTTTAACACCGTTCAGCTGATCGACTTCACACTCGGAGGGTGTAATCGTTTGAACCTAAAGGAGAGTCCAGTTTGAAGTTGATTGTTTGAGCAGTTTCTGGAGGAAGCTGCAGAGACACCAAACTGGCATGTGTTCTGCGTCTACACACGATGAAATAATGCTGAAAGCATCGACAACACAAAGCAACCTGCACATTCCAAAAGGTCACGCCCGCAGGCGTTGCACTATTAAGATTTAATCGGTTTTGGAAATTGTTGTAATTGTGTTGAGATTTCTCTTTTGTAATCTAGGCCTTTGTTATGATGTATTCTTGAAATATTTTAATGTACGAAAACAGTTACTGTACGTCTTCAGGCCATAGTTAGAGCACACTGTCATGCTCTTGGAAACACCAAAGGATCTAAACGTGTCATGACTGGTTGTCAGTGTCAAACACTTGAATCTTATTGATGATTTGTGTGTTGATTTTAAAGCAACAATCATTAAGATTATAGTTTCTCTTGTCCTAGTGGAGATTGTTTTAGCGGTCTTTGAGTAAGAGTCGCTGAGAGTTTGTAGCCTTCGTCATGTGTCGTCATGATTGTCCATGATACGTTCAATAATGGATTTGTAAATAAAGACATACATGTGATCATCACGTCTCTGTGACAGAGAAGACCAGCCAACTTTGCTATAGAGAATACAATGATGAGTGTTATGGGGTCTCCGGTTATGAATCTAAGAGCAGAGTGATAAACTGAATCTAGCGTTTTAAGAGTTGAAGCGGAGGCATGTCTATAGATGGTATCGCCGTAATCAAGGACTGACATAAAAACTGCTTCAGCAATATGTTTCCTACAATCAGGAGGGAACTTAGCTCTGTTTCTGTACAGAAACCCAAGTTTCTGCCGAAGTTTGCCGGTGAGATTTTCCACATGCTGCTTAAAAGTAAATGATTTGTCCAGCCAAATTCCAAGATATTTATATACTTTGACCCTTTCAATATTGCTGCCATTGAGTGTGGATAGTTGTAGGGTGTTAAAAACAATATCTCTGGCTTTGGAGAAGATCATATACTTAGTTTTACTGGCATTTATGATCAGTCTTAAGCTGATAAATGCCGTCTGCAAAGTGTTAAAAGCACATTGCAGTTTCTCTACAGCAAGCTGTACAGACTCAGCAGAACAATGCAGCACAATATCCTCCGCGTAAAGATGAATGTTACAGTCCGTGATAGACGAAACAACATTGTTAATATAGATTATAAATAATATAGGGCCCAGAACATATTGTCACACTGTTTACCTCTTTTGGCCAGTAAACGGTCCTGGCAGCATCTTTCATGCATGTCTGTGTCCGTGTAAGCTGCACGTTTATTTGGCCGGTCCTTCACACAACAATCACAACACAGACCAGAAACCAACAGATTTCTGGTGTTAGTATTCTCACAAGTACAGTTATGAGAGATACAGTCGTGATGTAATGCTGATTGAGGTGAAATGTCAGGGGGAAAAAAATCTACTTCACTGTCGTTGATCCGTAAAAGTAAACAACTGCACATTCTAGCATGGGGTGTTGGATCCACCTGAAGTTACACACGCCATGCCACGCCAAGACTAACAGAGATGGCTGTTTGGATACAAGTCCTGTGATGCCAGCGTTGTTTGGACTGCTAAGCTGCTTCATTATGTTTCTTTTTTCAACCTGCTAGGACTGACGTGTGCAGCTGTCAGTTAAAAGTTGACTTCAGGTTCACAGTTTGACTTTGTCCGATGACATGAGTAAAACAACAAAGCGTAAGAAAAACATATCAGATCACTTTTGTAAGTAAGTTCCACTAACAATGGCAGATGTACAAATAACATTAACAGGATATTTTCCATATGTTATCTCTTTGTCTTTTTATGCTACACTGGGGGATTGCCGTATTCTGAAATCTTCTAACTTTAAAGTCCAACTAGAAACAGTAAAATCCTGTTAAATGTAAATGTACCCCTCTCAGGTGCAGTTTCAACAAAACCTTCATGTTAGGTGTATTTTCTGCAGGAGTGCCATCATTTGTTTTTACTCCTTTACACACACCCTTCTCACATCTTTATTTGGTTCTTATCAATGCAACGTGGGACTAATGTGACCTTCTCATCCTCCTTGTCACTGAATGTGCAGCTCATCAGGGATTAGAGGGGATTAGGCCTCTCATTGTTGCACTTAAATTTCCCTTTCTACTGAACCATGTCTCCTTTCCATGAACGCAATCTGCACCTGAAGTGTTTTGACAGACAGGTGCCATGACGTAAAGGAGAAACTGTGCTTTTTGCAGCTCAGTGTGATTGGCTGTATAGTGGCTGAATGCAGTGTTTGGTTGAGTTGGGTGTGTTTCGGTGTATGTGCTTGCTGACACATGAGGTCATGGGTGTGTTGAATGACTGTGTGTGTGTGTGTGTGTGTGATTTGGAGGCAGTGGTGGTGTCCCAAGGTCATGTTGACAGTCCACACACAGACAGCGCCAGAGGAGAGCGCCAGCCTTGTTGACCCACTTTGCATGTTTTGTGTGCGAGTGTGTGCTGGGACTTGGTTCTGGCTAAGTTAGAGTGTTTGCTCAGGGAGTGGATCTGGCCACTTTATGCAAGAGTGCGTGTGTGCGTCCGTACGTGCATGCGTGGTTATGTTGATTAAAGCAAGGCTTCAGCTTAAGAATAAGTCATATACTATACAGTTTGTTTAAGGTGAGAGGCAAAGAGCTGTGAAATTATTGAGGTCAGTTAAGAACCCTCACAACGATTGTAGGATAAGCGTGTGTGAGTTCAGCTAACTCTTTAGCTGTGTTCTGTTGCTGCAGGGAAACGGTCTGTGTTTGTATAAAACATACATGACTCCCCTAAGAGATTTAGCTGTCTCCCTGTGTGTCTGTGTTTGTGTGTTTGAGTGTCACACATGTCAGGTTTATCCTCACTTCTCTTCTAACTTAAGACTCATATGTTTGTACAGTGACTCTGCTGGTTTCAGCATGTCTCGGAAAATCTCCATGATGCAGACACAAAGGCATACATGAATGTTAGCCTTTCCAGCACAAAGAACACCATTGTCTGTGTGCGTGCGTGTGTGTGTTTAGGTGTGTATACGTGCAGTTTGTACGTTTGTCTTTATTTGTTTCAGGGTATCTTCAGCAGATGACTTATCTAACTTTTTTTTTTAAGTTTCCTCAGAAGTGTCTCGGGAAAAGATAAGCATTAAAGTTACATACCTGAGCCAAGCTAAGGTGTGTGTGAGCCTGTGCGTGTCTGTGTGAGCACACAATCAAACTGAGTTGTGGTGCTATCTGGGTGGCTGTTATGTCCTTCCTCTAAACAACATTGGGTATTTTGAGGTTTGGGATCCACCCTGTACTTTTGGGTGGAGTCATACAAACACATTTATTTTACTGGGTGTTCTTTGCATCCCACTGTGTCAAATACATCCATGTTTAGACATTTGTATTCAAGTGATTCTTTTGTGTGTCTTGAATAATGTAAAAAAGGACAAAAAGTAAACATTTGTGTGTATTTTGACATTTAAATCCTTTTCTATCACATTTTATCACTGGTAACCTCTCTGCTGTTTATTTTACAGCCTGTGAAAATAATGAATGTACTGCTGCTGCATGAACAAACCTCATTTAGTGTTAATCTGATCTCATGTATTTCAATGTAATGCGTCTTCCAGAGCGAGGGGATCCCTGTCTAGATGCGGGTCGAGTTTGTGGTGGCCAGGTGGGAGTTGGAGGAGGAGGGGACTTGTCTATAAGCGTGGTGCCTGAGGAGAGGACGAAGAAGAGCAAAGAGGAGCTGAGGGAGCTGTGGAGGAAGGCCATCCTGCAGCAGATCCTCCTGCAGAGGATGGAGATAGAGAACCAGAAACTACAGGGTAAATTCAATGGATGTGGATGTAAACGCACACACATGCACACTTAGGAGCCTGCCTCGAGGTGTATTTGCATTTTTGTTCACATTCTTAAACACTGTCCTGTTATTTTATTTTATGCACACTCTCCAAAAATAAATGACAATGCAATGAGGATGACACTCGTTCTATAGCGATTATTTGCCTTGACAATGTTGAATGCATAACATGCACACAGCGTTCATTTAGCAGATAGGTGTGTACCTTTGCACTGGGTGTTCTTGCTGCACAAGTTGTGTGAGTTGGACAAACATCTGAGGAGCATGCATTTGGTGACTACATCTTCAGTTATCGGACCGAACGCAGCACTGTATGATAAAGTTTGGGATTGATGGGTAAGTGCACAACTACAGACTACAGCAGGCTGTGGGGTAACGATTGTTGTTCCATGCAACCGTCAGACACTTGCAATATAGATAAATCAGAATATGGCTGCCTGGTCCTGCAGAGTAGAATTGGATTTATAGTCTTGTCTATGTGAAGACGAGAACGGCAGCCAAAATTGTTTCACTGAGCGGTATTGGCATCATTCACACGGTGATGCTGTTGAATTTCTCTTGAAGCGCAAAAGCTAAACAAATATGTCTTTCTTTTATTCGTCCTGGCATCATGCCTTTCCAGGTTAGACCCTTCTTTAAAGATCAGGTTATATAATATATGAGTGAGTGTGCGTGTGCATGCGTTGTGTTTACTGGTAGCTCATAATTAAGGGCGTGCCAAGTGCACCGCCTCTTTTCTGACCCAGTTGGCCACATTTCAACACACACCTAGCAGTGCACCACACCCCTAACTACCTGCTCTGTATACTAACAATTAATAAACACACATACACGCAATACGTCATCCGTCACTCAGGTAGACATTTTTGCCTTTACATTCATTGTACATAGCAGAGTCTCATTGAGAGAATGTGGGTCATATTGATGTAAGACAAACAAGCACATGTTTAGTGGGCTCACACTGTACACACTAACATACTAAGCTTCAATGTGGTGCAACTGTCTTGGGCGTCTATAGTTTTATTGTTTTATTTCTCCACCTTTCTGTCCATTATTTGTCTGGGTGGAGATCGAATTCCTATCCTCTATTCTTTTATTTATCTCTCTCACCGCTGCCTGCTTTATGGGTCAACTGTGAAAGTGTGTGAGCGCATCTTTGTCAGCTCAAGGGTGGGGTATCCTATCTTGTGTGTTATCATGGGCGGAGTGCTCCGGCGACAGAAAGAGAAAGGGAGAGCAGCGGGAGGTTAGGAGAGGTTGGGAGAGGGGAGAGAATGAGTGCTGACTGGGCTGCAGCCAGCGAGCGAGTCGTGCTGGACGAGACTGTGCATGTGCAGAGACGGCTGATAAGAACGACAGCAGAGCCACTGCCTCTCCAGCAGCATCTATTCTTACTCTGGGTGTGTCAGCTACTGAGCCATCCAACTTCTCCTCCTCTGTTATACAAAAAGTGCATTCCAGGTCACTCCCTCTACTTTCCTGTCTTTGACTGCTGCAGGCCTTGATATATAGCACTCCATGTAAAGTATTCTAACCTCTTGAGATGCCATTAATTTATGTTGTGCCAAGTATTTTATTGGCTTGAGTTTAGTGTGAGCTGTATTCAATAAGCTCCACTTTTGCAGGGTACTTGGTGATCATGCAACACTTTAGCTTTGCAGATATTTCAGATCAACCCCCCCACCCCCAGAAATCTGCCCACAATATTCCTAATGTTTCCTGGAAGGTGTCAATGCAGGTCAAGACATGGAAGTGGGCTGCTATCTCTTTCCTGTCCCTTATTGATGATGTCACCCTCCCCAGCTCTGCCTGGCTGCAGCTGGTCACTGGGTGGACACCACACATGAGCGGGAAAGGGCGGGGAAGTCCTTAAGGGATCGGAGGGAGGGAGGGGGGGGGGAAGAGGGAGAGTATGGTTTTGACGAGAAAACGTGGAACTGGATGAGAAGAAAGGAGTGGAGAAGAAAAGTGAAAGAGAAGAAGAGAACGATGCTGGGTGTAGAGATGAGGGGAGAGGGAGAGGAAGGGTGTTGTCAAAAAGAAATGCACAGATGAGGGGTGCTGGGTGTGCCCTCACCTTCTTTGATCACTGGTGTCAATGTGTAAAAACGGAATTCACAGTTTTGTCTCTCTCTGCTAAGCTTATGTGCTGTTTGTCAAAGTCCAGGGCCCGCATCTAAACTGTTTTCGTCAATGTAAACGGAAGCTTAGCATCATTTTTTGCTGCAGCAGGAGCTTTTTTCTGAGAAAAATCTCTAAAAAACAATGTTACATGACCTTATCAAACCCAAACAGAACACAGGCATAGGGAGTTAAATTCACCTTAGCTAGAAAGGGAGGTTTTGTTTTTTGGAGCCCTGATAAAGTGTACAGTATTTATATTGAGTACAGCAGTTAGTTCACTTGGATGCTTTTTGTCATTGCAAAACAAAAGGATAGCAGAAACCATTCAGGGCTGGGGGTCCATAAAGGGGAAAAAAGCTAGCATCTGTGCAGGTGAGCTCAAATATGTTTGAGGAACACTAGCCAGGTGTTTCCAGTAGGACAGATCAGGGATGCATGGGTTGTTGCATTATTAATGCGTATTATCTTGTGTTTGTAGCTTCAGAGAGCGACCTGCAGAACAAGCGCCTGAAGCTGGACTACGAGGAAATCACTCCCTGTCTGAAGGAGGTCACTCTGGTCTGGGAGAAGATGCTTGGAACTGCTGGGAGAGCAAGGGTTAAATTTGACCCAGAGACCATACATGCTGCTGTTGCACAAGGTACATATAGTTTCCACTAATACGTGTATCAGTGCTTCTTTGAAATGTTTGTCCCTTTGCAAAATCACCAGGCATAAGCAAATATTGACCAAAGCTCTAAAACAGAAAGTTTGTGTCCTGACTTTTCTCTCTTTGAACCTTCTCTGAAAAACATCAATTCAAAGTGTTTTTTTTTATTCTTTCCTTTAGTGCACACGGTGACGTCAGTGTGTATTCAGCAACTTGTCCCCGACTGTCTATCAGTTGTTTTGTGCTGGCTGACTGTTCTGTGCGTTTTCTGGTATCAGCATGTTCTGCACAGGAGGACGGGAGGGTTATCTCCTCTGTGAGAGAACTTGGTGAAGTAACTACAGAGGCCAGTCACTACATCATTACGCAACATGTCACCACATATAAATGGTGGCAGGGGTCATGAGTAGTGCTTGAGGTTTGCATGTTTGAACATCCTCCTTCTGGGATCTTTACAGGATGAGTGTCTTTGGTGTTTTCTTGTTTTTGATAGAAATATTTGTATCCATTATGCTGATTTCTGGTTTCATATTGCCCCTCAGAAGAAATGTTCAAGAATTTGAAAGCCCTTCAACTACAGTACTATGAACTATTTACTAATTTACAGGCTCTGTAGATTTATGATTTAGTTCACCTGAAAACTGCACAGATAGCTGAAAGCACAAAATAACTTACTGCCAAAGTGTAGTCAGAGGTTGTTTGAAATCAGAGGGGATCAGGAATATTTAAAACCAACAACACAATGACAAGGAGAATAAAAAGCAGAATTGTGTGGCCATGAAGGGGATGAACTTGAGGAACAGCTTTTTGATCTGTACAAACACTGAAGCTGAAGGGAATTGCGCACATGCAGAGTTGTTGGAATCGGGGGAGTTGCCTAACATGCAGCGAAGAGTCTGGGAAGTTTTGACCAACAAAAAGATGTGACCTCTTTTAAAGCTGTTAAATGTCACAGAGACAATAAAAAAGGTTTAGATGAGCTGTGAAGGCCGTAAAGGACAGTATGTCAAACATCCTGTTTCCTAAATTGTTAATAATTAGCCTCACGCCGCTCACCTGGGGCCTTCAGATCAGAATGTGGTCGTTCAGGGCGGCTCCCTGCTTTGCATAAATGAACACGGTGTGCCCCCAGCAAAACTTACCTGGATGAAATCATTGTGCAATTTTTGATTTTCTTTCAAAAACTGAATCTGAAAAAGAAAGCCCTATTCGACCTCGCCTCTGTGATCTAATTTGTTGCGATGCTCCAGATGAGGTTCAAAGAGGTTTATACTCTAAATGCACTTACTATAGTTCTATCTATGTGATGTAGAATATTTACAAACAGATATTTGTTACTCGGGTCGAGAATGAATCTCAGAATAGAGTCCTGTATCATCTCTTCCTTTTCTGTGGCTAAACAAACTCACTCAGAGTAATTACTGGTCTGACATGAGGTATTTTTACAGCCACGTTAAGTCTCCTTTCAGTGTCTTCAGCTCCTCGACATTGACCACACTGTCATGTCCCAACGTCAGAACTCCTTATGTTTTGCATACTTGAGAGAAAATTTGCATACAAGTGATAGAAATCGACCTTTTACAAGGAATGCACCTGAACTCACGGTTAAAGCATGACATACCAACCCCATCTTACTCAGCCACACCCTACTCCTCTTCCATCTCTGTCATCCCCCGCAGGTGTCCCACGGCAGCATCGCGGGGAGATCTGGAAGTTTCTCTCTGAACAGTACCTGCTCAGACAGACGGTCCCCTCCCGACCGCCCGCCAATCACACTCCGTACAAAGAGCTGCTGAAACAGCTCACATCACAGCAACACGCCATCCTCATAGATCTGGGTAATTCTCTCTCACACGCACACTCACACGCACACGCACGCACACACACACACACACACACACACACACACACACGTACACGTGTTTGAATCTTTGATGGAGAAGGAGGCTGACAAAGCTTCACATGTCATACAGCCACATTAGATACATCACCTCATTAAAAGAAGATCATTCTTTTAAATGGACTTTAAAGCAAACACAGACTTGTCCGGATCAAAATCTTAAAGAAACCAGAAGTACCGCTTTTGTCCACACGGGCTGTCAAACTTTATAATAAAAAAATTGAATTTCCAGACATTTGCTTCAATCATAACTGAAAGTGTAACTTCAAACTCAGAGGGACTAAGGAGTTTTTTGCTGACATTATTGGATGGCATTGACGGTTTTTTACAAGTTACTCTGCATTGATAAGTCCCAACTCGTTAACTTCATGTCAGTATGGATTTAAGCTATAATCGACGCACGACATGCACATTTCAAAAATTACCTCTTTATTCCACTTTTAAATGAACTGATTACCTCATTGGTCTAAAGATGATTTCTCCGTAGATAATGTTGTGCAAGTCTGTTTTTGAAATTGTATACAGTGCTTTGTTGTTTAACATTACTTGGGAGTGAATTCCATTCCTGCATCGCTCTGTATGTTACCGAGCGTTGAGATGATGATGTTCTTGATTCAATTTGTTTTGGAAAGAAATGCACACATACGTAGTCATCAACTTCATTATTTCTATTTCTACAAGAATCACATGTTAAACCTTTGAAGGTCAAAATGTCTTTAACATTTCAATCAGTTGTGTCCAAACTTTTACCTGGTAGTGTACTTTAAAAACAAAGACCAAAAACAAGGTCTAAAAACAAGTCTTTTTGCAATAATGAGTCATGAAAAGGGGCTTCATCCTCTAATCGGGGGCGTCGTATATTCAGACCAACATGGTAATATGATGTATATGTGGAGATCGCTGACAGCTTTTTAGATGTGGAGAACAACAAACGCCAAAACAGTGATAAAAGGTACCAAAGCTCATTTTCAAAGTTTCTCACACATCTGACCCAGAATCACACACACGCACACAAAGCACCTACACCCCACCCATTTCACACCCACATTCATACATACACATCGACCCACACATCTATCCCTGCAGCACCTCACCTCCTCTGTCTCTACTGTTCACCCCTTTGTCTTTCATCCATCTGTGTTATTCACGGGTGGAGACAGAAGCAAACGGCGTGCACGGTGACGGTTGATAGCGTGGTCCGAAGGTGTTATGCGCTGTAGGATCAAAACACGATGCTTATACTAAAGCAGAAAAAAAGTGTGCGGAAACTCAAGGCTGTTATTTCAATCAGTCAGTTAAGAAATGTTAGGTAAGGGGGCGTAGATTTTCTGAGGTTTGGGGGTTGTGAAGCACAGCCCTCCCACACCTCCCATGCAACACACAGAACAGACACTCACCGATCTTACCTTGAGGCAGGGGAGGGAGTCGTTGCATTATGTTCACAAACATAAAGCCCCTCCAGCACATTCCAGAAATACACACTCACACCGTTGTCATTGTCTTCTCCAAAGCCTTACTGTCACACACTGTAAGTCAAGAAGTCCTCAGTCCAAAAACACACACACACACACACACACACACACACACCTGCCAATTACCCACCCGTCCCGTGTAAGAATGCTCTCAAACAGATCCACGGTCATTATGTTGTCATGTCTGAAAGGCACACGTCCCGTCCTGCATTACATGTTAAGCTGCCGAGAGAGAGTATGCAGCCTTTACTTAAACATGAATGCATGTGTGTGCGTGTTTTCATGAACATGTTTGTGAACACGAAAAAAGCTCTCATCCTAAGGCAATGTGAAGCTGCTTTGTTCAAACAAGTGGTGCGCACCTACAGGCCCTGGTGTCTTATGGATCACTCAGGATTCTTTTCAGGAGCGTCAGACAGCATGTAGTAAATCACATCTATTGAAGCTGCCTTTTTTTTAGATGAATATCAGGTCTATCGCAGACATCATGTAGACACCGCGTCTGGAGGAGGAATTCCTTCTAAATATAAACAGTGCCGATGTTTTGCAATAAGGATCATGTCTGCTCTCTTTTCTTTCCTAGGTCGCACTTTTCCCACTCATCCATATTTCCAAGCCCAGCTGGGTGCAGGACAGCTGTCTCTGTATAATCTACTCAAGGCCTACTCCCTTCTGGACCCTGAGGTATTATCTAATGTTAATTATGTAGTCTGTCTGAATCCCCTTCACTTGATGAACTGAATGGAGTTGTGTTCTGCCTTCAGCTTTCTCTCCCTCCTCCTCGCCTGTGCAGACGTTGAGTCTGTTGTTGTTTTTATTGCAGGTGGGCTACTGCCAGGGCCTGTCCTTCATTGCAGGAGTGCTGCTGTTACACATGGGGGAGGAGGACGCCTTCTACATGCTCAAGTTTCTCATGTTCGACGTCGGGCTCCGTAAACAGTACAGGCCTGACATGATAATCCTGCAGGTAACATGTGCACATGAGTCTCTTTGTCCCACATTCACTGTAGCAAACAGACTCATCATGTAGATAATTTCTCTGCTTCTCACACCCTTTTCATTCATGAATTACATCACTATGTTTTTATATGCCCATTAATCACTCCGCTTATTCTTGACACACTTTTCATATGAAAGATGATTCTTCTCATTCCTCGTGATCTCGTCAGCATGACATCGATCGGCTCTCATTTCAATATTTTATAATTAAACAGAAGCCGATCATCGGTTTTAGTTGAAACCTGGTTTGCGTGGGAATTCAGCTCCATTTATACCTGATGCAGGAGGTTAACAAGAATCCCGCTAAAGATATCTGTGACGCAGGTTTTTAATTTGAATGGAGCGTCAGATTTCACCCTGAAATAGAAAAACTGTAACCAAAGACTGATGCACTGATCAGGCTGTATCAGGATTGTGTTATTTACCCCACGGCCATTCTTTCTGTTATTTTCTCTGTTACTTAGCAGCTTGTGTTGTTATGTGCTACACACATCAAGTTAACTATAGAGAGTCATGATCCCGGCCACTAGAACGTTTTTAAAGACCTGCAGGGTTATTTCTTGATCTTACTGTAACTGGTCTTTAAGAAGTAACAAAAAATTACTTCTCCATTTCAGTAGCCGCTGTAGCTCTGATGTGTATTCATATCTGTATAACTATGCTCCTGTCAGACACCTGTGAACAAGGTGATATCTCATATTGCTGATCTTGTGCTGTACACCTTTTCCCAAGCTCACATTGTGTGTTTTTGATGTTCTTGTCAGATTCAGATGTACCAGCTGTCCCGGCTGCTCCATGACTACCACAGGGATCTTTACACCCACCTGGAGCAGCAGGAGATCGGGCCAAGCCTGTACGCTACCCCCTGGTTCCTCACTGCCTTCGCCTCACACTTCCCCCTCGGCTTTGTGGCCAGAGTCTTCGGTAAGCTTTGAGAGCTTCTCCTGTGTGTCTGGACTCATAGGTCACACTAGTTATGTTAGATTGTTAGAGGTGGGGAGAGAACAGGATGGTGGATCAGTACTTACATGAAGATCTTAAGATGGTCTCCACTCCTCGGTTTACTTTTCAGTCCGATCTAAAATGAGACTGATGGACGCTGGGAAGGAAAGGTAATAAGTAAACTTTACTAAAAGGATTTGGCTAAATTTGAGGAAATAAAAGGTTGTAGAACAAAATTCAAACAAGAAATCTTTAAAGTTTGGCAGTGGGTCAGAGAAGAAGGGCGTGGTGTTGTAAGTTAATGTATACGCTGAAGTTTGATGATATTCACACATTATTTAAATCTACCCGGATGTTTCTCTGAAATAAAATCTCCCATCGAGTCAGCAACACGCTGATGTTTTCCTCGGTCGTGACCTTTTTATCATTTGTGTAAATATCATCACACCCACAGCCTCCTCATCTACGTCTTTCTCTTTTCATGTCCTCGCTTTCTTTCCTTCTTCATTCCTTCCTTACTGTTGTTTTCATGCCTAATTTCCTACTCAGTGCTCGGTCAGTGAGCCAGACTCTCTGGCTCCTCGCGCTCATCTGAGCAGAACCGTGTGTGTGTGTGTTTGTGCGTGCATGTGTGTTACATAGAGAAGGCATCATGGTAGCACTGTTGAGTCTTTGATGTCACACCTCCACTCTTATTCCTTAATCTGTTGTATGATCTCATGCAATCCTGCCTCACCCCTACTCCACCCTGATGCCTTCACAGCACACACACAAATGCACACACCTACTCTGCATGTTCACCCTTTATTTATGTTAGCTTTCTATTGACGTCAAAGCATCTTTCATTTATCAAAGCCTTTTAGTCACCAATCATCCGGGTAAGCTGCTTCTTCGTGAGCGCCTGTCACTTTTGATTTAAAGTTATGTCTCACCCTCCTTTCTCATTGTTTTTCTGTCAGATATGTTGTTCCTTCAGGGGTCAGAGGTCATCTTTAAGGTGGCCCTGAGCCTGCTGGGGAGCCACAAACCTCTGATCCTGCAGCATGAGAACCTGGAGTCCATAGTGGACTTCATCAAGACCACGCTGCCAAACCTGGGCCTGGTGCAGATGGAGAAAACCATCAACCAGGTTAGAACAACAAGCTGTCAGTATGACGTCACTTTAACCACTGAAAACATGAAAACAATACGGAGTGACTCATCTGTCTTTGGTTGTTTTGCTCACTAAAGAGTGTTGTTGATAGAAGCGATTGGTCCTATTTTTCTTTATGTTTAAGGTGAGTGTATAAAAGGTTATATTTGCTCAGAAAAGGTCTGTAATAACTTTATAAATTCAAGGGGAAGAAATCTGATACTTGCTTACTCTCCAGCCTTTAGGAGGAATTCAGATCAAGCTCAATGTTTTTCGACTGAGAAATGACCTCCAATATATTTGTGAGTGTATATAAATTGCAGTAGTTTCCTAAATCAGCTGCATACTGCTCTTTAAATATGTGTTGCACAGGAGGAAAAAGTGTACAGGGAGACTATTTCCAGCCAAAGAATAAAGAGAAACTCAGTACAGTGATTACTGCAGAAGTGTATTTCCATAAAGTGAGGGAGCTCTCTGATTAAAAGAAAAGGGTCATTGATTTAAATATCCTGTCTTATATTGTTTAGTATACTTTCTGTGTCTCTCATTTCACATGGTATACATAGAACAATCTGTCCCATAAAATCAGTGCAGAAGTTTGAATTGAGTAAGCCTCACCCTCAGATCCCTTTACGTTGTTGGAAAGTTGCCAATAATCTTAAACTATGAACCTGAATCTATTCCTGCTCATCACATGTTACAAATCTCTTTCTCTGGAAAAGCCTAAGGGCTGTGACGACGCTACCTCCTCCATCTTCCATGAGCGTCCTATATTATTTAGCGGCTTCACGACCTTCACACAATACCTGTATAATTATATCTAACTTGCCCTCTGACTTTGGAGATTGTAAACTCGACCCAAAAGCCTTTTGCTATACACGGTGTAGTTGAAGACATCTGCAGTATGGGGTTGGGGTAAATCATGTTGTTGTTTTGGGTCATCAAATGATTTAAGTGTATTGCCGTCGCTTACATTTTCTAATAAAGCATTTTATGATTTATGTTGTTCGTACACACCAACACCAAACTCTACAAATTGTCACGTGTGACTGCAAACTCAGATGTTTCCGCTGGACTTTACTGGACTGTTTGCCTGATGAAGGTCTAGTACAGAAACATTGCAAATAAATGTTTGTTTGCAAGTTAGACAGTGTGCTGAAGTTTGCCTTTAAGTGTTTGATGGAAGTTTTTTCCGATTCTCTGGACTTTACCCAGACTGTTTTCAACCAAACACCAAGTCAAATATCAGTGAAGAGAAGATGTGCGAACACAGCAGGAAATATTCAGGACATTCAGTATATCACAGGCCGGTGAGCGACCAGAGTGTGATCTCAGTGCATGTAAAGAAACTGCTTCATACTCTTTACTTCTCGTCAGTTCGTTCTTTACCACTTTACCATGCTTGTAGCTGTTTTTTCTTAACTTTTTGCTATTGATGCTGTTTATATGCCTGTTTTTGTTTTTGAGCTGTTGTAACAACTAAATTCCCCCCATTGGGGGATCAATAAAGTTTATCCTTATCCTTACTTACCCTGATACTGTGAATACATCCAATCACACAAAAGCATTTATATAAGGGTGAAAAAGACTGTCATCAAAGTGTAGGATGGGAAACAACCCTGAGAGGGAGATATGTGAAGAAGAGTTCAGGGGCAGTTTGTGTTTTTTTATTAGTTTTTGGACACAAATGGAGGACAGAGGTGGAATAACAAACAAAAGGCTTTAAAAACAAAACAAATGTTAATAGAATTACTGTTGGTTTGGGTAATGTGAAGGGGTGTATTTTCAAAATAAATGAATGGAGACAATCCCCAGACTTATCTCCCAACACCAACATATCTCTCAACCCTCTGGTGGGTGGAATGAAAAGGTTATAGGTTATGTAACCGTTGGATCAGCGTCCAGATGAGATCACCTCACGGTGCCTGTGTCAGAGTGTTTGTGTTGTTGTTGTGAAACATGTAAACGTTTCATCATGAGATCTGATTTTATGACTCATGACGACGATAAAGAGACAAAGTAATTACACCTCAATGACACAACAAATAAAACCCAATGATAATGATTTGAACCACACCCTCTCCTCTGTGCAGTGATGAGGCCAGCTGACAGGTGGAGCATCAGAGAAGTCGTCATATCACCTTCACCTTTGTGTCAGTAATTGTTGAAAAAGTGGATCCATTATGTGAAAGTACACTTTGAATGCCTCCGGTAACCAAAAATCCCAGAGCCATGAGTCATTTTTTATAACATTTGACACAAGTGATGAGTCAAACCCAGGTAGAGTAGACAGATATTATCAAGCTATGCTATAGTATAGAAGCTATGCATTTACCTTATAATTTGACCGAAATAGCAAAGGGCCGTTGACTCATGCTGTAGCTTGCTGGTACTTTCCCTCAAGCGCCACTTATCCACGTCAGGGTGTCTATATGTTCAATGAGGTGTGACTCAAAGTTTCACCACTCACACGAAAAAAACAGGGAGTGTCCCTCCAGGATGTTTGGAGCCTCAAGTGCAAAACATGTATCCACTGTTTATCTTCTGGTTTGTAGTAAGACGGGAACAGAAACCTGCTAAATCTGAGTCATTTGTGACATTGACCTTCTGTTCTCGTTGAGGTCATCTCTCCTATCAGTCATGATAACACTCAAGAGATCTGAGGGCGGCTTCTCACTTCTCTGTCATTGTTAGAAGAACGTTTTAAACAACCCCACAGTCAAGCCAAACTTAAATTGAAGAGAAAGTAAAAACAAAATTCTAAATCTTACAGCCTGATTGATTTTTTTTAGCCAAATAAAGTTGTAAAAATCTTCTTCACCGAGATTAAAATCAGATCTTTTTTGCCTTGTGAAAAAAAGTATTTTCCCCTAATGAAAAAAGCAAGATAATAAAGGTGCTCTTAGGTTCATAGATACGATAAGATCGATACGATGGGATACACTTTAATGTCCCCTGAGAGAAGTTTGTCTTGGACTCCAGTGCTCCACTCAATTAAGCTATTAGAGCAAGAACAATAGCAATCTGTGCTGGTCGCACGCATTGCTTCCTGGTACATGTAGACACTGCAGGCAAGGCTCCACCAGAATGAGAACTCAACTTTCTTCCTTCTTCCTACGTAAAGAACACACTGAGGATTTCATTGCTCATGCATTTGCATGCTAATGCCTGTTTAAAGTTTGATAAAAGCCTAGTTGTTAAGTGACTGTTGAGCGGATCAAATATTGCATAAATGCTGATTCGTCGTACCTCAACACAGAATATTCATCTGCTTAACGCTTGTGGACGATTAAACTCGGAATACAAAACAGAAACTACGATGATTCTGATACCCAAGAAGTTCATCATTTTAAAATTGTTGCCTTACATTGTGAATACTTCTTGTTTTCTCCTCAGGTGTGTGAGATGGATATGTCCAAGCAGCTGCAGGCCTACGAGGTGGAGTATCACGTCCTGCAGGATGAGCTGCTGGACACGCCCCCCACCCTCAACCAACAACAGAGAGCTGCGCAGCTGGAGAGGACCAATCAGAGCCTCCGACAGCAGAACCTTGACCTGCTTGAGGAGCTGCAGGTACACACAGACTCCCAGAAATACACAATGTCACCTTCCCTTTACACTATGTTTCTTTTTTAACAATCACTCTCTCTCCCCCTCAGGTTTCTCACGCTCGTGTCTGCAACCTGGAGAGCCGCGTGGAGACTCTCGCACAGTCAGAGGGCCGCCTGAAGGAGCAGGTTTCTGCCCTGCAAGAGGAGAAGAAGCAACTCGCAAGCACCGTCACATGCTTACAGGAACTTCTCACCAGCCTCGGCATTCACAACAACCCAGATGGACACACACTCCCCTCACTCTCTGAAAGACACACATCTACAGCAAATGTGGAGGGGCTGGGAAACAGAACTGTGGACTCTCTTCCTCCCCCTCTGGCTCTTCCAGAGGGCTCATAACCACACCTCATAATCTTCCAAATGGTTAGGTTGACCGGAGGAGGTGCTGAGGAGGAGAAGGTTGAGGAGACGGTTAAGACGACTCTTTACCTCTGCCTTTATCCTGTTTCTAGCTTGTGAATGTTTTAATGAAAAAGAGGAAACTCTGAGGAAGTTGGACCTAATAGAGAGTAGAGAGGAAATAGAACAAAATTGGGGATGAGGTTAAAGAGAAAGTAGAAATAAGGATAGAAAAGCTGTAATATCAAAACGACACGAGTGCTACTATCAGCTCTCTAAAAAAATAGAAATGATTCTTATTATCTGACCAACAATCCCTAAAGATAGCACTGTCCTATTGGGCCTCTACTGTCCAAACTACAGTTACATTTGCACCTGGAATGTCTGTCTGTCTGTGAGTGTCTCCAATGTGTGTTTGAGTTGCAACACGGCTAAAAAAAGCCAAAGAACGTTGTCGTCATCGTTACCAAACAAGCTCACGCGAATAACGTGTCATTGATCACCCAAACACGTAACAATGTGAGTAATCGAAAGATTCAACGTGTCCAAAGAAATAGAAAAGAGAAGCGAGCTAAAGGGACAGATGAAGAAGAGACTTCAGGACAAAGTTTCATTTTGTTCCTCTGGTGTAAAAGTTGAATATGACATAAATGATATTAGATCTTGGTGCTTCTATTCAGAGAGCAGAGGGGAACTATTTCTGATTCTCTTCAGTATTCCAAAGTTTGTTACCTAATCCTAAACGGTCTCAACCTTATCTAGCTACAGTATGATGAAGGCAGAAAAACACAACACCATCATCACCTTTCAGTTCCAAGAAAACAAAGGTTGTAGCCGTGCCCTTGTAGTGCACATTTCCACAGATCAGATACTTTGAATAAGAACAGAAAAACATTCTTAATGTCTGAAACTTCACACAGGAAACCAATCTGTCAGCTACGAGTCATTTACTGTATTCATCACACTGAGCTCCTTCAGGCCGAGCTGCTGCTTGCTGTGTTTGTATGTTAACGTCTTTTTGTGTTACTGTGTGCGTGTGCGTGTTCGCCTCACAAATCTGTTGATCTACACTGTAAAGAAATGTTGCTTTTACTCCAGACTCTCCTTGCACATTTTGTTTTAATGATTGTAATTCTGTACTTTAAAATACATTTCATATCCTTTCAGCACATCTGAAGCCAGTGTTGTTGTTTTTTTCACGTGTTTGCCTACAGGTGTGATGTGACTGATAAAGAAGGTGTAGATTGTACCACCTCCTGTCCAAACATGTCAGTCACTTTGAACGCCAATATTCGGTTTCAAGCATATGGAAGTTCACTGTACACAGTATTTAAAACACAGACATGCATCTCTTTCAAGGAACTCCTCCAAGACTAGAGAGAAAGACATGTCTGGGCAAGTTGTGGCTCTGTTTGTGTGCGTGTGCACACAACAGAAATAGTAACTAGAGCAGAACCTCAGACAATCCTAAAAGTACACGTGAAATAAGAATTGTGTAATGATAAATACTCTCAGGTCATTGCCTTACAACCTTCTGAAAAATATAAAAGATTGTACATTTTTTCTGCACATTTTGAACGAGTCTTTTGGCTTTTTTTCCTTCTTTTTTTTTTTAAGATTCCTCAAAGTTGACAGTAGTTTACGATGACATCAGAGCTCCCAGCAAGACTTTTGTCTCCTGACATTCCTGTTTGAGGTCCTCTCAATGAACCTATTAATCAAACAGCTGGTGACGCTGGAGCCGACTATTTCTCCGGGTGTTTTTCTGTGTGCACATGAGCATAAGTATCAAAAATCATTACATAAAGGCTATCACAGATTATTAACTTGGTGTCTAAATATTTAAACGTACTATTGTTCAATTTGTGGGTTAATTTTGGGTCAGTTTTCAAAATGATCTGTGCCAATGACTTTAGAGGCAACATTCACAAAGGAGACGTTTTCACACAGCTGTGTTTCAGAGGTCAATCTTGGACTACAGTAATGTGGTTCAAGCCTTGTTGTTGGCTAAGTTTAACCTTGAAGTGTCTTTGACATGTGAAAATGAAACCAATGCACAAGTGCAAAATAAACTGCAGTTCCTCAAGTGTCCACTAGAGACAGACTCCGAAAGCTAAGGAATCCTAATTAGGTCCCATATTACAATTAAAAATTAACACTTTTACAGCCTCGTTAATGTTTCATACAGTTTATGGTCTTTACTGTAGTCAGTGAATCAAAGTAAAATGCTTCTGTAGATTGGCCTAGCTCTTGGGTCGCATGCCATGTACTAAGGCTATGGTCCTCTATAGTGGAGGGCCCTGCAGCCTAGTCACACCCAAGCTGACTAGGTTTGTTTGTGGCATTCCCCACTCCATCTCCCTATTTCCTGCTTTATAAACTGTCGACCTAATAGAGGCAAAAAGCCCACAAATAAATACTAAAGCAAAATGCTACTAAAGAATACTTGTGTAATAGCTCCCAGACAGTTGCTGAAATGTTGCTCTTGAAATGACTTTTGAACTTTCCGAGACAAGATCAGACAAAAAGACTTTCAGAGGGATCAGCAGAAGAATCACGCTGTAATTAATCAAAGACCGTAATTAATTCTTTCAGTGCCTCTGATGACTTTGCTTTAAAGACGGAGCTTAAGAGTTGATCCAAACCAAACACTCCTCCTGGACGGAGATTTCCAAGAAGCAGCAACAAAGCGAGTCAGGTTCTTGACGAACACGCCCTCCTCCACTAATGAGAGCGATCAGCAGGTAGACTGTAGACTGCTGGATGATGTGAACACACCCTGAAGACCACCTGAACCCGCCTCACCCAGGCTCCGCTAATCTGTGATGATCTCTTTGGTGCTTATGTGGATTTTATTTTAAAGCCTCATAACCCCTGACCGAGCAGCCCTGCCCATGTCGTGTGTGTGCCTGTGTTTAAAGCTCGGTTATGATGCAGTGCTGTTGTGATATGTGTGTGCATGTTTGTTTTTGTCCACACCTGCTGCATCAGAGCTCCTGCTTCTAAAGAGCAAAACGTTCTTGTGTGACTGTGGTTAAAACTTGGCATCTGTGGGCAGATTTTCTTAAGTCCCTGGTGGAGTGAACAGAGAGGCAGCATGCACACTCAAAGGATGCCTTTTCTGTGTGTAAACAAAGCGTGTGAGTACAGTGTATCTGTGTGTGATGGCCGAGCGAAGTGCCAGGGGCTGTGACGTTGCCTTGAGTTTTGTTTTATTTGACTTGGCGTCCATTTATCCCTCCACACTCCACCTCAGCCCTGCCCTGCCCTACACCGAGCTCCACCACATGCACATATCCTCCTTCAACCCTGACAAACCACACTCTGAGAGAGCCAGAGAGAGAGCCAGAGAGAGAGAGAGAGAGAGAGAGAGGGCATTTAAAGCTGTAAATGTTTGTAACATGTAGATAAACAAGTCCTTTCAAGAGATTGAACTCACTAGTGTGAGTCTGCTGCTCCGAAACACAAAAGTACATATACAAAACAAAATCTTTGCATTTAAATGCTTGAAAATTCTGGATTAAAGCTCTTAATCTTTGTGTGTGGGACGTGGCATTAGATATGAATATTTGGATGACAGGTAATGAATGATCGACATAACAATCTTGAAGTAGTTGTAGATAATAGCATTGGTTGAGTGAAGTGTATGTGGAGGTTATTAAATATCAGTTATCCCTGTGTTGAACAGAACTGGGACAATATGCTTGTCAGTCAGCAGAAACCCCTCTTCTTCCTCTCCCTTCTTCCCCACCTCTTCTGTCTCTGTCTTTCTGTCACTGTCTCTTGCCTATCTTGTCATGCGACTGGCGCGGCTGCAGCTCAGTTGGTAGAGTCAGTCGTCTCTCAACTGGAAGGTCGAGGGTTCGATCCTCAGCTCCTGCAGCTACATGTCCGATGTGTCCTTGGGCAAGACATTAACCCCAAGTTGCTCCCGCTGCTTTGGCGGCGGCTTATGAATGTGTAGAAATGGGATTAGTTACTTCTGATGGTCACTTTAAATAGCAGCCTCTGTCGTCAGAAGACTAGAAAAGAAATATACAAGCTCAAGTCCATTTATCATTTCCTCTCTCTTCTTCACCACCTTCTCTGTCTCGGTCTTTCTCTCAGTCTCTTCTTTATCTTGTCGTGTGTTTCTGTTCCTCTCAAAATGGAGCTTTGAGTGACAGTGTCCCGTCACGGTGAGGGACGTAAACACAGTGTGTGTCCTTTGATATTGATGTAAATGTTGCTGATGCAACATCCTCATTTTATCAATAACTTTCCCTTTTTAAGGGAAAAAAATCTGCAAGTATAATATAGATGAGACCACCTTCAAATTCTGTAGTGACCAGCTCCCTGTGTGCAGCTGCCTGCCCATGAGTAAGGTCTTTTACCTGCTCTTTTTGTAAAGTGTTTGATTTCAGTCTGTCAGTGAATCAAATGTTGTCATCCAAAAACCCGAGCCAGAGGAGAAAGTTACAGCTGAGTATTAATCAGCTCACCTTTACGCACCATTGAACACCAACCTGATCCTTTTATGTGCTGTATAAAGTGATTTAGGTGGATGTAATCATTAATGATGCTCTGTTCAAAGACATCATCAGACACATCAGGTGCTGAGAAGAGAGCTGGCTGGTCAGTCCAAAAGGTCAAACAGACTCAGTAACAGCTCATAAAGCAGTAAACGTCGATAAGGAGCTACTTCACCCGCAGCACCTGCAGCCATAAAAACCATAAAGAGAGCTATTGATTATACCTGAGCTGTGACGGCTCCGTCAGACTGCTCCTCTCAGGAAACCTTCAGTCGGACATCAGTCTGAGCTGTCTTTTGAATATTAATCGAAAATATGTATAACAATGATTTTGAATCAGCTTTATAAACTTGCACTTGGGCATCAGATAGCCTTGAGGTTATATCACACACCCCACGTACAGAGGGGGTAATCCTCAAACAGCCCAGGTATGACTCCGACTCTCAGCATGTTAACGTATATCATTCCCCACTCTATCATCCCACTTTCTCTCTGTCATCTGTCGTCCTCTTCAATTTTGTTTTGACCGACTTCATGATAGAAATCTTTGGATAGGAAGAGGACTCAGAAGACACTGCAGCCTGCCATTTTTTCATTTGTCTCATTTCTTTATTTTATTCTTCTAAAAATCTAAATAAACCCACAGATGAACTAAGAAGTTCTGCGTAAACAAGTAAGGGTCTGTTATTTAAATTGTTGAACATGTTGAACATGTTGCAACTATTGCACACAATATTCAAGCCTCTCAGGGATCACATGTCCTCTGTGAGTCCTCTGCAGAATATTTGCACTATAACTTATATAACGTGTTATCTTGTTGTAATCTTTACAGCCGTGACACAATTGTCTGTACGAAAAAAAAACCCACAATGTTCCTTGCAATCATTTTCTATATATTTGTACTTATGCAACAAATCACTTCTTGGGCTGTTGGCTAAGATGAAGTGTAGTAGCTGTTCTTATCAGTTAAGAATCTGACTTGCTCCTTCAACTCCACGCATTGACTCGGTATCGTAGTCCCTCTAGGAACAGTGCACCTCCATCTCAACAGCACCATGACTACTGTGGACACCTTCAGGTTTCTGGGATCCACAGTCTTTGGGACACTGAAGTGATCCTCCCACAAAGACACTATCAGGAGAGGATGTAGTTCCTGCGCCGGCTCAGGAAATTCAAAGTGCCTCAGGAGCTGCTGATCATGTTTAATCTGTTCTCTGGATGTCCATTACTGTTTGGTTTACCACCAAACAGGACAGACACAAAAAAAGAATCAGACACACCTCGGACACAAAACTGTTTAAACTCCCCTCTGGTAGGCGGTACAGAGCACAGTCCACCAAAACATCCAGACACAGGAGCAGCTTCTTTCCACAGACAGTCTCAGAACTCTATAAATAACCCTGTAGCATAAACATCCACTGTGCTGTAAATAAGATTTTTTATATTGACTCATGTAAATTACATCCCCTCATCTGTCTTCATACCATGCCGGCTGTTTTTAATGTATAAACCAGAGACTCAATATAAACATGGATTTAGCCTGAGTGACGTCACCTATTGGTTACTGAAGAGGGTTTCAGAAGGCGGTTACCATGCTGGAAATGCTGTCTCAACCTAACTTTCAGTCAACCTAACACCAGGCTATGAGATGGAGCTGAGGCGGGTTTTGAGCCACGAGACAAACAGGTACACCGAGCCAGCCCGTCAGTCAGGTCAGCCACGTGACGTATTATCAATAACTCTTATCCTTTGTAAAATCAAATCGGATGAGTTATAACATTTTAAAAAATCACCCAACATGTGCCAATAAAGATATGAGGTATTCAGCCATTTTGATTTTTTAACCTGACTGTAAACAAGTTTATTTCTGCTCTAAACGTTTTTGAAATCATACATTACACGTGCTTGTGTGACGAATCATTACTCCCCAATACAGCTCACACTTTAAAAACAAATCATAACCTGTTATTTCCTCAACATGTACAATCACCACAGTGACATCTGTTTGCCTGTGATTGTGTGTTTTTTGTTTATTTCAGACATTGCAGTGAGCGCATGGGGTGTTTGGAGTGATTTGGTTTTCCCCTCACTCCTTGCCCTCTGTCGCCTTCACTCTCTGCACACCTGCCTGCAATGAAGCACTCAGCAACTCATCTCAAATAACTGTCAGTCCCTGTTGGATCGTTGTGCCATGTGTGGGTTGTTTGTGTTATAAATCCAGCTCTAGTTTAGCCTTTTTTGCCAGCCTTAACAACTTAGCGCTTTGTTCACCTTCACACTCTTGTGACTAACACCCGTTTTCCCTGTCTCCAGGCTCTCCATTTTCAGAGCTCGCCTTGCCTCCTTCAACTCTTCCCCACAAAATATTCCATAGCTCCCGGCCCTGGACCCCCACCAACTTCCACTTCACCATCCCCTGCAAGTGTTTTTGAATGATGCACATTTATTGACACTTAACTTCACCTGGGTGATAATGTATGTATGTAATGTATCTTGGGTCTTCCCTAATAAACTAAAGCATACAAATGTATTTGATTGTTCAGTTGAGTTTATTCTGCATTTGTCTCTGTGTCTTTGTATCAGTGAGCTGTCATAGAGGAAAAACTGGTTTGAAAATGAAAGAACCGCCTCGTTCAAAGTGTCGGTTAGGAAATTGCACATATAAACCCACCGTGTGCATTTCAACATCTGTGTGTGTGTGTGTGTGTGTGTGTGTGTGTGTGTGTGTGTGTGTGTGTGTGTGTGTGTGTGTGTGTGTGTGTGTGTGTGTGTGTGTGTGTGTGTGTGTGTGTGTGTGTGTGTGCGTGCGTGTGTACAACCCAGAAATTGCAGCTCCACATGTCTAAACTGATAGTTAACATGTTACAGTTGCATAATGTTGTCTTCAGTGAATGATACACACATTCCACTGATACTGTATCTGACGAAATTGCAATCACTTTGTGTGTGTGTGTGTGTGTGTGTGTGTGTGTGTGTGTGTGTGTGTGTGTGTGTGTGTGTGTGTGTGTGTGTGTGTGTGTGTGGTTTTCTTTTTCATGCTCATTAAAACAGTTTATTTTTTTAATATTTCCAACGAGGTTCTCACTTATAATTTCTGCTGCATGTATAGATTAAAAGAGAGTATCAGACATGATAAACAGCAGCAAAAATCGTTTTACTTTAATTTATCTGTCACTAGAGTTGATGTGCACGCAGGTTGCCATGTTGCAGAAAGTCAAGCTGTTTATCAAGCTCTGCCTCGGTTAGAATCACTTCTATCTGAACCAGTTCGCTTTACGTTTCCGTCTCTGCAACACCTGTTTGGTTTGCTGTTTGCCTGGCAAACTGAGGGGTGTCTGAAACAGCCGTGTGAGGGGGGGGCTTAAAACAGCCTACCTTCTCTGGTCAAAACAAAAACAAACCATCCCGGACAGAAATCAAAATGTAGAAGGAGGACATACTGGCTGCTTCATTGTTGACAGAGAAGCCAGCACTTTAACATAGCATGTTTCCTTAATGTGTGATGATACAGTAAGGTCATTTAATGATTTAATTTAGTAGATATCTTACATATTTGTGCTTCTAAAAAAGTGAATTCCCCGGTACTGTGTGTACAGTAAAGACAGTAGACCAAAACCTTTTTATTGTCTGTACCAGGCAGTAAACACGTTTAATTCTGCTATAAAACTGAACATTTAAAAATGGGATGTAATGGGGAAGCCATCGCTTTTGGAGCCAGCCTCAAGTGGACACTCAAGGAACTACAGTTTGTTGCACTTTACTTGCTAATTTTTCAATACTGGTGGCTTGAGCAGGAAGAGAGCTGTGCCTCAGTTAGTAGAGTTGGTCGAGGGTTCGATCCTCAGCTCCTGCAGCTATATGTCAGATGTGACCTTGGGCAAGACACTTAACACTGAATCACTCCTGCTGCTTCATCTGCAACTTATGATGATGATTAATGAATGGGATTAGTTACTTCTGATGGTCGCTTTACATTGCAGCCTCCTGCCATCAGTGTGTGAAAGTGTAGGTGTGACCTGTGGTGTAAAAGTGCTTTGAGTACCATTTACCAAGAGATGGGTGGAGAGATGTGAATGAATGAGTGAGAAACAAATTTCCAGCTCAAATTAGTCTGAGCTTCATTTTAAAAAGCTGCCATTGACGAGTCTTCCACCAATAAAGGAAATATAAGGAAGTAGATCATTATTTACTCATGTATTTGCCTTTGGGTTAGCCGTGTCATAGCTCCGTGCAGATTAGTCTTTTGAGTCCTACAATGACTCTTTGTTCTCAAAACTCACACAGCAAACCAAAACTTGACATCTGACAAACAGCCTGCCCGTATGGATCCAATGGAAAGGCGAGGAATAATCACTGTCTTCAATTAATATTCTTTTGATTCAATATCACAAGGGTTCACTACACTGTCCCTCTGTTTACCAGGCCAAAGAACCCCTGAGGCGGTAAAGGGATCGGGTGCCTTGCTCAAGGGCACAATGGCGTCTCCCATTGCTCCATATTAAAAAACATTTACCTTCCTATGTGACCACTCTGACTGTTACATTAATGAAGCAGGAGATAAAATGCTGGTTGTCTGGTATGATAGTAGTTTGTTTACACTCTGTATTTGTGTCATATTTTAAAGATCATAGCATGTTTTGTATCAATGTTAAGTGGTTTAAATGAAATTACTTGAGAGCACACAGTCTGCAGCAGAGCCTCCGGCCGTGACCTCAGGGTGAAACTGAGGCCATGATTATGAAAGAGATTGAAGTCGACCTGCTGAGTCACAAACTGCTAACACGGAGCAGCAGGCAGAGCGGAGAGAAGACCTCCTCTCTGGAAAACTGGAACGGATGATGTTACAGGGTTTGTGTGCGTGCGTGTGTGTGTGTGTGTGTGTGTGTGTGTGTGTGTGTGTGTGTGTGTGTGTGTGTGTGTGTGTGTGTGTGTGTGTGTGTGTGTGCGTGTGCGTGTGTGTGCGTGTGTGTGCGTGTGTAAGGGTGTTTCTGTTTGTTGTAGAAGGTCAGGCGCCACAGTTTGGGTGTGACCACCGCTGTCCCGTCAGCACATCGAGTGTCCACAAAACCCCTCCCTTTACCCCCTGCTCTCTCTCTCTCTCTCTCTCTCTCTCTCTCTCTCTCTCTCTCTCTTTGTCCCTCTTTCTTCCTCCTTTCCTCAGAGCCAGGGTGTAACCAAGACTCCACTTGTCAGTTATTCAGATCTGTAAAAGGAGAGGGGGGGTCTTTATGCCTGTGTGTGTGTGTGTGTGTCTGCATGTGTGCATGAGCAACAGGCAGAGACATCAGGCAGGTTTTCTTGAACAATAAAGCTGTCTGTTAGTTATTTCTGAACCCTGGAGAGGAAGAGCTACTCCCTGCAGGGTGGGGAGAGGATCCACTGAGCCCCCGCCCAACATACACACAGACTAACACACATACAGCATCTGTACACACACACACATTGATTCAGAGGCACACAGCTCAAAATTCACACACACAAAGACACAGACTATCTCTGAGCCCAAATTTTTTTTCTTTTTCTTTTGCCACACCCTTCTTGAACAAGAATCTGTAATTGTGTTATGTAGGAATCATCTTATAAAAGCGGGCATTATTCCAGCTCCGCTCTGAATAACTGGGCCACTTCCCTCAGGCTTGTTCTGTCTGCTGCACGGTCACACACTCTGGAGCAAAGTGTGCTGCAGGTCGACTGCACAAGATGCTATGGAGTTTGAAGCACTCTTTAATCTTAGGATATAGATTACAGGAAGCATAATAGAAATATAGTCAGGTAACTAATGCATTGATAATCGTAGACATAAGTAACGCTGAAAATATATTTCTGCAAGAATACTTCACTATCCACCGAGTATCATGGCTGGACTGATGATAGACATATTACCTCTAAAGCTATGTGTTCATTTCTTTTACCCATAGACTGTACTACAACGGTGTATTCTCAGCGACATCACCCATTGGTTTCTGAAGAGGGGTTTTGAAGGCGAACTATGGCGGTGACCATATTACAAATGTTTTCTCCATCTAACTTTCAATCACTCAAGTGACAAGAAATGGCTTGTAGTCAAAGTGGGCCTTAGACCTCCTGGCAAATCGCTACAGTGGGTCAACCTGTCCGTTAACACATCCACCTCTCTGATTTTGCAAATTTACAAATAACTCTTAGGCTTAAAATAATCTAAACAAATGAGTTACAAAGAAATCACCTCCTGTATAGTTTGCACAGAAAGACCAAAGCTTTTTTTTTTTCAAACCTGGGTGTTTATTGCTGCTCTAAAACTGCACATTTTAATAGGAACAAATCAGGTTTCCTTTGTTTCTGCAACCAGCCTCAAGTGGACTCTTGAGGAACTGCAGAGGTTGCCATCAATCCTGTAGAACTGTCCTAACTTTTTAAATCATTGATCCTTTAAATCAGCTGCTAGTAAGCTGCCTGGAGGAACAGACAAATGATGCATTCATTTCACTGTCATTTTAAAAATCTTGGGTATTTTCCTCTTACATTTTGATTATTATCAAACAAAGCAAGAGTCCATATATAATGTGCATATAATGGGCTCAGCCTGCTGTGTCCTGTGCATTAAAATGCCAATAAAGTCAGTCTGCAGTGGAATGTATTAAAAGAGTTGAACATATCACCTCAAAGAAGCGTATCAGTAAACTGTTTGTTGTCACATGCTCCCATTAAATATGGTATCCCCCAAGGGTCATTTTTAAGGCCTTTTTTATTTTCACTTGGTTCTGTTTTCTTTTAGACTATAATCTCTTGTACCACTACTATGCAGACGACACACTGTATTATCTACCAGATTTATTCGACACTGTTCACAGAACAAATATATTTAATGACAACAAATGCTGCTTGGCGAAGTATATCTTTAAAACAGTGATCATTCCTGCTCTGTCGACAGAAATGCACTTATTCACCAGGGAACCTCTGCAGATTTCAATTTGCTTTTTAATCATATAAGGATTTAGAAAGAGTTGTCGCCGCCTTTATTCACAATTTGGCTCGATAATTGCGATTCCCTGTGTATGGGTTTAATCCATTACACAATAACATGACGCCAAATGGTTCTGGAAGAAAATACAGAGCACCTACCAGGCCTATATTAGTTACAAGTAAAAAATAAACTAATTTTACGATCTTACTGATCAGCCTAAATACATACACGGTCTACTAACTCACTTTTCTAAATGTGTTCTTATCATTGTTATGTGCCATTGCTTTTTATACTTTTATATGACATTGTGTGTGATTGCTTTTTATTGCATTACTCCTGACATCATGCACACCTGTATTGAGGCAGATTCTAAACTTGCTGCATTGACTGTAAAACACTTTGGTTCGTCTCCTGTGGCCTGCTGCCCCAGCTATGTGCAAGTTCTGTCCTAAGTTTGGGTGTAAAGTCCACACTGGACGCTGTGTTGAAACTAGTTAGTTTGTGACTTAAGTTCACCACCATGACAACTGAATTAAACAGAGGACTTTGCACCTACTAGGAAGTAGCTTTAAGATTTAAGTTCAAACTTAAGCCTACTTAAGAACTTTCTCAGCTGGTGCAACACCTCAAATGTTAAACTCGTTCGTTGAACCTACGCAGAGCTGGTGCAACCCTGTACTTTTATTCTTTAAATGTGCTTTACATATAAAGTGACTTGACTCATTCGGTGTGACTGTGTATTTGGCCAGGTGTGTGATATCAGTACATATCGACCGCAGCTCCACCCCTCAATCATAAATCAAAACTATTGACTTGCTCCCAAGCTTAACCACTGTGAAACACAGTAAATATTCTCACAGTAAAGCTTCCTGTTGTGGTTCAGTCTCAAGTTTGAACAGTTCATAAGAGACAGAACGTTAATAAAATAATCCTCCTGAGTCATCGTAGACAATAACTAGAGGACAATAGCTGCTTTTATTGTCTGTGCCTTGTTACATTCCTTATTAAGGTGTATCGATTTTCCATTCAGGTTGATTTCATGCCTCAATTAATGATGTATTAAATTCCACCACAAGGCACACTGCCTCTCAACAGGGAGACAACACAGACAAACACATGCAACCTCCTTTTTTCTCTCTCATACACCTGTAATAAGAAAATATAGAGCCAGAGGAATTTTGGAGCCAAACAGAGAATTTGAATGAGGTGTAGCAAGTGACGAAAACAAATAAGAACAATTCAAGTGTTTGTTCTGACAGCAGTTACGCCATACTGCCTCGTCTGCCTGTGGAGAAAATACAGACAGAGATGTGATTGTTCCCCGGGGAGACGTTGATATACCATAACATAGCTACGAGCTGGAGTCACCTTCTATTATTACACAAACACACTGCATTCAAGTGATGTGACAACAGTAAAAAAAAAACAAAGGAGATAATACTGGAGGTAGATCATATACTCATTCGGATATTTAATGGTAGTCACAGCTCCTCACAGCTGTCGCTCAGCTGTCAGATAAGACTGGAAATCATCCAGGAATCATCTTCTAACATTCTCCAAAATGATCATGCCCTCATTTAGGACACTTTACCTCTCAGTCTGTTTAATCGTGTTTAAGACAGGTTCAAGTGGGACACACATGGGAGTTAAACTCAAACAGGTACAGAGGACATCCGGCTCCATTTTAAAAGATGACTCCCACACTTTAAATATTGAATTTCAGCTTCTCCCGTCAGGACGTAGGTATAAAGTACCACCCTGCAAACAGAGATACAAAAACAGCTTTGTCCCAGCAGACGTCAGGGAGATGAACAAGATTTAATGCAGTAGCAATCTTCTTTAGGAGCATTTTTAGTATATTTATTGATCTCTGCACCTTTTATCTTGTCTTTTCTTTATCTTGTTTTGACTGATGGCTGGTTTCTACCTTGCTTTAACTCAACATGTTTTGTTGATCGGTGGTAAATTCTTATTCTTATCTTGCTTTTACTTTACTTCATTGATTGATGGTATAGTCTTATGTTTTATCTTTTTATTTGTCTTATTCTTTCAGATGGGTGATTTTATCTTGTTTTTTACTAAGGGCTTTTTCTCTTTAGTATTGAGCACTGTTGTCACTTGATCATGTTTTGTCCTGTGCTGTCGTTTGTGTGTGAAAGGAGGCCGACTCACTCACTGCAAACCAAATCTACCTACGGCTACCAATAAAGTGACCTTACCTTACACACACACATCCATGCACACAGCATTCCTTACAGAAGACATGCATCAATTCAAAGTTTGCACACACACTTGAGTATCTTGCACAATGACTTGTTTCTGTCTTTGAGCGTCTTCTTGTTTTGATTATTAGGCAGCCTCTCCTACCTCGCATGTCTACCTGTGTGAAAGTATACAGGTGGGTCATGTTTACGACTCATCATAAAAAGCATAATCAGTCTGGATCAAATGGAAATTAATAATACGATGTCTGGAGGAGCATAAAGAGAAAAGGAGTGTCTCCTGTCTGCAGTTTCTGATCATTTTGTTATTGTGCAGTGGAAGATTTTATTTATTGAGATTTATGACGTCTGCTTGACACATTGTTTTCAAACAGAGGCCGCCTCGCCACTTTTAGTCTTTCTATAGAAGCTGCAATTACAATTAGTCAAACAAACAAACAAACACATACACATATACCCACAGTACATTAATGTGTGTTAGAGAGTTGACAAACAAAAGCAAAGGAGGCTGTGAAGGAGTATTTGAGAGTTTCAGACACCTGTCCAAACCACAGCTGACTCTGCCAAATCACTGTTCAGTGTGCCAGAAGATCTGTTACGTGATGATATACCTTTTAATCAATTTTACCTGGGTACTTGTGTGGGTTACAGACTGTGTGTGTGTGTGTGTGTGTGTGTGTGTGTGTGTGTGTGTGTGTGTGTGTGTGTGTGTGCGTGTGCGTGTGTGTGTGTGTGTGTGTGTTTGTGCTTTCAGCAGCGTGCCGGCTCAGTAGCATAAATCATGGTCTATCTTTTGTAGACGCCCAAATCGCCTGCATGTCACACCTACGTTTACACTTTGATTTAAAATGCATGTTTATTTTGTTTATTTGTTAGGATCCCCATTAGCCTACCCGAGAGCTCAGCTTTTCTTCCTGGGGTCCACACGATGTAAACATCATGTTAGTCTGACTGAAATCATAGTAAGTCAAATTTCACGAAACCAGACTAACACACCTGCATGTAAACACCTGAATTAGACACAAACTGGCCTAGGTATTCTGCACATGCCCCAAAGTTCCCACACCAGGCTTTTACCGGAAGTCGAAGAGCATAAATGTGCAGCAAAGCTGAAGTCACAATGTCGTCTGCCTTCAGATATCACCACAAGCTCGAGGGGTAGTGTGCATCGCATTTATATCTAAAGTAAAGCTCTGTGAGCTGTAAAGTTGTCCATGTTTTCACCCTTCAGCTTACAGCCAGTTTGTTGCGTGTTAAGTTGTGAGCAAGTTCAGCTTGAAGCTGCAGTTCAGCCTGTTTTTAATTCAAAGACAAAGATTCTCTGTCATTCATGTTATCCTCATATCAGGCAGCTGCGAAAATGCAATGAGTGTAAGAGACTTCAAAAGACATGAAGCAGCGATGTCACTTTCACATTCTGAAACTTTACCTTTGTTTACATATAAACATTAAAACAATGTGAAGGTTCTGCATCCTCCTGTGCAGATTTATTAGAACCTTACTCACTTTCTGCCTAAAACGGTCTCAAAAGTCTGAAAGAGCTCTCTCATTTATTCATCTTCTCAGAGGTGATGAACCACATGTTTGTGGTGAGTGTCATGTTGTTTGTATTCAGACAAATTTGTGAGTTGGGCGATGTAACTTGTCTATTGTGGTGTTGTGGTATTTATAGGTATCTGTACAGGTACAGGACTCGATTCACTCGGGTCAGAGATTTGATGACTTTGGACTTGACTTGACAAAATCATGAAGGACTTAAAACTCGACTTGGACTTTAACACCAATGACTTGTGACTTCACTTGGACTTGAGCCTAATAAAAAAAAGGGGGACATATCTGTATGTAGTATTTTGATCAACATCTAGAACCACAAATGAGTTCTTGAATTTTAGTCCACAAAAAATATGACAGCTAAAGTTCAGTCAGGATGGGCATTCACCGTCGGGTCTATCTCTCATTCATCCCTCTCTTCAAGCTCACTCACATCTCGAGCTGTCATTTTCTGGTTAATCGGCTGTCTTGTCAGCTGTACTCATCAAACCAATCGCATGTCGTTCCTCCCTCATTGTCAGCCTATCATCGTTATCAGCGTGGAGGTGCACTTGTGGACATGGCGTGGGTAACCTGCACATGTGTGAATGCTCCATTAATGCATTATGCTGCCAAACCACATTCTGGATGTGTTACAACAGCATGGTTTCACAGGAAAAGAGTCCAGATGATAAACTGGTTGGCCTGCAGTCCCGACTTGTCCCCCACTGAAAATACTTGGAGTATTACGAAATATAAAATATGACAAAGGACACCCTGAACTGTTAAACAGCTGAAATCCTAAACAGAAACACTTGTTCTCCTCAGCTCCCAAAACACTTACATAGTGCTGTTCAAGAAGAAGTGACTCAACAGAGGAGTAAACAGGACCCTGGCACAACTATGATCACAGGTATTAGTGGCATCAAGTGTGAGATGATCATATAATTTTCCAAGAAAATAAATTAAATGTGTCAGTTTCAACATGATAGATGTTATCTTGTCACGTTCACATTTTACGCAACTTCCCAACTTGTTAGGACTTGGGGTTGTTCATTTCGTAGAAGGATGAATGTAGTTGAGTCAGAGCCATAGACTGTAAAGATTAAGGGTTGAAGTATGAGTGACGTCAGCCTTCTGTTCCTGCAGGAGGCTCCGGAGGCTCATCGGCAGCCGCCGCCATGCCGGAAATCCTGTCTCAACCTAACTTTCAGTCAACCTAACGACAGACTGAGAGCCGGAGCTGAGGCGGGTTTTAAGAATCTTGACAAACCGTTACATCGTGCCCACCTGTCAATCATGTCAGCTACGCGCCTAACTATGGATAACACGTATCGTTTTCAAAATCAAAACGGAGTGGTTTAAAAAAAATTCACCCCCCGTACAGTGTGTGTCCATGATGACAATAACTAATCAGACCTATTTTGTTTTCTGTACCAGGTTGTAAACATGTTTATTTATGCTGTAAAAATGTGACTCTCAGTGTTCCTGGAGCCAGCCTCAAGCGGACACTCGACGAACTGCAGGCTTTTGCATTTCCGCATTGGCTTCATTTTTCAAGACCGGAAGTTGCCACAGTCTATTACTGTGTTTGGGAGTTTGATTCAGAACAGATTCAAAATTGCTTCTTGATGAGTCTGATTCATTTCTCATTTATTGGTTTCTTACGTGTCCCGTGCTTCACTCTGCCATTGAGTTACATGAAACCTTTAATCAGAATCAGAATCAGAATCGGGTTTATTGCCATTTACACATACAAGGAATTTGTCTTGGTGTATTGGTGTAAAAACAGTTAACGGGGAAATACAGCCAAAAAAGCAAGAACTTAAATAAAATAAAATATAAGAAATGTACCAATATAAACAATAGAATTTAAAAAATGTCAAATATAAAGAATAATAAAGAATAATAAAAAAATGACAAAATCTACAAGCTGCAACGGAGTGCATGTAAGAAAAAGAATGTAAAGTCCGGTGAGCGTTTATGTAACGCATAAAAACAGTTTCAGCCTTCACATCACTGTGATGTTTTCTGACTGTGGGGCTGATGAGAGTCTGTTATGTGGGAGGAGGGGGGGGGGGGGGGGGCAGGGGCATTGTTCATGAGGCTGACAGCAGAGGGGAAGAAACTGTTCTTGTGGCGAGAGGTTTTGGTCCTGATGGACCGCAGCCTCTTGCCAGAGGAAAGAGTCTCAAACAGTCCATGTCCGGGGTGAGAGGAGGTGTACAGGTCGTGGAGAGATGGTAGATTGCAGCCAATCACCTTCTCTGCAGAGCGGATGATATGCTGCAGCCTGCATTTCTCTTTTGCAGTGCATGCAGCGTACCAGACTGTGATGGAGGAGGAGAGGATGGACTCGATGATGGCAGTGTAGAAGTGCACCATCATGGTCTTTGGCAGGTTGAACTTCTTCAGCTGCCACAGGAAGTACATCCTCTGCTGTCCTTTCTTGATGAGGGAGGTGATGTTCAGCTCCCACTTGAGGTCCTGGGCGATGGTGGTCCCCAGGAAGCGGAAAGACTCCACAGTGGAAACCGTGGAGTCACCGATGGTGATGGGGCTGGGGGCGGCTGCGTTTTTCCTAAAGTCCACAACCAGCACTGTCTTCAGAGCGTTAAGCTCTAGGATGTTTTCGCTGCACCAGGTCACCAGATGGTCAGCCTCCCACCTGTAGGCAGACTCGTCCCCACCAGAGATGAGTCCAATGAGGGTGGTGTTGTCTGCGAATATGAGGAGCTTGACAGACAATGCCCCTATACGGGAATTTGCCTTGCACCAAGAACATGAAAACACAATATATTGTAAAATAAAATAGAGAATAAGCAGTGGTGCCTAAAGATGTGGGTATACTCACATTTGGCAGCATATAGAGACTTTTGTTGTCACAGGATTTTGTAATCAAACCAGACACTTTTTTAAAGATTTTTGGGCAATTTTTGCATTTATTTGAGAGCCACAAGAGCTCAGGAGCTTTAAGGAGAAGATGTGCTTACTAAGATTTACAGATAGTGACTTCCAGTTAAATTCAACCAGCATCTTCCTGCTGTCAGCCTTTCTGCGTTCCAGAGAACTATGATCCATCATCTTTTTTCAGTATTGTTAGCATATTTTAAACACCTTTACGCAATTGCAGGCGTGTAATGCCTTGTACACAAATTGTTTCTATTTCAAAGAAACACATGTGTGGCATCTGTCTGTTTTTGAAGCTTTAAAAAAAAAGTTTGTTTCTGGATGAAGTGATCAAGCTACTATTGTCAGCAGATGATCTTCCTGCAGCACGTTACAAAAACCTCAATGTGATGCCTGAATTTGTTTCAACTGTGATATTGGCCTTTAAGTGAGATTTACTATCACACAAATAGACTACATTTAAATCCTACACATTGACTCGATCAGCAGTTTTCTCCCATGTCATTACTCTCTCCTGTGCCACTGCAGCGGAATCGCTTTTCTCTAAAAACATGTTCATACTCGCCGTATTTCCGCACGAGGATGTATAGCTCCAGAGGGGTAAAGTACGAGGACCTCTTTTTGTCACCTGTTGCCATGGTGAATCATAGTATCGGGGCTCCATTAATGTTGGCTTTTTATAGCCGCGGTGCACTAGATCTGTGTTACATATTTTTGCTAAATTGTGAAATGGCAGTTTCCACATCTCTATGATAACATAGTTTGTTGAATATAAATATAAGTGTTTTATGAAGAGCCTCAAGTGGTAAAGAGGCGTTTCGGCTGCTTTTCGAGTCTGCTCTTTACTGGAGTCATAATTGGAGTCTTGATTCTGCAGGGATTAAAACACAGTTTAAGCTTGTGTTGAATACATGACTCAGTAATAGTAAGCACTTGAGTTTGTTTCATATTATGTCTTCATCTTAACGTAGTGAGGTGGCAGGTATCCTGGAACAGGGACAAGTTTTGTGAGTGTGGTTCCACAGAAAAATAAAGAACACACATTCCACCTTCAAGTAAATAACCACGTAACAGACACCTGTGAAGATGAAAGCTGATACACGCAGACAAACAAAAGACTGCATACCGCATTTTTTACAGGATAAGATACTGTGAATGTGTCAAAACAATTGACGTCTTCTTTTATAAGCAATCACACACAAAGAGCCTGATAGATAGTTTGATTAAAATCTACCCTTGTGAAAGATAAAGGACTCTTCCGTCTGTAGACTGTAGAGAGGGTTATTTTACCCTCTTCAGTAAAGCCAACAGCAGATGTGCACTGTGTCCAAAACAACAAATGTATTCTTATTCTGAGGAGTTTTTTAGTGTGCTCACGGCAGAAGAAGACGTCACAAAAAGTAGAATCAAACTTAAACCTACTTCATATGATTGAATTTTGAGCCCTAAAAATAATAATGAACGTCATGCCTTGTCATTTACGTCATGTCTTGCCACGTTCAGGATTACTGCCCTCTAAATAATCGTGAAGGTGGCGGGACATGTCTTAAAAATAACTACTCGATTTGTTGACGAAGCAGCTGAATGTGACGCTATGAGCGTTGACGGATTATCATGACCACAGGCCCTGGACACAAACTTGCCTTCGACCCCTACCTACTATACCTGCACTGTGTGTGTCCTCCCCAAGCAGCGCTTAGTTGCACAATAGCACAGGGCAACTCACAATCACACAGCACGTATTCCTTTTAAATCCTGTTGTTTATTGTTTAATTATCCTGTAATAGTTGTGTGCATGGTTCAACTAAACGATGGGACGTTAACTTTCTGTTGGCCTTTATGGTCCATGCACAATCTTACCAGGTAAAACAGTCAATAAAATGTGGAACTTCCTCTCTTATATTATGAATCACATGAGCAGTCTCTCAAAGTTATTGTCCCTTCCTTCCTTTTATATACATAAAGTAGTGTGTAGTTCCAGTTAGCATGTAGAAACAACTGTTTGCAGCTTGCACTCGCTCGCTCTCTCTCTCTCGTTGACTCTCTTCCCTTCCCATAAAAATCTCGAAAAGCAAGAAGGCTAAGAATATTTAGTCCAATATTTTAATAGCAAAAATACTTTACATAAAAAAATACATGTTTAATAATTAATCTTAGGGCAAGAATCCCAGTCACCAGGCCCTGGACACTTGCACACTTTGCCCTTGCGGAGATTCGCCGATGGCTATGACGCCATTTTTTAACCTTAGAATCTTTGTTAAATGTAGTTCAACGAATTGACTGATTAATGAAAGAGTGCGGAAAAACACGTTGTAATGATAATGAAGCAGTTTCATTACTTGCACAAAGATTGCACCAGTTTGGCACCAGTCACATCAGCTCTCTCATTGCCTCAACCCGACCTCATGCAGAATTGACTTGGCGGCTGGCTGGAAACATTCTGGGTTAAGTCTAAGCTAAAGTCAGCTGTTAGCGTCCACACGTGCCACTCACCTCGAACATTTATCAAAGTTTTCAGGAGTTTTATGCATGTTTGAAAACCTCACCAATTAATTAAGAGTTTGTATTGTGTCTACTTGACATTTGTCTACATTGGTAGGCCTGAATTTTAATGTGTTGATCATTTTCATTGAAAGCAAAGATCAGGACAGAAAGATTAAAAACATTTAAAACTTAGCATCGGTGTCTTTTAAGGTCTGGTAAATTGTAACCTGTGTAATTTTCAATTTCATTTTTCAATGATTTTATTTATCAGGGCACAGTGTGCAATGACATTGATCCAATACAAAGAAAAATGAATAGATGGTTGCACCAGATTTAGCGAGTCGCTAATTTCCATCTGTAGTTCCACATAAAAGTGAAACAAAACAAACAGTAAGACTCGCCTCAACAGAGGACAATAAAGAAACACGCCTGACAACACATATACTTCAACTACATGATAAAAAGCTATAAACATTGTGGAACGTGTATATCCTGCTGCTACAAACGGTTAAAACGAAACCATATCAAATATACAATAAATGTAACAAAAGTTCAGTGAACATCTCGTTTCAGATATCAAAACTGATTTAGCAAATCCCATAACTGTTTAAAAAATCAGAACAATCATAGAAAACTAAAGACCTACAGTTCACAGCTCAGGAATGAGAGAAACAACACACCTAGCATGAAACTTTCATAATGTCAATTCTTACATCTTGTTTCTGTCTATAGATCAAAGTGCATTCAGGAGTCATTTTTTGGCACAGAAACACACTTGTGACGCTGACTAATCCCACCACCGTGCTCTCATCATGCACTGTGAGATATCACCCCGTCCCACGCTCTACTTCACCTGCAGACGGAGCTGGCTAAGCCTAAGCGGATGTGTTTTCAGACTTGAAAGACTTACACAAAAAGTAATGTAAACCATCCATGAAATAACAGCTGTCATATCAACACTGCCTTGTCTCAACAGCAAGCTCAGCAGAAGAGCAAACTGCGGCCTCACCTCGCTGCACAGAGAGCGTGGAAGACAGGGCCGCAATGACAGATGTCTTATTCGTGTGTGTGTGTGTGTGTGTGTGTCGGTTCTGCTCCACCCAACTTCCTTTAAACCGAAGAGCTAAGTTTAAAGTCCTGTGCTCTTTGCATTCAGACAAACACAGTGATAATTAAACCTCAAAGTATGTTGCTGAAGCATCAAAGGTGAGAACATTATTCATACATGAAGCAATTCAAAGAGCTTCACAGAGTTACAAACAAAACTTTTGGAGCATAAAGCGCGTTAAAAGATATATAAGAAAAGTAGGACAATAAAATCCTACAGTAGCTCAGTCTGAAGGGACTTGGGTTGGGAACCAGAGGATCACCGATTCAAGTCCTGGTGTGGACCAAATCTGGAAATTGGTCTGGTAGCTGGAGAGGTGCCAGATAACTTCCTGAGCACTGCCGAGGTGCCATTGAGCAAGGCACCGAACCCCAGCCCCCACTCCACCAGCTCAGGAGCGCTCGCTGTGGGCAGCCCCCTCACTCTGACATCTCTCCTGTAATGCACGTCCAAAGGATCCTTTTTGTGCATGTGTGTGTTTTTCAACCTATGTGTGTGTACAATTTGAATTTCCCCTCTCAGGATTAATGAAGTGTATGTTAAAAGTATTAAAATATAAGATTAAAAGAGAGCGAAAAGACAGACATGACAATGCATTAAAACACAAAATATTTTAATTCATCCTTAGTATGAGCAATAAAAGATAATGATCTGTTCTGTGCGCCCACCAGAGTTTGAGTGCTGTGAAGTCACTGACTACAAAGTCTTACCCTTGCTGCAGCAAAAAGCAGTACTACTGGAAATAAACAAGTTTAAAGCCCCTGTGAGAAGTTTTCATCTGGTAATGAAACAGAATGAAATGAATACAGATGCATTTATCTGATGTGCAACAACAAACCTAAAATGTTATGTCATCAGTTTGTCAGCCCTGCAGGGGGGAAGGTGACCTACGAAGACACTTCCAGCACACAGCTGTTAATCTCTCTAACATTTGTAGAACATTAAACATGTGTAAACAAATGTAACATTAAGCAGAGATGACCAACAACTTATAAATGAATACATAGAGGTTTATCCTGGTGAACAATTTGTTGCATGTAGCACAGTACACCGTGCTGTTTTCTAAATCAGCTCACATACAGTAGGAGTGCTTTGTTACACCTATATTTACTCTGGCATGTTCCCAAAGATAAAGAAGGAAGTGTTGACTGTAATTACTAAGAACATCCCGATGATAGATTTAAATGGACACCTGCCAGATGATTAACTTACAAGTTTCAACTGAGGCCACAGAAAAAAACTGAATTTCTCTGTCACACAGCATGTTGTATGGGAAAGGGAGAAAATTGAACAATTAAGGGTTTCTCTGAGCAAGAAAACACAGATAGCACGGAGCCCCTGGAGTCTCAAAACGTAAAAAAAAACGCATGGCAAATAGCATTGCTAACAACATCAGCCTTCAGTCCTCCGTGCAGGTTAACGTCCACATACCTGTCCTAATACCCTTACTGTGTATTTTCTGTTTAATCCTGAGGATAGTTTTCAGTGTTTCCTGTTTTATTTTGTAGTTCTTGCCCCTGTGAATCATGTCTATAGTCTTACTTCCTTCCCTTTGTGGTTTCCCTCCTTTTTGATTGCCTTGATTGTCTTCACCTGTATTGTTAGTCTCACCTGTGCCTGATTACCCCTGTGTCTACTTTAGTCTCAGTGATACTTCTTATATGTTCCATACACCTGAAATGTTCCTAAAATATTTGGGTTGAGCTCTGTTGTGAAAGTAAACAACAGAATTTGGACATGTCCAACTACAAATAGCATTGATATAAAGTCAAACATTTTCATCATCATTCCTTTTCTGTCATGTCCTGCCTGAGGATTCAAAATGAAAAAACAGTTTGACTATAGCCAGGACCATCAAGACTCTGGAGCCTTTTTCCACACATGAAATTCTTGAACATTTCTGAAGAATTTTCGGTAGACTTCCCCTGAAATCTTCCTGAATTGCTTGTTCAAACATAGGCACACCTTACAGCCAACAATATGCCTGTCATGGGTGCAGGGGTGGGGTGTCTCAGGAGGAAAGACACAACCTAAAAAGAACAACAAGTGAGTGGCGGGGAAGGCAACAGAGGCTGACACGATATGAGAATTTGTATTGATGCAATGTGTAGTTTGACACAATCACAAGATCAACATAAAGGAAGAAAATAAATACTGGCCAACAGAAAACATATTGAAGCAGTTTCAGTACTTATACTGAGATTGCACCTGCAAGCACATACAGTCTCTGCTCACAAGTAAATTTAACTAGAGGGGCCGGTAGTCAAAATTCTGGGTAAAGTGGGAGTGAAAATTTCTGCTTTTTGTGTTTACAAATACAGCCAACCCTGAAAATTACAGGAAGTTTCCAGGAGTTTTGGGGCATGTGTGAAAGCAAAATTAACGTGTTGATAATGCTTTTTGTATTTTATATAATATGTTAGGCTATATATTATATTAACTTCTATCACTGCTCTAATTGTGGGCTGTACTACCCCTTGTTTACTGCTTACTTTTGTGTATGCCTGTCAGCCTTATTAAAAAAAAGATTTACATACTAAAACATTAACCATGCAATTTCATTAAGGAAAAGATGCTGTTGTGGTTAAAGATTACGATTGTTGTGGCTTGAAAAGAGTTCAGAGTCTTCTCCACACTTGAAAAGAAAATAACAACGCACTCGCAAAAGAACACGCGCACGCACTCACGAGCTGCCGGACTACCCCGCCCCGGCCCCGCCCCGCGCCGCCCCGCCCAGCGGCCCGACCCGGCCCCGCCCAGCGGCCCGACCCCACGCAGAAGACACAGACAGCGGATCATGTGACAGCACAGCAACAGTTTCTAAACTACAAACCGGAGAGAGAGAAGCACTCACACACACAGAGAGAGAGAGAGAGAGGAGTTTCGTAACTTGGGGAAGTTTTGTATCCATCGATCACTGGACGCTGTCTCGTTGTTTTTCTCATGTCAGTGACACAGCGGAGCGTCGCCTGCGTCACCTTTTCAGCCGAGTTGCCTCATTGAGTTTGTCTTTATTTTTGCCGATCAGAAAGACATCTGTGAAACTATCGTCTCACCTCAAGGAATAGACTGAGCACTTCATCTGAGAAGTAAGTGTGATCCCGAAATCTCCCTCCTAATGTTTCCTGTTGGGACTTCTTACAGTGTGAGTGAGTGAGTAGACCCCCCCGGTACTCTGCTCTTATTTCCGATCTGATGAACGATGGTGAAGCCTTAAAATGCTTCGCGGTCTTTTAAAAGTAATATCTGTTGAGTTAAAGTTATTGTGAGGGAGAGAAGAAGTCCATAAATCCAGGCTTGTGGGACTTTTTAATGAGATCGAGCTGCTTGAGTTTAATTAATTGGCCTTGCCAGCTAATTCAACTCACATTTGGCAGTGCTTATTGTGTTGTTGTTGTTGTTGTTGGTTAAATCAAAGTCAAATCATGTTTTTTTAAGTAGAATTGATGAAAATGAGCGTCATGTTTTATTGCTTGATGACTAATGATCGTAACTCTGCAGATGACTGATGCAAGCCAACAGAAAGGCAGCAGAGTGTCAAAGCTATTTATAGCCTATAGAGCCTTTTTTAGAGCATGGTGTTTCATTTATTCAAATTACAAACAGGGTCAAATACAGGCTGTTGATTCTGTTATAGAGTTGTCTGTCTGTCGTCTGCGTGTCATAGGCTACTGGTAAGAATTAAACCGTATCGATAGGCTACCAGTTTCGATACCATATGGCACAGAACCAATACTGGTGGATTTCTTGTTTTTAATCGACAAAAATTGCACGCAAACTTCTTCACAATATCTCTCTTTATTGTAGCAGCTTTGCCTTTGGGTTGAAAATATTGCTGAAGATCTGTAATAATTGAAAAGCTTCTGTACTTCATTACTATTGATCATCTAATTAATAGAGATTGAATAGGCTACTTGTAGAAAAATTGGTATAAAATTGTGTCAACCTATCGAAAATATTGACAACCTTCAGTGGTGTGTCTGTGTTAGTTGGATTTGGATAATTATCCCTCAACAACCTGTGACCACATGTGATTGTGTAGATTTGAGATTTTTGATAACAGTAATGGCACAGTTTATACATTCCCTGTTAGTTTCAGAAATGTAGCTACAGTTTTGAGTTGTTGTTTTTGCACATTATAAATAAATTCCCTTTGAAATCTCTTAAAAAAGCAGCAAACTAAAGTTGCTTGAGTTCAGTATGGTCATATGGCTTGATCAATCAATGGCTCCACTGATTATCAAAATGGTCAATTAGTCACTTGATTCATTTATTAATTGATTAATTGCTTCATCCACTGTAAGCAATGATGACGGACTGAATCTGTGGCAGAATGATGTACTGTGTGTGTGTGTGTGTGTGTGTGTGTGCGTGCGCGCGCGCGCGTAAGTACAAGTAACAAATGACCCTCAGTGTTAGTGTTCAGTGTCACACACATATGACAAGTGTGTGTGCTCCAGATTCACACATTAAGTCAGACCTGCACTTCTTTGTCTTTTCACTTCATCTTTAACAATCCGCATCTCTCTCTCTCTTTCTCTCTCTCTCTCTCTCTCTCTCTCTGTGTTTCTGCATCTCTGTCTCTCCCTGTTTCCTGTGCTTTGTTTCAAGGCTGAGGCTTGCGTCACACATTCCACTTGGCATATGAAGCCCTTATCCTGTTTAGAGCCCGGAGAGAGGGGGAGAGAGAGAGAGAGAGAGAGAGAGAGAGAGAGAGAGAGAGAGAGAGAGACTGATAGAGAGAGAGAAGGGAGGAGAGAGGGATGTGGATGTGGGGGGTGGAATGAGGGCGACCTCCCTCTCTCTCACTGTTTCTTTGTCTTACAGTCCTCGCTTACTTAAAAAAAAAAAGTTTTAAAAAGAATACGAGGAGCGGATATCGGGCCTGATTTTTATTTATCATTATTTATGTATTTGTTTATCAGCAGGGCTGACACACTTTTAGGCACACACACCCCGAATACCCCACCCACACCTACGCCTTTTTTCCTGAATCAACATGCTGGTGTTATCTGATGGAACAAAATGCGCCGGAGTGTTAACACACACACCACACACACAAACACAAGGCTCAAAGGGCACGTCCCAGGGAACATTAGGGCTAAACATTAAACTCCTGGATGCTGAATAGTTGTTGATTCTCCGTTAGAAGTTAAGAAATTAGGACACTGCTCAACAGACAGTCGTAAATATAAAAAGCTGTAACTAGTTACACAACGTCACATGCGTGCCAGCACATGCACGCACATACACAGTCATTTCAAAGCACACACACACTTTGAAACCACTGGATTGAGCCACTGTGACTCTTTTCTCACCGCTGGCCCCCTCCCCATGTTTGAGGTTCATTGAAGTTTTGTCATACTTTGGTTGAAACCCACTTCGTTTTCTGTCTCCTGCTTGTTCTTTCCACTTCCATTTTGACATAGTTTGGTCACAGCGGCTGTTTTCTTTGCCCTTTCTCTCTGTCTTTCCCCCCCCTCTCTCCTCTCTTTTTTTTAGGCAGGGAGGTGAAGTGTGTGTGTGTGTGTGTGTGTTTGTGTGCGTGTGTGTTGAGGGGGAGTGAGTAGACAGGAAACCACAGGCCCCCTGCAGCAGCACCCCCTATTTGGCTTCACTCTCCTCCTCCTCCTCCTCTTCTTTACACCCCCCGACCCATCACACAGTGTGGAAATAATAACAGTCAGACTAAACTCTGAGGGCTTCCGCTTCTCTCTCTCTCCTCTGGCAGCCTCGCTCGTTCTCTCCTTCCCGCTGTCCTCGGTCGTCTGGAAAGACTCAAAACCTCGCTCTCTTTGACAAGTATGGCTCAACGTGTACGCGTATGTGTGTGCATGTCATTGTTTGAGCCTTATGTCAACTCCAGTGTGTCTTTAAAAATGTGTGTACACATGATGGGTTTGCATGTGTGTGATGATGGATCCTGTTTCCTCTCCCCCGCTGACGGCCCCCTCTGGCTTCCCCCCGAGGTCTGCAGGCTTGCAGCCCCACAGTCTGCTGGAGAGGAGCGGAGAGGGGCTACGTGGTTTTGAGTGTTTGGATGTGTGTGTCTGTGGGGGAGTAAAAAGAGGGGAGGAGCGGGTGAGGAAACTCAGATGAGGGAATAGGAAACCAAAATAAAATGATAGGGGGCTTCAACTGGGGCCTTAAAGTGAGAGAAGTCAAAAGCTGTTTTTAAACGTACATTCCTGAACATTTCAGGACAGCCTGCCAATTAAATCTTCCTGATTTGCTTATTCACATCTGACCCTCACAGCGTGAAGTTTTCCCTATCAGGTGGGAGGAGAAGGGGGGGTCTTAGGAGGCAAGACATGACGGAAATAAGATGCTTAAATCCAAGATGGTAAAGAACCGACGGAGTCTGACACTTAAGTGACAGCTTTTCACTTCATGTCAATGCTGCATGTAATGGACTATTAACAGTATCAATAAACAAGTGGGAAAGAACAAACTGGAAAGTACAGGTAAAGTCGGGAAGAAAATTCATCCCTTTGCATTTACACAGGCAGCTCACCCATGGAAAGTTTTAAATGGTTTTGTGTATGTGTGAAAACACCGGAAGTCAGAACATATGGGGCGTCATTAGGGGGCTAAGGAGGAATATGAAGTGGGATAAGGTGTTGAAATTCAGGGAGCACAGAGATACAGTAGGAGATGAGAGTTAAAAAGTAAAGTTTACCCAATTCTGAAACCTGTAATGATATTCCCTTGAATACCTAAAGTGCTGCTGGGTTGGAACCCGGACGATGCAGACCAAGTCTGGAAATTGGACTGGTAGCTGGAGAAATGCCATTTCACTTCCTGAGCAATGCTGAGGTGCCCTTAAGCAAGGCACAGAACCCCCAACTGCTCGGGCGCTCTTTCATGTGCAGCACTTCACCCTGACATCTCTCCATTAGTACACGTCCATAGGATCCTGTTTGTGCATGTGTGTGTATTTCAGCCTATGTGTGTGTAGCAGAGTGTAAAAGTGAATTTCCCCTCGTGGGATCAATAAAGGAAAAAAAGGTATCAATAAGGAGAAAGTGGTATATCTAAACATATCTACTTGAAAGAAGGAGTACATTTGATGAAGCGTCAGAAGGAGTGTGGAGCAAAATGAAACGGCTGAGAAAAAGGAAAAGTTAAACGCTGGATTATTAGCCTGCCACCTTGATGAGTCACGTAATTCGGAGTGTAAATTAAGAATAATCCGTTCATTCCCTGAGGGGTGTAAAAAGGTAGCGTTCTGTGATTAAACCTCAACATGAAGATGTTCAAACTGAGAACGGCGTAAGAGTAGGAAACAGCGGACTGTAGTCTGTAAGTGTGTGTGTGCGAGCGAGTGTGTCTACTGCAGCGTGTTCTTGGACAGAGCTGGTGTCTGGAGGTTTCTGCTCTCTCTGGTGATCTCATCATCTCCAGCCTTTTGCCATTACAGGGTCTGTGTGTGTGTTCTTGTGTGTGCATTTGTGTGTGTGCAGCTCTGCATGTGTCTGTGTATGTTTGAGCAAATGTGCGTGTCTGTAATATTTTTTTTGTGTGATTTAGTGTGTGTATTCTGTTGAGCTAGCAGAAACGTGGTGTGCGGCTGTGAATGTGTGTAAGTACATGCATGTGTGTGAGTGTGTGGTTGAGTCAGTAGCCAGGGGCTCCACAAGCCACAATATTTTCCCCTTCAGTCATGGTGTTTTATATCATTCATAGAGAGGGAGCGAAAAAGAGCGTGGGGCGGTGTAAGGTTCAGATAAAACAGTAGTAAAGAAATAAAGGAATGATGAGGAGTGAGTGAAGAAGATCTGTAGCTGATGAGAGAGACAGAGAGAGAGAGAGAGAGAGAGAAGTGTGGGATGTGTTTGCTGAGTGGGTTGGGGTTGAGTACACAGTAGCTCTACTGACCTAGAAGGACAATATTTGCAGACCACACTTGACGTGCACAAACACACACCCACATGTAGAGCGCACAGGGAGAAAATATTCCTCAACAACCCAGGAAGAGCTAAGTATTCACAAAACAGATGCAGAACACATTGCTTTTTACTTTTTGTGTCTTATTGTGTCCTCTGATATTTACATCTCTTCCTTAAAATGCTTTAAAGAGGAGCAACTAGCCCTTTTCAGACTGCTAAAGGGCCGTAACTAAGCTCAGCTGTCATCACGTCTTTGTACACTCATATTGATTCCAAACAGCGCTATATTGGATTCCCAGTCTGTGAATTCAAATTGCGTTTTGGTGTCTTGGAAGCACGGCACAGTGGGAGCTCCACATACACATACAGTCAGATATGCACAAACACACAGTGCTGCGCTCCCCTGCTGGCTCAGCTGATCCTGTCTCGCCTCTGTAACGCCTCTGTTACTACCTCTGAAGACGGTACAGAGGGGGGAATGACTTCGTCCCCCTATTACACCTCCGTAGCATTTCAGATTGAAGGCGAAATGTCACAGGGACGTAAATACCGTGAGTTGAAATGGAAACAAACAAAACCAGAACCCCACCCTATTAAACCACCACTAATGACAAAAACAAAAACAACAACAGACCATCAATTCCAAAATCTCCCAGAAATTGACATTTAGAGTCACATTAATCAAGAAATGACTTCAGAAAGTCGTGAAGAGGCAGCAGGTGAAGAGTGGGAATGTTTGGTATTTCTTGCTTAAAGCTCCTGTGAGAAGTTTTTGGATGGTGATGAAACAGACTGAAGTTAATACAGATGCTTCTACAGGAGCTTCAAAAGTAAACCAGCCTGTCAAGAAAAGGATTTTATTATTCTACATAGTTATTTTGTATGTCACACACCGCTGCAGGGGGGTAGGTGTCAGACCAAGACATTAACAGCCTGCAGCAGAAACAGCTTTAAAAAGAAATTCACACCAAAGATTCTTTGTAAGATTTTAAATGAAGAAGGATGAATTATTTTTTTGCTTTAGAAAACTCTACGTACATGTGCACAGGACCAGATCAACAAAGAGATAAGACTAAACTTTGCCTCACAAGCCGAGAGCCGAAAGTCCCTCACAGGAGCTTTAAAATAAAAAAAGGACAATTCGTGATTAACAAAATATTTGCTGCCTGTTCTTTTTCTATCAAATGATTAATCGATGAATCATTGCAGTAAACTGATTCATGCTCAAATCAACAGCCCCCAGCTGTGTTTTCTCTCGTAAAGAAGATGTTTCAAAGCTAAAATACATCTCTTTCCTGTTATTGTCTGAATTTTATTGTGTTTCACATTTATCATCACACACCCGAGGGGAAAGTTTTTCTTTTTCACAAGGCTGATCTCCAAACAATCACCATCCTGCTGTCACATGCTGCCTATTCTCCCCCTCTGTTCATTCCCACATGTGGGAAGCCCAACCATCCGGCATGCATACACCGCCGTCCAGATTAAAACACACAGCATGAGGAACACGCTGCTGCTACAACATGACCCAGATTTCTTCTCACAGTAACCTAAACTCCCCTGTCTTTATTCAAACAAATGAGGATCAGGTTTATCCCACTTATCTTTAAATGTCTTTGTGTTTCTGACATACATGTATGTATCAGCTCCACATTCACGTGAGCAGGTGAACTTTGAGTGGAATGGTATGTTGCAGGGACTGCATGTGCTCTTTCGAGGAAATGTACTCCGAGTGCTGCAGGGGTTTGATACAGTTTGAGAGATAGATGAACTGCTGATAGTCGAGCTATTTACAGCGTTTTTCTTTAGCATGAGTGCATCAAATGCAGTTACACACATCTAACTTCTGCCCCCAGTCGAGCCCTGCAGTGACAAATAAGTTTGCAATTATCAAATTTCAGTTCCAAGAATCCCCACACATGTTCGTATATTCGTGATGGATGTTTTGAACTTACTGAACTGGCATGTCACTCACAAATGTTTATCAGGCTTCAGGAGATGTTCAATCATTTCAGACAGTTTCTAGTTCTGCTAACCTTTGCCACCTTCAGGGAAAGAGTAGCAGCAGTCAGAGATTTTTTGGGGACACCACCTGCAGGCAAAGAAAGGAACAACTGCTGCATTACTCACTCAAATTGTAGCTTTTAAGAAGTATAACCGCACTCACTGCTGCAAGGTGGTGCACGGGTTTGACTGTATTGAGGGCTTGTTTTTTTTTCTGTTCCTATTGTCTCACTTTCTCCTTTTTTTAAACTGTTTTGTATAGCCTTGGAACGAGCTGATAGTGAACAGAATAAGTTACCATTCACAATTTCTAAAACTGACTTATTGAATGTCTTTGTTGAAGGTCAAATGTTGAGTTAAGTAATCGTCACATTGGTGTTTTAATTCATAGGAGTTCTCTGCTACAATGTATTATAAAGTTATATTTGAATACATTGTAAAATATCCTAACTTTTAGAAGATGCTTAAAGCAAAGTGTTGCCTCTTGTCTTTGGGTTTTTCTATTCTGAAGGGACACAATAAGATGTTTCCATAGACTGGCAGAACTTCTTATGAACATTTTCAACAGTATTTAGACTTTTGACACTTAAACTCAATAAAATAAATTATTAAAAATACGTTCACAGATTAATATGATCGTCATCTTTAGCAGCAGCAGTGCATGTTGAACCTTCACTGCGTTTCTTTATTTGGGCCTAATGGTGCTTTCCATCAACATGGACTGGTTTGTCCTTTTTTTGAGATTTATAGAAAGCAATTAACAGTTAAAATTAAACCTGTACAGAAAGAGTGGACATACAGCTGCACAGTAGCATTTATGTTGCAAGGTACAGCAGTGTCTGAAATTTTAAAGAGGTAGTGCAGCTTTTAAGAGGTAGTGCAGTTCTTAAAGAGGTAGTGCAGTTTTTAAAGAGGTAGTGCAGTTTTTAAAAAGGTAGTGTAATTCTTAAAGGGGTAGTGCAGTTTTTAAAGGGGTAGTGCAGTTTTTTAAGAGGTAGTGCAGTTTTTAAAGAGGTAGTGCAATTCTTAAAGGGGTAGTGCAGTTTTTAAAGAGGTAGTGCAGTTCTTAAAGGGGTAGTGCAGTTTTTAAAGCGGTAGAGCAGTTCTTAAAGAGGTAGTGCAGTTTTTAAAAAGGTAGTGCAGTTCTTAAAGGGGTAGTGCAGTTCTTAAAGGGGTTGTGCAATTTTTAAAGGGGTAGTGCAGTTCTTAAAGGGGTAGTGCAATTCTTAAAGGGGTAGTGCAGTTTTTAAAGAGGTAGTGCAGTTTTTAAAGGGGTAGTGCAGTTCTTAAAGGGGTAGTGCAGTTCTTAAAGGGGTAGTGCAGTTTTTAAAGGGGTAGTGCAGTTCTTAAAGGGGTAGTGCAGTTCTTAAAGAGGTAGTGCAGTTTTTAAAGGGGTAGTGCAGTTCTTAAAGGGGTAGTGCAGTTCTTAAAGGGGTAGTGCAGTTTTGGTCACGATACCAGAATTTTAAACTTGAATTTCTTTTTTTTTTTATATACCAAAAATGCCATGCAAACTAGTGCACACTGTCTAGATTGCACAAACAGTACCGAAATTTTGTTTTTAAAAACATGTATTGGAAAGTATCAAAAACTTTGACAACCTTTCTTGCAATGAAAGTTCTAGCTGCATTGCTGTTTTGGTTGCAAACTGAAAGGATTACCTTATTAAAGGTCAGACATAAAGTGTGAGGGAATTTCCACAAATGGATCAGTTTGTTGTTTTAAAATTCTTGTGTCTCGAGGGTAAAACCTTCACTTTGTTTAAAGTGTAAACTGACTCAGAGGCTGTATCTTTTGTCCTTGCACTGTTTCGTGATCCGTCTGTTTGTCTTTCATACCTGCTCTTATTGTCACCTCTGTGTGCCATTCACAACCACAATTGAACAACTGCTTGACCTCTAGATGAACTACAACACAATACAAACCCGGATTAGAAAACACACCCATAAAGACATATGTACACACGACCACACAACCACACACACAAACACGCACACACCAAGAAACCACCTGACCGCAGTTTCTTTGTTTCTTTGGAGCCGGGCAAAGGGCGAGGCATTAGTCGTCATGTTCACACCCTTCCTGACCCAGCAAGCCAACATCCTGCTCTGCTATTGGACCATCTGCACTGTGTGTGTGTGTGTGTGTGTGTGTGTGTGTGTGTGTGTGTGTGTGTGTGTGTGCGCGCATGTGTGTGTTTGCGAGGGTGTGACGCCTGTGTTCTTGCCCATTTGTTAATAATTAAAGGCCAACATGTCTCCAGACTGTGGACTTTAATCAGGTCAAACACACACAGACTCCCTCAGGGTAAATTCTTTGACAGTTCATGTTGCCTAAATGCTCAATTGTACACACAAGCACACACAGATACAGATACACACACACAACCAGCCCTTAAAAACCCACTCAATTAGGCACAGAGTCATTGCAGCTGCACCTGGACAAGCAAAGGTAACTGGAACCTTTTTGTAACCTCACACGCTTTTGATCCAAACTCTCAACAGGCCTTGGTCGTGCGTGCGTGCGTGCGTGCGTGCGTGCGTGCGTGCGTGCGTGCGTGCGTGTGTATGTGTTTGTGTTTGTGTGCTATCACTGTCTAGTCTTTGACTCCGGCCAGTTTTGAGCCACATCACACCTTTAAAAGGCCTCACAGGCTCGTAAAAACAAGTCATCATAAAAGTGTCTGTAGTCCTGTCTGAGCAGCCGGTAATTTCAGGGGACACGCATGCCGTTAATTGCTTCTTCTTCTTTTTTTTTTAAACACAGCCTGACAAATTGTCAAAAAGTGACAGATGTGACAAAAGAGGGCTTTCTGGTGGCAATTGTAAAAAAGTAGAGAGGAGGAGACGAAGTGTAAAAATCTGACAGAAAGAATCTGTCAGCTTGTTGTCCTACTTGATTTACTAGGAGGAAGGTCTGTCACGAGCACTTACACCCAGTCAAACAAACTGAAGAAACTTCTCAGGCACCTATACTTAAATACAGACTCCTGTCTTTTCTTTTCCCTCCGTGTGATTTAGTCTCAGCACTTCTTAAAAGAAGTGTGGAAACTTTGTGTGTGTGTGTGTGTGTGTGTGCGTGTGTGTGTGTGTGTGTGTGTGTGTGTGTGTGCGTGTGCGTGTGCGTGTGCGTGTGTGTGTGTATGGTGGTCTTTAACTGTGGGGATGATCTGAAAAATTCAACATGTGGAACATTTAACAAACTCAAAAAATGAGTGGGGGGGTCAGTTTATATACATTACTAAATGAATATATAGCCTCTGTGGTGTGTGTTTTTGTAACTGCACGGCTTAATTCGAAGATCTATAACGCTCTCACAGAAAGTTCTCTGGTAGTAATAAATCAAAAGGACGGCACTGTGCTGTGGATTTAAAGCCGTAACTCAGAATATAAACTGGTGTTGACAAGGTTATGAGTTCAGAGTAAGTTACCACGGTGATCTAGGCAGGTAAAAAGAAAGCCAGTTTCATGTTAAGTAAAACTCTGACCTCAGGCTCAGCAGACCTGACCTTTACCTCTAATGTAGCTTCATGGTGCACCCCTCAGTATTGGATACTTTCTTGTTTTTTAAATGTCAAACTCGCAGGCACACTGTCTAAATTGCACATATACTTTCCTTTGCTCGAAGCAGCTTTGTGTTAAAATTTTACTGATGATCTGTAGTTTTTTTTAAGCTCTTCTGTGATAAAGTTCATTTAAATAGCAGAGATTGTATCTTTTTAAAACACGTGGTATCTAAAAGTTCGAAAGTGCATTTTGATCCCACGTTTGTGAAGCAGTTAGAAAGAGGTCATTTTATTAGTTATTGTGGCATTTGAACAGTAAAAGATCAAATAAATCAGTTGAACAGGGTTGGTGACAGTGAAGGGATGTGATTGATTTACATTTGTGATGTACTTAAGTACGTTCTTTCAGCTAATTGGACCTAATCGCCTCATTTAATGTCACTTTAGTGTTATTTCAGAGGGAAATATAGTACTTGTTACTGCAATACATTTTTTGACTGTTTTTGTCCAAATGAGTGGATTGAAGCATTTCCTCTGAATTGACATTTCCCCTTTAACCTTTACACATGGTTTTGTTTAAACAAAAAATTAAGTCAAAAGAAACCAAAACTCTCCAATATATATAAAAAAAGGCAATGATTAGAAATACTTCTGTAGCGAAGCTGCTTCTTCCCCTCAACCCAATGAATCATCTCAAGACCACTAACATTTATCTTGTGACCTTTTGAAGGGGCCCAAACCTGAGGTTGTCAACTGTCATCCATTAGTATTTGCAAAACTGTTTTTTTTTTACATTGAGAACTTTATTATATCATTTACCTGAACATATGGTCCTCTGCACTTTTACTTAAGTTAAAAAGTCGTATTTCTATTAAAACTCTCACTGGACAGATTTGCCTTTCCTTCCTTTAAAACTGGTTATAGATCATTACCACACTGAACATACATGGAAGTAAAAGTGTGTAAATGTGCCATCAAATATACAAATAGTGTTTATTTATGGATGTATGTGTTTGCTTTATTTGTAGGAGCCTGGCCCGAGCAGCCATGCTGATGTATGATTATCCTCTGAAGACAGACATGGAGACGGTAAGTCACCTGTGTGTGTGTGTGTGTGTGTGTGTTTGGAGAGATTTAGTTTTGGGTGTTTTTGTGCCTGTATTTGTGTGTTCCCATCATGCCTGAACATGTTTTTGGTAACGTTGACCTAAACAGAAACACACACACACACACACACACACATACACACACACACACACACACACACACACACACACACACACACACACACACACACACACACACACACACTCACTCACTCACTACGTGTCTAGACAAACTGGTTCCCACATTCCAGTTCTTCCTGGACAAACAGGCTGCTGTACAGTGGATATTTGCATACAATGAGAACAAACACTGCCAGGCAGTAGGCTAATGACCGCACACACACACACACACACACACTGAGACATAACAGTTATCCGCTCCCGAACAGAAATGGGTTAAAGTTTTTTGGCTGGCTGTAGCTGTTTGTGTCACAGAAACATGTTTCCCTGTTATTCAACGCGGAGCGGATATTTTTAACGGACTTTCTGCTCTTTTGTCCCCCCTTCCCTGCTTCCACCTCCTGCATCCTCTCCTCTTCCTCTCTCTCACAGTCCTTTTACTCATCGTTAGTGAAAACCCCGGAGCCATACGGAGTCATCTTCTCCCATCCCACCCACCTCTACCACCCCTCGCACATGCACGCCTACGCTCAGTCCCAACCACATACCCAGATGGAGCCTGTGGACCTGTCAGTCAGCAAGCGTTCCTCTTCTTCCTCCTCCACCTCCTCCTCCCCTCCCTGCTCCTCCGCCTCCTCCCCTGCCTCCTCACGCAGCTCCCCGCCTTCCCCCTACTGCTCCGCGAGTCGCGCCTCCCCCCACTGCTCCCCCCAACACTCCCAGCTGCGCTCCTCGCCATCCCACAATCTCCCAACGCCAACTCCCTCACTTCCATATCCCACCATGGTGGCTCCTCTGATTGGCTCTGGATCCGGGGTCATCCAGAGGTCCGGGGTCATGGTGTCTCCAGTGATGGTGCCTCTGTCCGTCCTATACTCCTCACCCCTCCACTTGCACCAATCGATAATGGTGAGCCAACAGGTCGCGGGTGAGGAGGTGCATCATCGAAGCAGAGAGCACAAGTCAGGTGAAGACTTAATAACTTTTATATTTTTTTCAGGAGATTTGAGCTGTAGACATGTTGCAAAAGCTCTTTAAAGAATATCATTCAACACACAACAAATCCTCTCAGCTCCTGTGGGGAGTTTTGAAACAAAAATACTGATGTGTGCTATAAAAGCAAACATAAACGTCAGAATGTGCCTTAATATTTGTCTGTCTGTACCCACTAACATCAGGCAGGTGTCAGACTTGGCAATTAACCGTTTTCTGCAGAAACAGCCTTTGTTTACATTTTTACACAGTGAAGTGTCACATTTAGAGATACATTGGACTGATAAAAAAGAGCAGGGTGAGATTCTGTTGTCAGAAAATGGTACTTGCACATGTACAGGTCAAAATCAACAAAAGCGAAATTGACTCTGTCCGCAGGGGGCAACAAAATTGGGCAAAAACCCAAAGCTCGTCACAGAAGCTTAAAACCAGGAACAGACCAAAACAAGTGGAACTAAAACAATTTCAGATCAACAGTTAAAAAAGAGAAGAATTACATTATCACAACGTTGGATCAGTTTAGACTTTTTATTGTTGTCTGAACATTTGAAGAGAAATTAAAAAATCTGTATGCCATTAACCCAAAATGTGGAAGTGCCTTTCATTTCCTCTGTTCTTAGAAGATCCATTTCAGCACAATCTTTTTCATAGGGAAGCCATGTTTCTGTTTTTTCATGGTCAGATGGAGGTCACTGAGGTTCACATAAATCACAGCTCTGAATCTCCAGTACGCATAGAGAGAGAGTGACCAAATTCATAGTAGACAGATCTGTTTGAATTAATATGTCAAAGCAGGACTGTGAGCTAAATTCATGCTTGGTAGAATAGCTAGCTTGATATGTCAATGCTAACAATGATGCAAGGACTGTATTCAACATGGACGTAGTCTCAGTGATTACTGGATTCTGAAGAGGCATTTTGAAGCTGAGATTGCGGCTGTCACTATGGAAATGCTTTCTCAACCTAACTTTTGAACGGGCTTGTAAAAGACAAAGAGGTGGAGCCTTAAGCCTCCTGGCAAACAGCTACAATGCTCCCAATTAATATAATCAATACAGATAAATAATTCAACCTTGTACAGTGTGAACACATAAAATATGAGCTATTCAGATCAAACCCCTTCTTTGAACCGGACTATAAACGTGTTTATGTCTGCTGTCAAAATGGTCGTTTTAGGGGATGCCGGTGTCCTAGTGGTTGGTTTGAACACCCTCTGTACAGAGGCTACTGTCCTCAAAGCAGGCGGCCCGGGTTTGAACCCGACCTGTGGCTCCTCCGTATGTCTTTCCCCACTCTCTCTCTTCCATCCTTTAAATGGGGGTATTTTAATTTGGGACCTAATGGGGATTTCTTGGCTTTTGGAGCCTGTCTTGATTTTTTTCTATATCTTCATAGTTCACTGTTCGAAGCACCTGGAGCTGCGAGGCGACAGCCACGACCTGCACAAGCCAATCAAAACAGAGCCTCGCCCTGAGCTAGCTCATGACCTCCACAGCAGCCATGAGATGAAATCATCAGTCATAAGGATACCACACGAATACGGGTGAGTGACACACACAAAAACACACTAGTTCATGTTTTTCACAAGTTTCGCCGTCAGCTGCAGCACTTCCCCTTTAGCGTCAAATGGAGGTGTTGTTACAGTTTTCATTTCTACCAGTTTCAATTGAGTTGTTATTCTTTAGGTGCAGTCCCAAGAGACAGGCTTGGTACTGTACGGTTTGAATAAAAACAATCTGTAGAACTATTTGGAATCAACTTTTATTAAAATGCAAACGATTGTTTTATTAAAACTCTGTGTAGCTGTTTTTTACACATGCACTCCTAAAAATGTCAGGACAGCCTGCAACTCATATCATCCTGAGTTGCTTATTCACCTGTCCCTCACAGTTGTCCGTTTGTGCAATGAAAATCCAAGATTGTAAATGAAGGGAGAGTGTCCAACACTTTAATGACAGTTTTTTGCCTTTGCATCAATCCTGCATGTTATTAAATGTATTCATGAGACAGAGAACCCAGACTGAGCAGAAAAGAACATAGCCTACACGTGAGCAGACAAAAGTACGAAGCAGCATTATAACCTGCACAACAACTGCACCGGTCTCATGATTTAAACGTCATCCCTCCCAGCTCGCTCTTTGGGAATTTTCCAGAGTATTACCTGCTGAGTTGACACATTACATACACACAATACCAGGGGGCTGGCAGAACAGATTAGGGGTGAAGTCAGGCTGGAAATCGTAGCTGTTTCGTTCACACATGCATCTCACCCCAAAAGATCTGGAGATTATCAAGAGTTTTTATGCATGTTTGAAAACATAAAGGTATTTCCCTTGAACCAGTGTTATCTCAGGGTCTCTCTGAGCTCCTGCGCTGATCCAAGTCTCAAGTCTGTCAGTAAAATTATACCAATCATTTTTCACTCTGCTGGGAAGCTCTGTGAAAGCATGCAAAGATGTGAGGTGTAAATCTGGCAGAGCTCTGTTGCCTCATTTCTTTGATGCAGTGTAATTTTGGAAGCTGTTACTCACTTACAGGCAGCTAAAAGACACCAAAAGACCAGTTTGACTGACAGAGATAACAGAGGACCAGTAATACAACAACTGTCACGACTGAAACGTGAACTTGCTTCTTGCTCACGGTGCTAAGTGTGAGGTGTGTCAGATTCTTTCGTTCCACTGTGGCGTCTTTTATTCTCTCATTTCCCGTCTCCTCGATCAGCCACACCTCTTGTTACAGCCCCGTCCTGTACCTTCTTATCACTTTCCAGTCAGCCTTTTCTGTTCCTCTTCCTCCTCTCCTCCCATTTCTTTTTCTTCCTCTCACTCCTACATTGCTCTTCATTTCCGGTAGTTTTTATCGCTCATTGTCCAGAATTTTCACACTTCTTTTTTTCTCTAGTCTTCTGGACCCCCTTCCCCTCATTACTCCCTGTATCCGCCTCCGCCTCCGCCTCCTGTTTCCTCCCCTCGTTACCTCAGCTGTTATGTACTGTATAAAACATGGACATAGTCTCAGTGACATCACATATTGTTTCTGAATAGGGGTTTTGAAGCCCACTGATGGCGTCAAATGCTACCTCCACCTAACTTTCAGTCAATCTGGAAGCAGGCAAATAGGTGAAGCTGAGCCTTAAGGCTTCTGAAAAACAGCTACAACACGTCCACCTGTCGTTCAAATCAGTATTAAAAAATCAACTTCTGGACAGTGTGTAAGATTTAAATAATGAGCCTTTGATACAAAATCAGATATTTGAACCAGGCTGTAAACAAAGACATTTTACAATGAGTGTAAATGAGACTCCCTGGGCTTTGGAACCAGCCTCTAGTGGACACTTGAGGAACTGCACTGTTTGCACTTCCGCATTGGCTTCCTTTTCCACACCAGAGGTTGCCGTTTGTATGAACCTCAAAGTTCTTCTGCTTCAAAGTAACAGCTTTTACTAGAAGACATTTGTGGAGCAGTTAAACGTGTTATTGTGAGGGAATGCTGCCAGTAAGGTCTTGTCTTGTGTGCTTGTGTTCGTGTTTGTGTGCGTGCTTTCAACCATCCTTGACTGACAGTTATGAGAGCGGTTGCCAATCTCGAAAAAAAAAGGGTGTGTCTCCATCTGTTATCACCTGTCCTCTCAAAACACACTCACACAGAACCAATGTAAATATACTGTATGAATACGGTAAATAGGTCAAGTTTGCTCAATGGCGGAGTGTGTTTAGTGAGAGGTCGACCTATGTGTGTGTGTGTGTGTGTGTGTGTGTGTGTGTGTAACACTGGGGTTTTTCAGCACATTCCTTTACGCAGAACTGATCTGTGAGGGATTCATATTTCATCACTCAACACCTGCTCTCAACTGCCACACACACACACACACACACACACACACACACACACACACACACACACACACACACACACACACACACACACACACACAAACCTTAGTGATGGTACTGAAAGACAACTCCATCTTGTTTTTTACTTGAAAACATCTCTTCTTTTAAGTTCTGTTCTGCTAACCGTCACTTTGCTAACAGCTTTAACACACACACACCCACATGCACACACACACACACACACACACACACACACACACACACACACACACACACACACACACACACACACACACACACACACACACACACACACACACACACACACACATAACCACAGTGTTAGAAACCCAATCTGCATCGGCTCTGTTAACTTAAGTATCAGGCTGGAAAGATTTGAACAGATGTGCATCTACTATTACATAAGTTTCATTTTTAAGCTTATTTTCTGTTTTTTTTAGCTGCGTGTCAGTGTTGCACAGAATATTTGCATCACATTCCAACACACTCAGTGTTGAATTGTTTAACTGCCTCTATGGTTACAACAAGACAAAGCAAAGGCGGGGCAGGACTGAAAAACGGCGGGAGATGTTTTTCAACTTCCTGAGTTATATTGCATTGGAGAGAAGCTGCAACCGAATAAAACAGGTGTTAAGATTTCAACATGATTTAGGGTGGCAGCTATTTCTTGGTCACATTAGATGAAGACAATAAAGATACCTTTGACCTTTTGACCTTTGAGACAGATGAAGCAGCAGATTTGAACCTTTAACCTATTTTCTCCTCTCTGTGTCTCTCTTAGGGGTAACAATCCGTCAGTAATAGTTCACTCAGGCTCACAGCATCCTCTCCCTCCTGACTCCCCCGACACGCTGAAAAAGCGGCGGATTCATCGCTGTGACTTCTCCGGCTGCAACAAAGTGTACACCAAGAGCTCCCACCTCAAAGCACACCGCAGGACACACACCGGTAAGGGTCTCATTTGACACACCAATAAACTTTTTTAAATGTTTTTTTGTATCGTATTTTTTTTACAGCCTTTTAGTTGACAGCCATCTTACTTTTTGTCTTTGTGCAGGTGAGAAACCATACAAGTGCATGTGGGAAGGATGCACGTGGAAGTTTGCACGTTCAGACGAGTTGACGAGACACTTCCGCAAGCACACAGGAGTCAAACCGTTCCAGTGCCCCGACTGTGAACGCAGCTTCTCCCGTTCAGACCACCTCGCGCTGCACAAGAAACGTCACCTCCTGGTGTGAAGCACGTCCACCGGGAAGCTCGAAAGAAACTTGGTGCTGGTTTCAGCGTAGGACTGTACCACTTTGACTTGCGGGGGAGATTTTAAAGAGCAGGCTTTTTACATTGGACGGTTGTCCTCAGGGTGCACGTTTAAGACCCTTTCACCTCATTAGCCTGAGTGTGAGCTAATGTCAGTTTATCAAAGCGTCACACCAAATGTCAGTTTCTGATTCATCATCTTAGTAGAAATGAGGTTGTTGAACTAGAACTCTGATCAGCTGAGGAAGATTCAGACACTTTTTAAAAAGAGGTTGCAGAATCTCAGCTGGCCTGAGAGCAGCACCATCTTGTGGCTGCAGAACCAAACTGCATGTACACCTGCACAGGGCATGCCCAAGCTTCTTTTTGCAACATCACCTCTCATTTCTCTGCACGCTTGCAAGCAAAGGTTGTGGACATACCGTAAAAACACACATACATGTTATTGCTAGCTAGGCCAATATACTGTGAAACTTTTCCAGAATGTATCATATCACACATACTGTGCATCATTTCGAACATACTTAAGCTTTTCTTTCATCACCTGCCTGTCACATAACGCTAATGCTAACCCCTCCACCACACACCCCATCTGCCTCTACAAGCTTTTTTTCCCCATGAAGATACATTTAAAACAGGTAGCCAGTGCTCGCTTTCTCTTGTACATAAACGCACACTTTCAAAGGCACACTCAGCAGAAAACATGCACTTAATAAAAGCAGGTCAGCCTCAGTCTGGTGTGCTTTGATTGGTATTTGAGGGTAAAAAATGTGGGAGGGGGGAACTCTGGGTCATTGTATTGTCAGAGTGAAGTGTTTATTTTGTGTTTCATTCAGAAATGTGAAGGTTGCTGCACAAGGGCATTATTATTATTAGAGAGGAAAAGACACCACTCGGTTGGTTAAAGGGTAGAAGCAATGAAATATCTAATGTCTTATATCACGTTCATGTACCTATATGAGTTATTGTTTGGTTTGTGATGTGACACCGTGGTTGCCTTTTTTTTTTAATTGTATGACACTTTTATATAAGAAAAAAACTCAAAGTGCAAACAGAGAAACACGCTCTTTGATTTTTGTTTATCCAGGGCAGATGAGCTTTATTTTAACGCCTCTATAAAATATAAATAATTAGACTTAAAGACACCTTTAAATCAACCGTTTCTTCATCAAAGGTCATAAGAAATAAACCAACTTTTACTGTACTCTTTTTTTTTCAACACAAATTCAGAGCATAGTTTTCTGTGTTCATAGCATCTGGAGAACAAAAAGCTTTTGTTTATAGCGTCTTTGTACATGCCTACAATGTGCACTTTATACATAAAACATTCCCAAAGCCAAATGTTTAGATCACATGAGTTTTATTCACAGATCTGCTGGTCAGTTTGATCCCCCGCCCCCTTAAAAAGGAAAACCCCCGGGTCTTGGTTTGTAATCAAGTACTGATTCAATGCCAGGAAAGAGATCTTTTATTCCCATGTAAACACAGAACTCAAACACCGAATGTAGCAGCTCAACTGATCTGCATTTAGCCCTGGATACTCTTTACGCTTTGTTGGAAATGTTTTTGTATCTCTGAAACATAAGTGGTAATATATATATATGTATATATATATTTTATAATTGATTTTTTAGACTGAAAGGGCAATTAAAGGTTTTTATTAAGCATGATTTTGATACTCTTATAATAATGGATATTATACATTTCTATTATGTTTTTTAATCTAATGTTGGCAATTCAAAGGGAACATGTTAAACTGTGAACATATATCTGTACAGGTCTATCAGCAATTTTGCATTTATTTTAAAACAGAATATTCATACCACTTAATAAACTTATTGATAATATTTGCAGAATGGAGTCCTGTGTCTTCAGTGTGTGTGTGTGTGTGTGTGTGTGTGTGTGTGTGTCAGTCTTTATGACAAATGTTTTTTCAGTATGGTGGCGGCTTAGATTGGAGAATGCTGCACAGAGACTGAGTGGGCCTGTACCTGTGACTCGTTCGTATAAAATTAAAATCCAAAGTCCAGATGTGTTTGTAGATTTATTAAACAAATAAAGTGAGAACATAATTCTAAACAAGAAGTTTGATGATAATTACGATGATGACGACGACGGTCAACAGAAAATATTCAAACCCACTCACCCTCTCTGTCTAGCCTCCCACCTCACCAATGCACAGGTAAAAATAAGGTAAGCCACGCCCACTGCAAACTACGGGAAATGATATCAAACAAAGCATAACAAATAATCAACATAGGTAAAAATACACATTATGGCTCCGACACTCAGGACACTTTACAAAAGAGCAGGTCTAGACCTTGTTTTATATTATTTACAAACAGCCAACATGAATCCAAGTTGAACAGCCGCCTGCCGTGACTGTGTCTGGGTTGAGAGGAGATGGAGCTCGTGACCTCACCAAACTCTGACGACCCCAGACATCCAAAACACATTCAGCTTTTTGCTCAATTTAATTTGTTTTCAATCATGTAATAGTTTTTCAACTGTGTTGCAAGTACATTTAGATCACATTTAGGCTTCTTCCTCTATATGATTGTGAACAGAGGAAGAAACACTGGGATGACATTTCTTCACAATGGATGACAGACAGACAGAGACTCTGCAAGTGACTTATTTTATCATTGGCTATGGCACACAGTAGCCTGTGCTCATGATATTTTAATATTGATCAATAAATAAAATATTCAGACAACCCCATTTGAATTCCATGAGACCTTACGTTGGGTCGGGACCCCAAGGTTGGAAAAACCTGCGATGGAGGGAGAAGCAGAAAGTGAGAGATTGAACAGAAATGAATGAGGCAGATGTATAACTACAATGCCAGTATATGGTAAAAGCAGCGGTGTAGTGGTGCCTCAAGGAATGGGTATACTCTTAAGTGTCCCGTCCAGCGGAGGATAAACGACCTCTGTTACTAACAGTGACTTAAGACTCCTCTTGCATATTTAGTTAGTGCGCGTGCTAGCCAATTAGAGACAGAGTAGAGAGGGTCATCCCTTCACCATCCTAGGAATTGCAGCATCCTACTAAATATGGTCCGTCAATTAATGGTGTGAATCAGATGGGATTTAGAAGTGGGTATACCCTACGGGGACTGAAAAATAACTGGGTATAATCCGTATACCTGCATATATCCTGCACTACACCACTGGGTAAAAGTATGTGTAATATTAGCTTTAAATACTAAGAATGATAATAGACTGCTCTAATATTAACATATGATGTCAATGATGAAATGGGGAGGAATGATTTAAACATAATACGGTTGTGTAATCCATATAAAGCATTAAAAACAGTATTTTCTTATAGCAACACAATTATTCAGACTACTCAACATCCATGATCAACAAAAAAAGTGGGCTCGTCCGGGATTTGAACCCGGGACCTCTCGCACCCTAAGCGAGAATCATACCCCTAGACCAACGAGCCAAGCTGCTTATTCCTACATACTAAAACTTTTAAAAATTTACACATGTGGTATCCTGTTGTTTTCTTCATGTCATTTTCCATGAAATCCTTCATAACAGTTGATTTTTAACCTTTTCGAGTCGCAAATAAAGTGGGCGAAGTCCTTTGAACTGCACGCGCCGTATAAACACAAGTACCGAGGCGAAGTAAGATGATTCACTGCTGCCCACTTCCGGGTTCGTTTTAAACCTCTCAGAGTCTCTAGTTGAACTTCTTGTCACTCACCTTTTGATTGCTACATGCTTTATTACTTTATTCACAAGTTATTATTGAGTGTTGAGTCTGATTGGCTCATTTTCTAAAAGTCCACATAGTTGTAACAAGTAATTGTTTTGTACATATTGCACACACAGGCTAAATGATCTACAATAATAGTGACAATATACCGTATGTCAAGAAATGTCACTGTAAAAGAAGCCATGAGGTTATATAGTTGACCTGTATTTTTCAGATAAATGACACTGAATTTTGTGGCACCAAACAAATAGACAGACAGGAACTAATCTTAAAGAATTTTCAAAACCAAGTTTCAATTTGTAAAAGTTTTCTGATGATGCAAAAAAGACAGCACAGTACTGTAACAACTTCGTAATTTAATGTTAACAGCAACACACAACTTCAACTAGCTAGCAGCTAGCTGAAAGCTGCAGCTAATGTTAGCCTGAGTCACACAGCACATGACAGAAATAGTAATTTATAATCATGCAAACTTACGGTAATAGTGCAGCTCATTCGGATAGTTGTCTTCTTCGTTGTTCTCATAATCTTGACGATGGTAGAAACACAATGTGTCTGACAGGTTATAGCTTCCACAGAGCTGGAGCGAGCAGTCTGGGAATCCTTGCCACTTAATCTACTCTCTTCCTCGTTTCTTAGCAGTAAAAAGCAAAATGTTCTGTATTGTGCTGATTTCCTTTAAGGCTCTGGATCAGACTATATACTGTATGAGTAGTTAAGACCTGTACTATATAGGTCTTAACTACTCATATAACTCCAAGACAGGAAAGTCAAGAAAAGCGTGTTTGCTGTTCCCAACAAACCAATCAAAATGCACGATAAGCAGGGTAAAGGTAAAGACCTATTAACAATCACATTGCATGGAAGAAAACAAAGGCCAATCTTTGTTTTATTTTAATGCTGTTAATTAGAGACCTAAAAGTGGATTGATCAACATTACAAATCTGACCAAAGAAATGGATATTTCCTTGAATTTTTCTTTAATCAAAGATGGAGTGCAAAGGAGCAAAGGTGATATCTACACATCTGCAGTTAAGTAGTAGTATCAGTATCAAACATTGAATTTAAAATCAATCCTGAATATATTTATATATATATTTTTGAATTAGACAAACAGTAGCCTTTATGTAAGGTTAAAAAAGAAGCTTATAATATAACTACAGTTCTATTAAGAGTATTAGGTAGGTTTAAGAACAATGTTTTGTATGGTATAAAATTATTTTTTACCGAGGACCTTCTGGTGGGTAGTGAGCGGCTGTGATGGCCTGCAGCTATTGTAATTTGTTTTACCTTTTTTTAAATTATGTATTTTGTTTATTAATGCCTTGTGAAAGAGGGGCAGATTATATAAGGTAGGTTACTTCTTTCTGCTCCCTGTCATCCAAGATTTGAGATTTTATTTTTATATTTAATTGTACCTATTGTTTGGTCGATTAATGAAATAAACAAATAAATGCTGTTTCTCTTACTCTTTTGATTTTTTTTGTGCATTTTCATAGTGAGGAATTATTCAAGTTGTTGCATCGTTGTTGTGGCAAAGAGAGGGAACCTACAGACAGGTAAAAAAAACCAGCTGACCCTGCTGCAGTGACTTCTCTTGTCTGTTGTCACTCTTTGGTTCAGTCACCGACCGGCCTGCCGACGTGGCGGGGCGGAAGAGGAGCTGCTGGCTGGCACCAAACGGGTGAGCTGCGCTGTCACTTACACAAAAACAAACCTCTCTTTAAGCTTTTTTAAACTTTCTTCTTTACTGCAAACCCCTGGAACAGACACATTTCTGCAACGAGATCTTGTGGTTGACTTTACCGAAATGGCTGCAGTGTTGAAACTGAGTTTGTATGAGTCGTTTGGGAGATGACAATCCTGCCTGAATAATAGCTTAATTGTCATATCGGCTCTGAAACACAACAGTGGTGTTACTCAGTGTTTCCTTTTTAACATGTTCTGCATGTTGTCACAGTGTAATGTTGTCTAATAATGTAAAAATAGACTGAAGGGGAGGAGAGGACTCATGTGATGTGTGTGATTATTTTCATGTTAAACAGTTTGCATGAGTTACAAGATTCTGTTTTTAAAGTTCATGGATTAGATGTTACAATTAAATTATAACAACCCACGGATTAGACACAGGAAGATAGTGACTCTATACTTTCTGTGCTTTATTTTTTTATTCTGGACAGATGTTATACGGATGATAGCCTACTGGATTATTTACTAATTTCTCATGCAAACATTTTGTCAGAGATAATAACGCTTTGCTGACTGACGTTTTGTTTCCAGGAAACAGCCTGAAACAAACTTAATAATAGAAAACATTAGAATGGCACATATGATGTGGATGCATGTGCAGCAACTAACCACTAGATGGCGACATTTAGCAACGAGACCAGAACAGACGACGTGAGCCTCACATTTTGCATGTCATGCAAACAACAAACTCATTTGGGTAACACGGTTATAAATGCGTCACTGTTGCTCGTTGATGAATAACGTCCTCTGAAACATTAGGGAAATTAATGATTAGTAAAGATGCACTACTTTCAGAAAACCTTCAAATTATTCGTTGTGCATAAAGTGTTACACAAATACAACTAATGCACTTTAAAGTCAGATTTAAAGCAGTAAAATACATTTTTTTATTCATCTTTATTTATCCAGGTAATCCCAGTGAGATCAGAGACCTCGTTTTTAATTCATTCTTATGAATAGTTGATTCATTAATTGGTTCAAAGATGTAATCATTCATATTTTCCTTTTTAAATGAACAATTAAGTCAATATTGAAGAACGATAATGTCAAACATTCATATTAATTTATTTTAAATAGGGACCGTGCACATTAATGAACATAAACATGTAAATAAGCCAGATTGTAGTCATAAGCTGATTTCCATCTGTGGTCTCTTGGCAGGTTGCCGGTACACACGTTTATACATTTACATAAAACCACAATGAAAGCAAAAACCAAACAACAATATATATGTGACACAAATATTCTCTGGTTTTAATGTGAGAATCTGTTTCATGTAAGTGAAAATGTTTGGCCTTTTGGTTTCTTATTCTCTTACTATATAGTTAATACAATTGAAGAAAGGAAACTTGTTTTGGGTATTTGTGATCTTCACTGGAACTTTGTGGAGCGAAATATGAAGTAAATAGTCCCAAGTTGCAGCTTTCTTTAAAGCATGTTGTGAAGTAGTAATCATCACACATGGCAGCTACACATAGGATTAGTTACATTTTCAGAAATATAACATATTTGTTTTGAGCCTTGTTAGTTTAAATGTTAAATATTGAAGTGTGTGTAAGCAGCGTTTGATCGCAGATTAAACTAAAATTAAAGGTCTCTCCTCTTCCAGATCACTATGTCACAGGCCGCCTGCTCCGACACGGACCTCTTGGTTGACATTGCTCCTGCACCTGTCCAGCCCCCTCTCACTGACCCTGACTCCACTCAGGATGTCCCAGCATCCCTCACTCCACCCTCGGCCGCTCTGCAGTCTGCTCTGACCCCTGAGAGTGTCTTCACTTCACAGCCCGTCGAGGAGACGACCACAGAGGACACTGAGAATAACACCTCGCAGGGTCCGACTGACCAACCAGAGGCTGTGGCTGAGGGTCAGGTGACTGAATGTGACCAACCAGTGAGCCTGGAGGCTGACGCAGAGGCTGCAGAGGAAAATGAAGAGGTTTGTGGCATTAGTTCTTTAAATTAAATAATAAGGCTGTCACAATACCAGAATCTTAAACCTAGATATGATGATAGTAAAATAGTAAAATAGAAGTCCTAGGCACGACAAAAGTGATGACTTTTACATCACTGAAAGTTTTCTCATTTCGGAGAGGTGCTCATCCAGAGACTCTCCTCCTGCTCCCGGCTGCTCTCGGCTCAGTGCATGTCAGTGGCACCCAGGCTTCAGTGTTTATTGGTTATTACTCGTATGGTGTCTGGCCAATCGGAAATTGTTATGGGCAGGACATCAGCGTTCAGAAAATAAAATGTTGATACAGATAATCAGTCAATGATAATCGCCCAGGCTGATAATCATTCGACCCCTTATATAAATCAATATCTTATGTGATAATAAGAGTTGATGTCATCTACAACTTTGGTAACTGTTGCTTTATTGGATACTTCTGTAACTAGTAGTCCTTAAAATGCAATCAAACTTGATGTTGTTTTTAACCGGACCTGTAATGTAAATGTGTTTTGTGTGTGCAGAGGTCACTTCAGGAGAAAGAGAAAGGTTGGGGAGGTTGGGGTTCATGGGGGAAATCTCTCCTGAGCAGTGCCACCTCCTCAGTGGGTGAGTCTTCTGTTGATGTTTTCTATTCACCACCTCACATTTACTCCTCCATTCCTCCTGATCTCACTGGTCTCTTTACCTTTTTGTGTGTGTTTGTGTGTGTGTAGGGCAGAGTTTGACCTCAGTGAAGGTGAAGGCAGGGGAGGCTCTGCGTCTCAACAGGACCTCAGTAGGAGAGGAGGCACGAGAGGAGGAGGAGAGGGAGGAGGGAGCAGAGGGGAAGAGAGAGGAAGGAGGAGGAGGAGGAGGAGGAGGCGAGAGTGGAGACACTGACCTGTCCAGCTCTGCAGAGGCCTCTGGCAGCGCTGCAGCTCCAGGCAGGGGTGTCTTCTCTTCTATCACACACGCGGTGCAGAACACAGTGAGTCTACACATGCACACACACACACGCACGCACACACACACACACACACACACACACACACACACACACACACACACACACACACACACACACACACACACACACACACCGAGAAAAGACACACACACAAACTGTCCTTCACCTGCCAGTAAAGATAAACTCACTTTCCTCCAATGCAAACCTGCTTGGTTAGGATATTGTTAAGCCTTCTGTATGACCTCCATAGTTTGCATGTGAAATAAATAAAATATGCTGATCATTTCTTTTGAACTGTACCAGAAGGGCGGTCACAAGCACCAGCACATGTACCTGAAACCAACTAGTGAACACAGAATTGTTACTATGAGTATTTAAGTGTTGTGACTCCCCTCATCATTTTCATGCTTGGCAGTATTTTTACAACATTTTCATCAGTTTCCTGTTTTATTCCTGATCTCTCTGGTGGTGTGCTGACTCTCTCTCCCTCCTTCTCCAAGGGTAAGTCTGTGATCAGTGGAGGTTTGGATGCCTTGGAGTTCATTGGAAAGAAGACAATGACCGTTCTTGCCGAGAGTGACCCAGGTTTCAAAAAGACCAAGACCCTGATGCAGAAGACCGCATCACTGAGCCAGGCAGGCAGACACACAGAACACTCACCTCCTGTCAGATAAATCCTTTAAAACTAGAGTATTATGAATACCTACATTATTGTTCCTCATTGATAATAACACATTCTGTCACTTCTCTACATGTGAACGCTGTAGCTGTGTTATTCAGTGTTTTCATGTGATTTTTCTTTAGATGTTGAAGGAAGCAAAAGAGAAGGAGCGCGCACGTCTGGGTAACCAACCAATAAGTGAGCACACAGCTCACTACGGTATTCTGTTTGACGACTACCAGGGCCTGTCCCACCTCGAGGCTCTGGAGATCCTGTCCAATGAGAGCGAGGGAAAGGTAGGCAGCAAAAGATCGGGAATAAAATCTGTACATTTTCAAATGAGATTAGTGTCACTGAAGTCTTACACTTGCTGTCCATCTTAGGTCCAGGCCTTCCTCTCCTCCCTGACAGAAGATGAACAGGACGAGGTAAAGAAGGAGCTGATTTTTATCAAGGATATCTTCATTAAGCGAGAGGAGGAAGAGGAGGAAGGAGGGGAAAAGGAAAAAGAAGGAGAAGATGAAGGACAGACGAAGGATAACGGTGATCTAAGTTCACAATTACACTGTTCTACCCCTCTATGTGAGTGAGCGAAAACAACCTGGAGGTAGAGGAGGTCCCTGAGCACCGACACAGGATCAGTTTTCTTTCTTTTTCTGTAAACTTTCATATCCAGATATTAATCGTGATACTGCGTCAGATGGTCTTAAACAGAAGTGATATTTCTCTTTGGTTGAACTTTTTCATTCTGAAGTAACGATTCAGTCTTTACTTTTTTGTCTAAGTAAATTAACACGTATTAATGTATTCGTATTCCAGTTCTGGGATCAGATTGTTACCCAGCTAAAAATAAGAGACCTTCCCCCCCGTCTGTCTTTGTTGCAGATAACAGCCTGTGGAAAACTCCAGTTAAAATTGACAAGAAATGCAACACGAAAAAGGGACTTACTTCTGTTCTTTAACTAGCGTTAGCTTGCTAATATGGATCAAGTTAGGCAACAAAACAAACTCAACTGTAAAGTTTGCAAATTAGTTTTAACTCAATGTTACAAAAGCAACCAATGTCAGTGTTTCCCACACGTAGACAAAACCCAGACGGGCCACCCAGGAATATTTATGGCCGTGCAAGTATATGTCAGACCATTTTTAATCTATTCAAAACATTGCTGCACGAGAGTGGAATAGAGAGAGAGAGAGAGAGAGGGGGAGAGAGAGAGGGGGAGAGAGAGGGGTTCACTATCCCAACGTCCCTCCTGAAAATACACCAACTGAGTCAAATCTGAAGCTTCTCATGTTTCAATATTTGGATCTTCACACAACCCTACAGAGCGGGGACATGGTGCTTACTGCTCTTAACTGCAACATCATTATTGAGAACAACATACTATTTGTAGAGTATTATAATTATTGTTTTTAAGAAGCAGGTAAACCGAAGAACTTCATGAGAACCTGTTAAAGGTGTTGAGCTCCTGACCGGATGTCGTCATCTCTCCTGACGAAGTAAAAATGTTCTACCAAAGCACATTCAGAGTTGAGGGGCCGTGATGGCGAGTCATATCTCGCCAGTCGTTCTATATAATTTCGAATTCATATAGGTATGTAACCTATACTATGCTTCAGAGGCCACAGCAGTGAAGCGCTCGCAGCACACGGATGTCTCTTTTTCCTCTGGGATTTTGAACACGGTGCCTGGTCCAGTGTTGGTGTTCAGGGGCCACTGACACGTTCACATGACATCACAGATTCAGAACAAAAGCAACCAAAACAATCTGCTAGACCAAGATGATTAATTTGCATTCTTGCTGCAAACATGAAGCTCTAACCATAAATGATGTGCTCGAGTTAACAATTAATTTGGCATGAAAATAAAATTGAGAAGTGCAGCAAATCTCTGCTGCGCTGCTTGCTGAAGGCAAACGAGAATGTTATAATTAAGATCTCAGCATGGGGAGAAACAGTGCATGCTGAATAAATCTGCTTCCATCGTACTGTTTTTGCATGTTTGGCTTTAACATAAGCAGTCTGAACTTAGGTAAGCTGACTTGATGTGTGTGTGTGTGTGTGTGTGTGTGTTTGTGTGTGTGATGTGTGTGTGTCCATCTGTAATCTGTTACTCTCGTAGCAGCGGACGGCGAGGAGTTTGTGAGCATTCTCACTGAGCTGCTGTTTGAGCTTCATGTTGCTGCAACTCCAGACAAACTGAACAAGGTGAGTCACACACACCTTACCTTATTCACTTACCCAAACACCTGTGGTACAAATCTGAAGTTACAAAGGATGATTTGTCCAGGGGTGTTTTATCTGGAGCACAGGTGCTTATAAATACACAGCACAGCTCTCTCTGCGTCTTCAGGATGAAGAGGGAGGATGACAGGGGTTAACAGGGTTTAGTGCATTTTGATCATTGAGCTAACAGGAGGCAGGCATCTTCTCTAAATCACCTACGGTGTATGTTTCTCGTTATAAATCCACTCTGATCCTGTATTTGATCATGCCTATAAACCCCTCTATTTCAGCCCTGCTCAGAACAGGCCTGTTCTGTGTCTGTAGCTTTAATGCAAGCAAGCTGTGTTTTACCACGCCCCTCTCTAGAAGACCTTGGGTGGCTTGTGCGTTCTCACCTCCATGCCCTATTGTTTACAGTGAGAAGGCAGACTCAGAGGGCAGAACAAACACTTAGCTAGGGGAGGGGTTACTGCCCTTTGTGATGTCATGAAGGAAAAATCTCCAAACTGTCTGTTTGAGCACACATTTTCTGAAAAGTGGAGCAGGCAAAAGATGGAGAGGACAGACTTTTCTCCTCATTGGGGGGTTTGTAGACAGACTAAAGACACATATTAGTGTTAGAAAACATTGTAAAGTGTATTTTGCCTAATATGTGACCTTTAACTTAAAACCCCTCTAAACAAATCCAAAAATAAATCCTGCAATGTCCACACATTGGAGACTTTTTTTTTTACATTTTTCTCTCCTCATATTTGATACACGCTATTCTTTCATGCAGCTGCTCCCTTCTACTGCTGTCTCAAAGTAATATATAAGTTACCCCCTTGAAGTCCTTCTGAATATTCAAATTCACATATAGAAACCTACATTAGCATATAATCGTGTGCATGCATCTAATTAGCATACATCAGGATGGCGATCTCTCACCGAGCAGAGCTGATGGGTGGTAATTATGCATCTCCAGGCTCGCAGGAGGGCCCATGATTGGGTGAGCGAGGTGGAACAGACTGTCACTACGGAGACAGTTGGCAGGGAAACGCAGGACCTGCAGGGAGGAGAGGCCTCACCTGAAGAGACTGAAAAGGGGGAGAAGAAGAAGCAAGGAGAAGAGCAGAAGGAGGAGATCAGCAGGGGGGAGGAGATGATCGGAGAAGACGAAGAAAGGAAGGAGAAAGAGGAGGACCCCAGATCTGTGGAGGTGAGGTCATCTCAACATCACGTGACTCAAATCAGTAGAAAGTTTTGAAATGAGGCATCCCTATCCTTCTGTAGTTCTACTTTGCTTTGATATAGTTTATATGTATTGTGTGTGTGTGTGTGTGTGTGTGTGTGTGTGTGTGTGTGTGTGTGTGTGTGTGTGTGTGTGTGTTTATCTCCCTCTCTGCAGGCTGTCTACCTGTCCTCAGTGAGCAGTCTGGCAGAAGTGACGGCCCGCAGTATTGAGCAGCTCCACAAGGTGGCAGAGCTCATCCTCCACGGTCAGGAGCTGGAGAAACCAGCCAGAGACCAGGCGCACATCCTCACCAGGTGTGTGTGTGTGTGTGTGTGTTTGTGTGTGTGTGTTTGTGTGTGTGTGTGATGGGCTCATACATGACAGAATTAAAATGTGCTAAAATCTCAATTTGAATCCCAGGTTGACGTGTGCCATGTGTAAGGAGGTGCAGTGTTTGGCCAAGAAGTTCTCTGACACGCTGCTTTTTGTCGGGGTAGGTGAGAGGGATTGTGTTTGTGTGAATAGTGGTCGTGTTAAAGGATAACGCTGGTGTAATTTTTTTCTACTGTTAGCAAATCCCATAAAGGGTTTTAAAGCAGGAATGTATTAATCTGCTACAATACTCTGTGACTTCCCCACCCAGTGTCGGAGCTCATCCCTGAGCCTGTCAGCTCACCAGGTCCCACTGAAAACATACAAAAGCATAAAAACAAGATTTCTTTAAAGTCATTTATGCATATGTTTGGTACTGTTTTCCTTCTTTCTTTCTATACAATCATCTTCCTCTGGTGAGTTCCTCCCACAGAAGGATGTTTTTGTAGGATTGAATAAACAGTTCATTATTGTTTTTAAAGTCTCTTTGCAAGATGTATAGCTATGTTTTAACCCCTTCATAGAATAGTGTTCAAATCCAACATTGTCTATTTTAAAAAGGGAGAGGAACACACCCCTTAAAGAAGGTTTAAAAGACATTAGTTAAAAAAAGAGAGTCCACTAGTAACACCAAGTTATTTTCACATTTCATCCTTTGTTGGCGACAAACACGCCTCTTGTTAATTGTCCTGCAGACAGTAAAGTTAGTTTTTTTTGTCGGTCACATCTTTACTCACTGCTGCTTCTTTGTCTCTCTCTCTCAGGGTCAGAGGAAAGCAGAGGAGCTGACTCCGCTCATAGACAGTGTGCAGCTAGAGGTGAGAGGCACAGATTTCACCTCAGATTATTTTGTCTGTTATAAACATACAGGGGCGCCGCCAGGAATTCTGGGCCCCAAGAAAAGTTATCACAATGGCCCCCACCACCACAGCCCAAACCGACCCTGCACATTTGCTATAACCACACCTGCATTATGGAAAAATACCATTAAAAGCTTAGCAATACAAAGGCTACCTGGATGTTACTGTTTGTCATTAAAACAAAAAAGTCTTCATTTATGGTGACAGGTTAATCATTTAATATACAAAAAAACAAATCTTTCATCTTTTAGGACCCCTGTCAATCATGGGCTCTTAGAATCGTCCTAAATGTTCCTCCCCTTGCAGCGCCCCTGTCACATTATGTTGAATGAAGTTAGTGATGTAGCCGTCTCAGTGTAATGTGTACTGCTGCTGATTAAAAAGAATCGTGTTCAGTTTGTTAAAGGCAACAACGTGAGACCTGCAAAAGCTCCCGTGAGTTTTTAGCTGGTTATGAAAGAGACTGGAGTTTATACTGTTGTCACTATGATCTACAAAAGCAAACAAAACCATTAACATCAACATGGATCATTTCTATATGATTATTATGAATTCATGCAACCGCTGCAGAGCAGTAGGTTTTGGACGAACGGACAACTCTTATTCGGATGGGAAATGATGATGATGATGATGATGATGATGATGATAGATTGTATTTTATTTATGTGTCGTGCACACCCTCATGAGTTTATAAGACACCAGAAATCCAGTTGCAGTGGATCAACGAGCTGATTGGATGATGTTTTCTTGTTTTTCTGTCTGCAGGGCTCCAATAGCACAAACTACATCCAGAATGCATTTCAGCTGCTGCTTCCCGTCCTGCAGATCTCCCACATCCAGAGTCAACACAGTCAGCCCGACACAGAGCCCAGCACACAAACACAGCATTAACACGCACACACACACACACACACACACGCGCACACACACACACACACACACACACACACACACACACACACACACACACACACACACACACGCACACACACACGCACACACCTGCTCACCTGCTTGTCTTAATGTACTTATAACTGTACAGTAAAGAAAATAGATTATAACAGATGAAGTGCTTTAAACTACATTAAGTGCCATAGCATCAGGCAGAAGAGGTTTTAAATATTATAATAACTATACTCTGGTAGGTAACAGTTAACAGACAGGTACATGTAGAACTGACACGCATGACATGTGTGTCTCTTCTATGTCGTATCTCTGAGTGTTTTTTGATTCTGTTTAGCAGTGCTAAGATATTCTTCTCTGATGAACCAAACGGAGATGATTTGAGTTTTTCCGTGACTCATTCTGACAAACAAATCTGTTTCTTTATCATCGTAAAAAAAGCTGAACCAAAAACAAAACTTTACTGAAGAGCTGAATGTGTTGAAGGGATTTGAAGTTAATGTATATTAAGCTTTCTTTGCACTCCTCGTGATCCATCGTTATTCAAACGTTAGGAGAGTTGACTAACACTAGTGAGCGGTCTGTTTCTCTGAAATGTTTAAAGACAAAGTTTAAGAGTTCAAGAGATCATGACTGTTTGATTTTTATGTTAAATTATGTGTGGTAACACTACCTTTAAGTCACTATGATCCAGTTTGATTTGAAAGAAAAAGTGACGACATATTAACACATATAAGAAAATTATAGTTCTCCCTTTTGTACATTGCAGAGTATCGTTTCATGTTGGTTAATTTATCTCTGATTATCTGGTGTGCTGCTACATTTAAAAAGTTTATTCTGGCTTTTTGGGGAGTTTCCTTCATTGCTTTGGTGTTGACGGTGGAAATGGAAAAACATCGAGCCTTCTGGCACATTAAGTAATAAACAAAAACCACAACAAGTCATTCAAACAGTGTGAATGTAATTGTTCACGGCTGCTTTTAGGCTGCAGAATTAAGTCGTTAACACAAAAATGAAACATACTCGACTTTAAAGTTGATAGAGCAAATTTAGCATTTTAACGAATTGGGACAACGTTTTTTTCTTCTCTTGTACCACATGTTGAGTTTTGAGCTGTAGTCCAAAGATCATCACAGTGAGTCTGATTTATTTAAATAAATATATCTAGTGTTCAATTAGCTCCTCGCTTCCAGCCCATCGTTTACTTTTCCCTCCTCCCTTTTAGAGATGAATGTATGCAGGATATATTATTAACTATAGAAAACATGTGTCGGTCCTTTCAGCCACCATCAGAGGCCATTTGACAGCGTTGCAAATGCCTTAAATAATTGTAATGCAGAGTTCATGATGTTTGGAAGCCAAGTCGTGTATAAGGTTTGGTCCCTTCACTCATATTCTAAGATTTCCTCCTAATAAAACAGCCTTAACATGTTTGAGACAGAGATGTTGAAAATAAAGACGTATAACCATATTCATGTGTCTCAGGTGTTTTTATTTCCCCCACACAGGTGGTAGGATATTGAAGTAGTCATATTTCTTTTCTGTCACTTCTCCTCTGGCTGCTCCTCTGTCACCAGGTCTGCTCCTCTGTCTGCTCCTCTGTCACCAGGTCTGCTCCTCTGTCACCAGGTCTGCTCCTCTGTCTGCTCCTCTCTCACCAGGTCTGCTCCTCTGTCACCAGGTCTGCTCCTCTGTCACCAGGTCTGCTCCTCTGCCACCAGGTCTGCTCCTCTGTCACCAGGTCTGCTCCTCTGTCACCAGGTCTGCTCCTCTGTCTGCTCCTCTGTCTGCTCCTCTCTCACCAGGTCTGCTCCTCTGTCACCAGGTCTGCTCCTCTGCCACCAGGTCTGCTCCTCTGTCACCAGGTCTGCTCCTCTGTCTGCTCCTCTGTCACCAGGTCTGCTCCTCTGTCTGCTCCTCTGTCACCAGGTCTGCTCCTCTGTCACCAGGTCTGCTCCTCTGCCACCAGGTCTGCTCCTCTGTCACCAGGTCTGCTCCTCTGTCACCAGGTCTGCTCCTCTGTCTGCTCCTCTGTCACCAGGTCTGCTCCTCTGTCTGCTCCTCTGTCACCAGGTCTGCTCCTCTGTCACCAGGTCTGCTCCTCTGTCACCAGGTCTGCTCCTCTGCCACCAGGTCTGCTCCTCTGTCACCAGGTCTGCTCCTCTGTCACCAGGTCTGCTTCTCTGTCACCAGGTCTGCTCCTCTGTCTGCTCCTCTGTCACCAGGTCTGCTCCTCTGTCACCAGGTCTGCTCCTCTGTCACCAGGTCTGTTCCTCTGTGAGGGAGGAAGTGGATGGATGGCCTCGATGATGCAGATTTTCTACAAAGAAACAAGATTTAAAAATAAATGAGCAGACTGAAGTGGGATGATGGTGAAAAGAGTCGGGGTGAGGTGATCTTAACTCGAGGAATGAGGGACATTTGACCACCTGTTAGAATAAATTGCTTCAGACTATCTGTGCTCATTATCTTATAAACACTGAAAACATCAAGGAAAACATGGAGCAGACACAGTAAAATGAAGATGGAAACACTGTGCTGAAAGTACTCCAGTAATGTTTTCATGATACGGTCATAGGTCATTTCATTTCCTTCTGCGTTATACTTTTACTCCATCACATTTATTTGACAGTAACCAATAAATAAACCATTAAACTGTGATTTTTTTATACAGATAAAGTTATCCAGCAGCATCATTAAGTAATTTTTACACGCTGTTGCAACAATAATGACTTGAATTTCAGAAATACAAGAACAACAAATGAGATAATCTGTTTAGATGTACAGAATATAGCAAGGAGATTTTCTATTATGTGGTCTTTTGTCACTTTAGTAAATTATCCATGGATTTCCTCAATGAAATTAGGTCATTACCCCTGGTCTCCTTCTGTAAAAAGGTATGTTTAATCTCACCAGAGTAATGCACAACCATGTAATTTACATCTTCTTCTTTTTTAAGGACAACCTGGGGAATCAGAAAATCTACCCCACAAGGATGTCAGATCAAGTCCTTAATAGGTATTACACCCTAAATACAAAAGAAAAGAAAAACAGGAAAACTACATTTCACAGGTAAATGTTGAAATATAAAATAAGGACTCTGACATTTAGCCTCCTAAATGGGTTCTCTGATGTCCTGCTGATGGGGGGGGGAAGTGAAATAAATACTGTAGATACACAGATCAAAAACCCTAGCCATTTATTTGAGACAATCCCCAGATGCTTTTGGTATACATTTTAGTTTGCCATAACTGTAAGAAATGTGTTTCTGTAATGATCAATTTCACACTTCCTGACCACCCAGGGAGTATGAAATGTCCCTCTGGAGTGTGTGAAAGTATTTATTATTTATATTATTTATAAAGCATCAAGGACTACATCCCCTTTTGGGAGGATTGGATCCTGACAGTCACTGAATATACACTGATCTTGTCATTGGGATAGAAAAACCTTGGGATGTCACAGAAACACGCAGAGTGTATCACCGGAAAGTCGCCGAGCTGACGAGAAGAGTGGACTTTACAGTAAGTTGCTTTTTCGAACCGTTCTAGTTTTTAGAGCTGATAATGTAAACACAACCCGTTATATCGTAAATGACAGCTTTGACCTCAGAGGTTAAAACTTGTCGTGAAGTGAAGGAAAGAACTTTAATTTGCTTAACCGTTGTTTTGGTAATAATACACATTGTTTTCCAATTCAAACTATTTCACATCTGAACTTCACTGTTTAAGAATTATATTAATAGACTACTGTTTTTTATTCAGGTTTAGATTTTAAAATAAAATATTTGAATGTAGCCTAATGAGTTCGCTTTATAAGGTGATATATGTCCACCTTTAGCAGCTTAAATATTAAAGACAGGGTTGGTAATTTTCGAAAACTAGCATGATTTTGAAAGTAGCATTCTCTCAGTGCTCCATCTACACCCACCCCCTCCCCCCTGTGCTCCCTCAAAAGCCACGCCCCTCACTTCTTACATGCAAGAGCGCCGTTGCTGCAGAATCGGACCTCAGCTCATCGCTTGCATTGTGAAGAAACTACGTCGTCTCATGTCTCATTCAGCGGTAAGTAAACTCTCAGTATAAACTCCGTCAATGCACTAGCCCACACTCAAAGCATGCGCTTTGAGTGTGGGCTTATGCACCTAAGGGGTAGATAACGAGCAGGGAGGCCTGATTGGTTCATCATAGTGGTACCTCCTGGCAGACAGTGGTCAAAGTTTTTACAGGCTTACAACTGCTACAGATGATGGATTTTCTTCGTTCCTTTTTCAGATCACATGAGTTATTAATGTCTGTCAGGACCTAAAGACAATTTCAACCAGAATCTTAAAAAGTGGAAAATTACCAACCCTGCCTTTAAGCGATCTACATGAGTGCAGCACAACACCATACTTTAAACCAATCATTTGTTTTTTTATGTGTCACCTTATAAATGCATTACAACAAGAACACTGTTAGATTATAACTTTTATCAAGATCCAAGTACTTCCTGTCTGTCTTTAAGTTACCTGTATAGATGTTGTCGACATTTCCATCCAGCAGAGTTTCTATGTCATCTGAAAAATGATTTATTTAGATGACTGTTAATTCAGAGAGTCACAGGAAGAAAAGGATCTCTGTATTAGTTCAAGTGTGTTTAAGTCCTTACTTTGAGTGTCGACCTCCTGGATGGGTGAAAGTCCTGTCCATAGAAAAGTTGTCAAAGCTCTTAAACACAGCTTTATGAAATGATTTTAAAACAAACAGAGTGCATGTGTATTTATAAACTTACCTGACCAAGAGCGCGACCCGTATGGCTGCAGGATCATCCCTTTGAGACAAGAGAAGGTCATCAGATTTTAAAGTGACTGAACTTGAAATCATGCTTCAATAATCTAAAGTGGTCTAAAATGTAAAGTGATCGTGTAATTTAGAAACCGTCAGTCACCTTTGTAAGTCATGTCTTCTGTTTGTGTCTCACCATCTGCTTAAAGAATCATTAGAAACAAACATTATATAAGGTCTATAATGACATACCGTAAAACTTCCACTAATAGCCCGGGCTTTTATTTACCTGAGTCTATAAAAGAACCCTGACTCTATTGGGACAGGCATCAATACAAGACGGGCCTTTAATTATTTTCAAATAAAACTTGTGCACAGTAAAGATTCAGAGACTATAAAATTGTACATTCACACTAGAAAGAATATTTACATGTGTAAACATTCTTATATTTAAAAATCACTGATTGGGTCGTACTTTGTAAGACATTCTGTCCGGGGGGAGAGAGGGAGACACTCGCCTTGTTATCATATTTTCAATCTGCAAACTAATCGACAGTAAAGTTAAAGTGGCCTCTAATGGAGACCTGCCTTTATTTATTATTGAAACGCTCAGCAACACCAGGCTAGTAAAAGGGACTGGGCCTTTAAGTGGGATGGGCTTTTGTTTGAAGTGTTACGGTATTTCATAAAGAGGTACAGCACACAGGCCAAAAATATCGAATTACTCTAATTTGCAGGAAACCATTTTTTAGAGGAGAGGAAAAACAGACCTCCCTGGGATGAAAGACAAGGTCAGAAAGAAAATCATAAACACTTTCAATCCAGTTTCTTTGTCATAATCATCTTTTCAGTAAAGTTCAAATGACATTTTTTCAGGAATGAAAGGATGAAAAGTGGGCTGACTTTAAGATTAACACGATATGCTCTGACTCAGTGATATATTGCCTGGATTGAAAATATAAACACTGAGATTACAGGCTTTAAAAAGAGAAGTTTTTAAGGTGAGTACATAGAATAGAATAGAAGAGAAGAGAATAGAAGAGAAGAGAATGCTTTATTGTCATGTCACAGACGTGCATCATCTCTCCGTGGTAAAAAGTTAAAAACAAACAACAAGAACAACAGGTAAGTCTTAAAACGACCCATATGTACACAGAACAACAGTAATAATAAATAGTCAGATAAATTCAGTCATGGTGCTTCATACTGAAAGAGACCAAAGGAAAAATGAGCTAGAACGTTAAGTTTTGTGAGGAAATGAAATCTGAGAACTCAAATGTAAATTTACCGTTTAACTGCTGGCCAGTGAAGTGGAAACCAACAGGCTGCCTCTTCGGCTCTTCTGATTAAAAAGAAGAAGAAACGTTTTTTTAGGTAATCTTCAAATGATCCAACCAACTGAATCATATGTGTTTGCATGAATGGGTATTTTTGTGTCATACTGCAAATGCATCTCCTCCAGTAGAATTCTCCGAGCACAGTAAAGACCACAGCGAGCAGGAAGACGCCCAGCAGAGCCAGCCAGAGCACCCTGAACATACAGCGCCACTCATCTGGAGGAGAGAGAGCGGGAAAACAGAGACACGTGTTAGACCAGAAAAAATCCAGGTTCAAAAATCTTTACTTGACTAATAATTTATTGTCCCAAATGGGAAATCCTTCTTCACATCACTGTACAGGTTTGATAGCAATCAACAAATAGTGACAGCACAGAGAAAAACAACAGTATACATTACACAGTACACAAAAAACACAAAAACACACACGGCTGATTCAGCGAGGCCGGCTGTTAAAGGCAGTTATGGCTGCAGGGATCAGGCTTATCCCGAAGCAAGCCTTCCTGCACCTCAGGGCTCTCTACCTTTGCTCAGAGGGCAGAAGAGTCAGGTGCTGATTTAGTGGGTTTGTGATGTCCTGTTTTATTGTGGTTGCACAATATGTGATGGCCTTACTGTCCAATGTACTTAAATGATTGTTAATTTCTTTTTAGTTAATCAACCAATCATCTCAGCACGTACAAAACACTTAAAATGTGAAACTAATAACACAATCTTGTCTAGAAAGATCTGTTCAGAGATGTAAAGTAGATGTTATGAATCAATCAATCAATCAAGAGAAATGCATGCCAGAGACGGATCAGGAAAATTAAGAAATAATGGTAGGAAATGAAAAATAGCAATAAAAGAGCAGCAAGTATGTTTAAGTTTGGTTTCCTTTTAACAGCCTTTCCAACTGGAAAATGTGACTTTGTCGTAGCTTGTAAATTGTGGGAGTGTTGGAGTGTCAGACAGAAAGTGTGCAAGCCAAAATCAATGCAGCCTTGAAGATACACTAGATAAAGATGAACTCTCTCATCACACAGTACAAAGAGAGGAAGTCAAGGCCAGAGTCGAGAAGAGGAGAAGCGGGGTAAATTTGTTCTATTGAGAAAAATGAGTCCACTTTGGACTGAGAGACCAGACGAGTGTGAATGAGATTGAAATATTTCACCCCAAATGGAAAATGATTGAATCATTTCTTTGTCTCTTCTCTTTTCTCCTCTCTATGCCAGTCTTAAGCCGTTTTTCAGAAATACAAAAATGCCACTGAATTTCAGGCAGGCTGTTTATTTGTGTATTTGATGTGGAGTTTTATGTATTTTAAAGGAGCAATATGTAACTCTGACACCTAGTGTTTAAAATGGGTACTGCAGTCCAAATTCAAAACATTAGAGAGCTGTCTCCCCCCGCCCCCCCCTCCTCTAGAGTCGATGTGCACGCAGGTTGCCATGTGGTGGAAACTGAAGCTTCAGTGTTTAGCCAACTCTGCATCGGTCTTGAAACATTTCTGAGTGCTAACCTCTCCATTTTTCAAAAGCATCTCCAGTATTGATCCTAGTTTTACCTATAGACTGTAAAGATATAATGGATGAAGCCTGAGTGACGTCAGCCATCTGTCACGGCAGGAGGTTCCGGAGGCTCATCAGCAGCGGCCGCCATGCTGGAAATCCTGTCTCAGCCTAACTTTCAGTCAACCTAACGACAGGCTGAGAGCTGGAGCTGAGGCGGGTTTTAAGCCTCTTGACCAACCGTTATATCACACCCATCTGTCAATCACCTCAGCTACGCGCCTAACTATGGATGACACGTATCATTCATAAAATCTAAACGGTACAGTGTGTGCCAGTGATGATTATAACTAATCAGACCTATTTAGTTTTTTGTACCAGACTGTAAACATGTTAATTCCTACTTTAAAAACGTCATGTGTTTGTGACTTCCGGTGTTCCTGGAGCCAGCCTCAAGCGGACACTTGATGAAATGTAGGATTTTGAACTTCCGCATTGGCTTCATTTTTCAAGACCGGAGGTTGCCGCTTGGTTTTTACCACTTTTCTGCTTGTGGAGCTTTAAAAAAAATGCCAAGCTTTATAAGTCAGGTAGAATCAGTTACATCAGTTACAACCAGTTCACTTGCCCACTTCCATTACTGCAACACCTGTTGGTTTGCTGTTTGCCATGTGGGGGTGTCTTAAAACTGCCTACTGTACCTTCTCTGGTCAAAACAAAAACCATTCCGCACCAGAATCGAAACTAAGAAGGAGGACATACTTTTCCTACATATTTTCATCTGTGTTCTCTCAGTGACTTCTCAGGGAAAATGTACCATGGATAAAGGGAGTTAGGCATAGACAGATTATGAAATATTGGGCCCCTGGGCACATGGACTCTACAATTTTTGGACTTGTGTGAAAGCACTATTAGAGTACAGCCACAATGACCACACAGAAGAATTTCTTTATCACACCAACCTTTCACTGTCCGTTTCCCTGGCAGCTCTTCCTTTGCTGTTACATTCAAAACGGTTTGATTGGAGAGCCAGAGGAGACAGCGGCTTTGATTGGTAGATCTTGACTTCGCCGCAACAGGGAGACAGCAGTAAAATGCCTTCAGCTGTCCTTCATCATGATCCTTCTCCTCTTCCTCCTCCTCAGCTTCCTCAATTGGGTGGAGGTGTAAGAAGCTGAGGTTATTGTGTCCGTACAAGGTGAGATTCAAGGTTTCTTCGTGTCTTAGCTGAAGCTCTACTGACACCTCAATATGTACCTTTAAACCTGAGAGAGAGAGAGAGACAAAGAGAGAGAGAGAGAGAGAGAGAGAGACAAACATTTTACTGTCATGCAGGCTAAATTCTGACGAAAGAACTGTGAATATAAAACGATCTGGAGCTAGGAATATTTTCATCCACCAACTATCACAATCACCATAATCAGAGCTTTTCATGTTCAGAACAAAACAAGTAACACAACAGAGAGGCAACATTTTAAACATCTAATCTTAAGGACTCAAAAAGAAGATGCTTTTTGCTTTTCCAAAGTCATGATGATGACTTCTACCAAAAATGTACTGTGTTAGACAGAAATGCAAACAAAACAACTGGCAGCCTTCTGCAAGACAGACCAAATAGTTGATTTTCGCACAAGTCCCGCCCCTGCCAAGGCAAAAAGCCAATCATAGTTAAGGATTTTGGGATAGCACCAGTGGTGGCCAATTAGATTGTGAAGGGGGCCCATGACCACTCTTCTGGACGCGCCCCTGTTAACAGGTATAATGTTCATAATTTTAGTGTGTTAGCTTACTAACACTTACTTAATAGCACCAGGATGCTGGATAGCCAGCTTTTTATCAAATTAGAAAATGTAGTATTTAGTTGTACTGCCGGAGATGGAGGATAATGAAAACAATATGGAGGACATTGAAAAAGAGGTATGAAAGAATTAGTTTAACCACATTTAACCAGCGTTAAATATAGTCAAGGTTTACAACATATCATCGAGTATGTCCTGAAATAGACGCAGGTCAAACAGTTGTTTTAGAAAAAGCACAAAATAAAATGTAACCTGTGTGATATGAATACTTTTATTTATTTATTTATACATGACTGGAAATGATGACGAGTGAGAACTGAGAGCAGGGTGAGGAGGTGTTATATCGAGCTAACAGACTTTTTCTTTTACATTAATGTCTTAGTAAGAGGCTCTTATAGTCACTTACCATGTTTGCCTTGATGTATATGAAGTCTTAGGATTGTAGGAATACAATTGAAAGGCAATCGTTGTCAATTCTACAGTGTTTTAAAGCCTTATAGGCAACGTTCATCACCATTATGTTGTGGATAAATTAACACCAACTTAAAAATGCAAAATATTAATGTTATTTTAAATTTCCAAAGTTCAGGTTAGTACAGTCGACCTGTTAGCTTAGCTAGCAGGCTTGAAGAACGTGAAGCTAGCATTAGGAGAGTGATTTCAGATGGGGCCCTCATAGGGAGAATTCCTACTGTCATTGCAAACTTGGCATTTTTTGAGTCACTGCTGTGGTGTAAACCTTGTCAGCCCTCAGAGGCTTTCTGCTGGCCTGTGGCTCCAAGCGGTTTCCTGCCTTGTCCGTTGACATGCAGCATCTCTGATAAAGCCACATGCTGAGATGACTCAGACTGGACCTGATTGGCTGATTGACAGACATAGAGCCATGTCATAGTGTAGCTTAAAAGAACAAAGGTTTATCATTAAAAACTATCAATATGGGGAACTGCTAACAAAGCGGTTTGTGCGTGCGCCCCATGTACAAAGGCTGAAGTCCTCCAAGTGGGCGGCAGTGGTCGGCCTGGGTTTGAATCCAACTTATGGCTCCTTTATGCATGTCTTTCCCTACTCACTCGCACACATATTTCTGACTCAATCCACTGTCATATATCTAATTAAAGGCATAAAAAGCCCCAAACCTTTAAAAACTGTAACTATACCTGAGGATGAGATGTTCCTCTGTAACTCTGACATGTCCAAATCCGTTTCACACATGAACCAGCTCTTTTCTAGGTTTTCACCATCTCTCCTGGAGTCTATTGTGTCTCTTTGACTCTCATGTTCACAGGTCTGCTCCCACTTTTCTTGTTCTGGAATCTGTGAAGGGTCACATTTATCGTCTCTCACAATTTCATCATTACTGATCTTTCCATCTTCCGACCTCTTCACCTCATTCCCTCGCTCACAGGGTCGGTAGGGCAGACAGAGGAAGTTCACTTTTGATGCTGGGAAGGAGAGAAGGAGGAGAAACAGAAAATTCAGAACGATTTCTCAGCGGGAGCAGGCTGAGAGTGAAAAAAAATGAACAAAATGCTCTCAAGTCAAGAATCTGAGCAAAATCTGAAAATGGAAACTGTTGCCTCCAGTTTGTATCAAACAGAAACAGACACACGGGAGACGCACTCGAGAAGATAAGAAGGCGAGCATGTGCAGGAGTACAAAGGCCAGAGCAACATGCTCTCAAAAAGAGCACAAGCTTTTCAAGGCTACATAGTACAGAGACATTTTCAAAGCAGCTGTCAGTCAGAGTGTTATGTAGCTATATTTGGGAATAAGAGTAGAAACATGATAAAGTGACTTAAAGAAAGCCCACTTCTTTAAAAGACGACCTTTCCTATAAAGTTCGAAACAACCCTTATTGAAAAACTGGCCTCGGCTCTTCCCTTTTTTAGGCCTCAAAAGGTTGTGAAATCATAGTGAAGCATTTATGAAAACACACACAATCATAGGGTCAGAAACACTTACAGTCCTCCTTCTGAATCTGTGTGGATGACCCACCTCTGTACAATGTGAAGAACTCAGGGAGGCAGATGATGAAGGCGAGGATCACGAGGATGAGAATTCTAGTCAGTGCTGCTCTTGTCATGGTTGCACCATATGATCACAGACACACACACCGACACAGGCATGACTTGTAGCTCGTGGTTCCTGCTTCCTTTCCTGGATACAAACGCATCCATTCACACTCTCCCTCTGCCCATCAGAGTAGCCTTCTGTAGAGCCTCCGACTCCCTGACAGCATTGTTCATAATTCTCGTCGAGGCAGGCGACGACGCAGCGACACACACGTGCAGAATATGAGGCATCACTTCCTATTACACTTCCTGTCGTTTTCTCAGAACGAGTGAGAAAATGGAGAGTTGCAGAAACAACAAAGAGTTTCCATCAGCAGCATGTAAGTAAAAAAAGTTGTGTGGGTGAGAGTGCGGGGACTGTCTCCTCCTAAAAAGTAGGCTTTGTTATTCTTTATGTATGTATTTGAGTCTTGTGTGAGCAACAACTCAGAGATAGACAATCATGTTTGTCTGTATGTGTACAGAGAGATCTGTGGTTTAAATCTGTTATCTGGGTAAAACATAGACAGAACCTAAGAGACATCTGCACACTTATATCGTGCAGGGAGGTAAACCCAGACCTTCTATAGAAGACAGCTTTACCCACTGTGTTTGATCAGGATACAAAACAGTAAGATGATACAATAAGGGGCGGCAGTAGCTCAGTCTGTAGGGAATCGGGTTGGGAACCGGAGGGTCACTGATTCAAGTCCCGATGCGGACCAAAATATGGAAGTTAGTCTGGTAGCTGGAGAAGTGCCAGACCACTTCTAGAGCACTGCTGAGGTGCCCTTGAGCAAGGCACCGAACTCCCACCAGCTCAGGGGTGCCTCCTGCGGGCTGCCACCGCATTCTGACATCTCTCCATTAATGCATGTCCACAGGTCGTGTTTGTGCAGGTGTGTGATTCAGGTGTGTGAGAAGCATGTCTCTAGAATAACAGAGTGTAAAATCCGAATTTCCCCTCTGGGATTAATAAAAAAAAAAGTATATATAAGATATGACACGATATGACACGATACAATACCACAACATGACAAGAAAAGTCACTATAGGATATGACACACTACAATAAGAAGTGAGTGGTTTTTTTATTACTGAATGGAACCCCAACAGGGTGAGAAGGACCCTGATGTGAAGCGGAGGGTCTTGTTCCCCCTCCACGATAATAACACACTCACTATGCATTGTCTCTCTTATTATTACACAGCTTACATCCAGCTTACAGAGTACTGAGGAATCAATCATTTGTAAAAAAAGAAAATAATAATGTTGATTTTGGAAATTAAATTATTTATGTAAAAATGATTTATTTCTTCTTCTATAGAAATAGTTAGTTAGAATTGAAAGAGCTGCGTCCATAGAAACGGTGAACTCTTTAACCTTCATAAATATAACATGAAATATAATACGGTGTTGACCTGCTCTTTTTACAAAGTCTTGAGATTTGATATGGATTGGTGCTATACAAATACAGATTGATTGAATAATTGAGCCAAACTAGTTCTGATTACGCACTTCAAACTCAACATGTCTCCTGATGCTGAAGTGAGACTCCTGATGGCGAACAGATCCACACGAATCAGCACTCCGCTACCTTACTGAGCTTTTCAGCCTCAGTTAACATTTCCGTATCCACTCAGCAGTTCTGAAACACCACTGTACTCCATAGCTGTTCTTTTTATGTGTTTACTTCAGGTGCCATCTTCAGTTTGTATTGATTTCTCTGTCAAAGAGTTACGGTTCGTGAATCTCTTAACCTCTTTTCTCTGCTGTCTTCTTTTCCACTCTCCTTTTCCCGACAGTTATCAGTCAGACGTCACATTAACCAGACGTCTTTACGCAGGTTGATATGATTACAGTTAGTCCTCCAGATTCTGTGATCAGAGCCCAACCATCTGTTCTTCTTAGTAATGGTTTGTCCTTCTTTACAACGTTGATCTATTGAGAGATAGCAGACTGATGCGACGCAGATTGTAAGAAGATACGATACACTTTGTGTCTTGGACTCCAAGTGCTGCCTCCACAGTATTATTAATGAATATAAACAACAATGGAAGAAAACAACAATCCACATGTTTATCAGAGAAGCACATAACAAGGACAAATTTGAGCAACATACAGCACATTGCACATAATTCACATTGCACAAGATCCACATACAACACGACAGAATCAGTGGGAACGATAAGAAAACCATGATGCTATTTCACAACCCATACACCCTTAAGTAAGATCATTTTGCAATTTCAAACGAGTTTTGAAAACGGTTAAGTTTGCATTGAGGGACTCTGAATCGTCTGCCAGATGTTAAGTGCTCAAACTCAGAGGAGTGAGGATGTGAGAACAGACTGCTCATATATTGACTGGAGGGAGAGGTTTTTAGTCCTCCCATCATGGCAGACTGTTGAAAACAATCAAGCTTATGGCGTTAAAAAGAGGAGAGAAACTCTCAAACAAACACCCCCATGGTCTGACTTCTTTATTTGATTTTATCATGATGTGTTGGCTCCTAATTATGTATTCTTATCTCATATTTATGAGAAGTTGAAGCATGAATGTGACTTCATCTGAACATGTTTATGAATCTGAGAATGACTCTTTTGTATCACCTTGTGATGCGATGTGTAATAATTATGGCGTCCATAAGTCATCAGTTATCAGTACAATACGTCAGACTAAAGAGACATTTTTCATCAGTAATTCAACTGGGAGTCAGTTTCTCACAATTATTACTTTCTAGTAGAGGTGGGGAAAAAATCGAGATTCTTATCTTCTGAGATCTTAAATAGATTCATAACTTCCCCAAAAAATCTTTTGGCTAATCAGTCGCTCCCTGCTAAGTGCTAATGCTAGCTCATTAACTCAGTACAATGCAAAATGGAGCAGCAAGAAATGCAGCCAGTCTCTCAGATGACTGGAGTAGATCCTGAAGTATGTACTAATTCAAAAATAGACTTTGAATCATGAATACAGAATCGTTTTTAATCGAAAATAGATTCTTGTGCACCCAAGAATCGAAATCGAATCGAATCTTGAGACACCCAAAGACTCCCAGCCCTACTTTCTAGCATCATATTTTTGTGTACCCTCGCATCATTTGTACGATGTTTTCTCATCTTTACAATATTCTAACTCATAAAAATACATTTTGAGAAATTACACAAGTATCATACACTTTGAGGAACTTTCCATTTGTGTTGATTTTGGCGCCTCGTGGACTAAGCCGTACCTCTTGTATTTGTGTTGATTTTGTCATTTACATGTGTGAGTAGTGTTTGCTGACAACAACAAAAAACAATCTCCCTGCTCTGTTTTTTCAAAGGTTTATTTTGGGTGCGTTTTTATAGGACAGTGGATAGAGTCAGAAATCAGGGAGAGAGAGAGAGAGAGAGAGAGAGTGGGGAGTGTCATGCGGGGAAGGAGTCACAGGTCGGATTTGAACCCAGGCCACATGCCTGGAGGACTTTACCCTCCGTACATGGGGTGTGTGCGCCAACCAATACACTACTAGCATACCACTTCCTGCTTTTTTTAACAGTCAAAATGATTACTCATTGTGAATATTTGCTGAGAAAAGTGAAAACAGAAGTGTGTTCCCTCAGTGTGCTGTAAATCATCTCGTTGCAGCGGTTACAAGCTCTTAACCATATTATACAGGAATAATCAGTCTTATCACTGATGGTCTTGTTTGCTTTTGTAGGTCAAATAGACATCAGTATTCATTTCAGTCTGTTTCATATCCAGTCAAAAACTCCTCACAGGGCCTGTAGGCACTATGCCTTGATTTTGAGTTCTCGTAAATATGAGATATCTAATCATACATGACAGATCCGAAGATGCACATACATTTTCTTCATGAAACGCTGGGTTATTATTATAATAATACAAAGTTATAGTTATTAAAATGGTATCAAATAGATTGTAATGATCTTAAACTAACTCCGAATTGTAAGAGGGTTTCTTAATATCAAAGAGAAATGGTCCTCCACAGACCCCGGGCCAGCCAGCAGCCGTTGAATTAATGTTGAATCAATAGAGAGCGTCTGGTGTTTCTGTTCCAACAGCAGAGGAAATAACCTTTCCCCCTGTTTTTATTACCCTCTGTTCTGAAATAAACATGTATTTTTCCTTCGTACTGTTTGACTTGATCTCTGTCGGGTGTTTAGTGTTGCTCAGATTTTACGGTTGGGTTCTCGAGAGCTACTTATCATGGCAGGCGTCTGACGGGAACACAAGCACACACACACACACACACACAGAAGATCAGACAAACACACACATACTCAAACACACAAACACAGGGATGAGCGGCTGGCAGGTGGAGTCTTATCTCCTCACCACAGCGGCTTTCCTCTCTCAGGGCTCAGTTGGCAGCTTACAACCAGATGGGAGCAGCCAAAACTAGACCAAAAAAAAAAAAATCACTTTCTGTCCTTTTAGGTCCAAAATACCTGCTTGACGATCTGAGTTTTTACAAATATTTTGAATGAATTGCTGAGATTTCTTTCCAGACATACTACCTGTGAATGTTTTCAGACTCAGTTGACGGACTCAAACTCGGGTCTATTGGGTGAACTCTGTTGTTGTTTGACTCATACAGCTATCTTATGTCTGTACACTGTGCTGTGGAAATCTGCCTCTATCAAATAAAAGGAAAAAAAGAAAGCGAATAATCTTTATCATTAGAGGTGACCCCAAATCCTCAAAACAACGAGACTGCTGCAGAAAATGTAGACTGGAGCTAAACAATTCCTAAAAGAGGGGGTATCTTCTGTTCCCATAGTCCTCTGGGTAATCTGCTCAAGCACTCGTGGACGGCCTTAAATTCTGGAGCCTCTGGTTTTCTACTGTTTCCACCTTTTCATCAATACTAGAAATATGACTGTAGCAAGTAACTCACTCGCCCTCATCCTCATTAATATTTTAGGAGGCTGCAAATTATACCCAGGCACAGAAAAGCTTGAAAGCCAGCAGTTAGAATTCAAGAACACATAGATGTTGCTATGGAAACGTTACACCGCCTTGTCTGCCCTCAGGCTCCGAGAAAGTATGACAGAGATGTCTTTCACTATTTTTTCAAATCTCACATATTAAATGATAAATTACTTGAAGATACACACAAGTGTAATATGTAGAATTTATACACTAAAATATCTACATTTATTCAAAATGGACAAACCTATGTTATATACATATATTTATTTTTTGTTGAGTTCTTACAATTACCTCTAATATTTCCAACAGTTATCAAAGGCAGAGAAATGTCTTTCATGGCGGCCGCCATGACAGAGAAGCAATGACAGAGACGACATGTTTATCGTTGCTATGGAAACACTGGATGTCACGTCAAAGACCGCTGCTTAAGGAAGCAAGAGCTGCAACTGAAAGCTACCGTACTGTTGCTGTATGTGCTGCTGTGATAAAAACGTCATGTAAATTATACTTGGATACATCGGTGGTAAACATATTCTCTTCTTCAGATCTGTTTGGCCCGGTTGTCTTGACTATGGTCAACTCGGGGTTCATTTGCATCGGGGGTGGGGGTGGAGTAACAGAGAGAATCACTCCAATGATTCCCCGCCAGCCTCGATGTCATCTTTTGTTATTGTTTCGATTGAGAGCCCCCTGGAGGCGGAATTGAAATACTGTGCGTTCAGAACAAATTTCAAAGACTGACAATGGTGTTGATGAAAACTTTGCTTTACTCTAAGCGTTTACTGTGAACATCCAGTCAGTGTTTAAAAAACAACCAAAAAATGTATTTTTGTCACAGTTCTGCTCCTCTGCTCTTCTTCCTATATGCTAAGTATTTGTCCACTCACCCTGCCTCTGCTCCATTCTGCCTGTCAGCCACTCCCACCTCATCTCATCAACGCACTCATCTCACCTGTGCACGCAGCTGCACAGGTGAGATGAGCCAGTATATAAGCCTCACCTGCTCACTCACTCTTTGCCAGATTGTTCTTTCCATCTCCTGCAAGACTCTCCAGCATGTTCCCTTGGATTCATTACCCGGTTCCAACCCGAGCAGCATCTGACCACCCTCCCTTGTTGCCTTGCTCTGCGTTCCTGGTTTCCATCTGCCTCTCCCATGGGCTGTTTGGTTCCCCCCAGTGTCGGTGTGAGTTTACCCGTTTTCTTGCCTGTGGGTGGTTCTGAGACTCCTCCTGTGTTGCTGCGTTTGCTGTGAGGTGTTCATAACTATCTGCTTGTTAGCATTCTGCCCTCCCCTCTCTGAACACTTTGTTTGTATGGATTGGTTATCGGAAGTCTACTGCTTGCCCCTGTTCAGTATTGTCCCCCCTCTGTGAGCTGTTGAAAGACACTGATAGGGCCTCTAGCCCCAGCATTGATCTGAGCTGTTCTGTGCCTGCTGAAGTTATGATTAAGTCGTTGCCAGTGATCCCTTCTCTGTGTGCTGCACTGTGGCCCATATCCTGAAACCAGATCTGCAGTTATAAAATAAAAATAGTAGTGAGTTGTTGCTCTACCACGGGTTGGAGTTTCTATATTATTTAGGGACTTAAGTTCTTCAATCAAGAAATGAATCCACAGAACCTATAAGAAAAAAAGTTATCTTTAGTGGAAGCATAGACACCACTAGATGTTATGTTAAGAAAAAGTTTATTTTAGAGAAGACACCAAAGTGCTGCTCTAAAAAGTGCTGATACAAATCTTTACATTTAATGTGTAAAAAATACTTTTCTGGTATGTGTTTTGGGCTCAGCGTGTTTTCCCACAGCTTCAGAGAGATGGTACAACAGGAAGTAGAAAACAGCAGAGGGGTTGTGAAACGCTGATCAAAACAGTTTATATCGGCTGCAGTAACAGAGTGAAATTGAGTTTTCCAGGGAATCAGATGGAAACTCTTCAAGGATTCTCAAGCCTCCTTGAAATCTTATTAGAAAACCACGGGTGCAGATTGACATTCACAGTACTGATGTGTGTGTGTGTGTGTGTGTGTGCGTGTGCGTGTGCGTGTGCGTGCGTGCGTGTGTGTGTGTGATTAGTAAACTGATGTAATTCTGCTGTGTTCACTGACCAGCCAGCACAAACCTGAAAGCTTCTTTTAGTCCCACACGGCATGAGTCTAACTTTTAACCTGACAGTTTGCCAGCGATCTAATGAATCAGAACCAGGGTTGATTGGGTGGCAACCTGCACAGATGGACACAGAAGATGAAAAGTTTGAGAGCTAAGTGAAGATGTCTGCAGAGAGTTGGGTCTTGGGAGGAAAGCCAGGTGTTCAAAAGCTCTGGGTTCATGATGTAATACCTCACATTTTATTGCATTTCAAGCTCAAGGCCGAGGTATGGGGATCTAAGTTGGCATGCCAGAGTCAGTGTGTGATGGTCCATTCAGATATATGGAGAAAATATATGTATAAAGTGTTGGCCAGATTGCTTTTAAATTCAGGTTGGATATTGACACACACAGATTCAAGAAATACCAATCCATCTCAAAGACCGTTAGATTGTCCTGAAAAGCAATACCGCAACCTTTACAGCTTTCTGACAGGCGTGAGGTAATTAGCTAAGCAACAAAGACTCCAGAAGTCACTGCATCCTGCCAATAAGTAGTCCTGCACCTAATCCCACAAACTACTATTTTTACAGTTTAGTTGGTGCACAGATTCAACATGCTGCTGAACTTCAGAGGTGCCAGTGGACAGATTTTTCTAACCTTTGGGTAGAGTTAAGCTAGCAGTTTTTTGGTATTCATGGCTCTCTGTCTCCTGGTCTAAGCTTTCTATACTGTATAGATGGTAATGACTATCTTTTAATGTAAATCCTGGCATTAAAGCAACCACAAGATTATACCAGAATTTTGAACTTTTCCTCACTAATCTCACCTGTGCACGCAGCAGATCAGTAATCGACCCGGTATATAAGCCTCTCCTGCTCACTCACTCTTTTCCAGATCTTTTTTTTTGTGTCCATGCACCCTTGGAATAAATAATAAATATTTCTCAATAGATGCACCTCAACTAGCTCACGTAACCAACATCACATAACTTAGTCTACCAAGGCCTCTACTGTTTGTCAACATAGCAATACAAGCTATTTACATATAAAGGTTATTACTCGACCTTATCAGCCAGCTTGTTTGAATTGGATCACAATGAGTCATGGGATATGGATCCTTCGTAGGCTGGGAAAAGTAGGATGCATTTGCTGGCTCCAATTCAAGACGCATTGAAAATAGAACAGCGTTGGACGAGATGCTGGGATGCACTCGGTCTTTAAATGTTCCCTCCGGTGGATGCAGGTCCTGAATTGGGACACAGCTCACGTCTTCCCTTTGTTCTCGGTCTGTTTGTCTTCATGTGTTGCGTCTTGTGTGGATTTCATCATTGCAGCTCGCACGCTGTCACCTTGTCTTTCTTGACATTGTTGGTTTTTAGGGGCTTTTTTTTTTTTGGCTCATTCACCAGGGACCTGATAACAGTAAACCAGAGTAACCTTTTGCTACCACTGCCCACCACTTTCATTGTGATGGAGAAATATGAACATCTGCAGCCCTGTGCCTTTAAAGTCAGGCTCCAAGGACACATTTTAAAAATGTTATAACTCCATGACCTTCGCTCTGACACCTTCTTTAAAACCAATTTAGCATATTTAGCTCCTCTGCAAGAAAAATGCTCAAATTAGCAAACTTGTCATTGTGTTACTTTTATGGGCTGTAATGAGCCTTGAGACATAACTGACGGCACTAAAGACATTTAGTTCTCTTTATTTCAGATATCCTCCTTGAGGTTTTGGCAACCTTCAATCCTTTTGACAAAATCAAACAAGATTTGTTTGGTAGTAATCTGTCCTGCAGTGCAGTCTGAAGCATCTGTCACATTTAGCTAATGGTTCACATCCATCACTTTTAATGCTGCAGTCAGTGGCTTTAATGATGAGCACAACAGTGCAGTACAAATGCTGACTAGGTGAGTAAGTGTTTATGGGCGCGTGTGTGTGTTGTGTGTGAGTGTAAAGGAGAAAGAGAGAATATGGTCGTCCTTCTCAGCACCTTACTTTTTCTGAAAACGCAGTAATTTGCTGAGTATTACAAACATTAGCCACACATCCTGTCATACACATCGACAGTCTGCAGCGTCACCTCAGACAGAAATCACTTCATCTTCACTGAATGTGGGCTATTTGTGGAGCTCTGCATTACCACAGAATATAAAAATGATGTGATGTAGAGAGTTAAGGGACTGAATGGAACAGCGTGATGAGATTAGGGATTTAAGTACGAGGGGATATTTAACAACAGGCTCAGCAGAGCAGGTTATGATTGTATTTCAGGCATTAGATGTTGTACAGTGGATCCCGCTCATCGTGCCTGAACTTAATCCCTAGATCTGCTCTAAATGGACACAATGATGTTCTCGGAGAGCTGCAGTGATTTAATATTCTCTTTCATCCTTTGCTACCTTGTCTTTGTTTGTGTTGAGACATTGACGTAAGATAGAGGTCAAGCAGGTGTGTTTTTTTTGCAATGCAGTGACGGGTTATGATGCTCAACAGAAAGACCGAGTGGTTCTTTTTTTTGAAACCCACATCTGTAATATGTTGAGACGAGATATGGGTTGCATTCCTGACACATTTGAAGGTATTTTTTTTTTGTATGTGTTGCCTGTTCATTTAGTAACTTCTAGGCCATGCGGACCCCCTTATATATACACATATAGTATAAGCCTCTGCGGGAGCCCCCTCTTGCAGAATGTCTTAAAGTCCTTGTACATTAAGATGGCACGTATCATTTACCTTCTTCATAAATGTCATTTTTTATTAACAATTAATAATATGGTTATTCAATCGTTTCATTCAATGTTTTGAATGAAACAGTTGCTTGATCATCAGACATTTTTTTGGGGGGGTTATATTCAAATATCATTTTCACAAATAGTGTCATTAGTTATTTTTGTTCCACCATCCTTTCCCTCTAATGTTTCTACAAATTACTTGAATTTTACAACCTGCTTACTGCCGGGCTTAAGACATCACCCCTGAGTAGTACACCAAGCTTTTTGAATCTTTATACAATGAAGCAAGTTTTTAGCAAATGCTTTTGCTGCTACAACTTTGCAGTTCTAGTCATTCTCAATGCTCACTTTGTCGTGTTTGGATTTTGTGAGCAGCTGTGTTTATGTGAAAAACCTCTGAAAAAATCAACACTGTGGTGCGCCTGTTGGCCCAGTGGTTAGTTTGTGTGCATGCGTACAGAGGCTGTTGTCCTCGAAGCAGGCGGCACCGGTGCGAGGCTTCATTCCTGCATGTCACTCCCCACTCTCTCTCCTCCCAGTTTCTGAATCTATCCACTGTCCTATCTGAATAAAGGAATAACATGTATATTTTTTAAACACTGTACTCCTATTGCTCTGCACAGCAGTCACGGCACACAGATAGAGTTAGGGACAACCTGGTGATTATGTTGAAGCTTTAAGCAGCGTTATATTTCCCACAGGAGTTGTTAGAGACCAAGAACAGAGCTAACAGAGGGTTATTATAAGCCTTGCATTCATAGGTCACCAGAAACCTGAAGAAAAAGAATGATTATGTTGCTCAAGAACTGCAGGATGTGTCAATTAGTATCTTATTGCTAACAAGGTGATGATAAATTATTAGCACAGCATTGATATATTAAGTATGTAGTCAATCTCGCTGTCAGAAAGTGGCTTAAAAAAGAGCTTTAGTTTTCTCCTCTCCTGGTCTTTTTCTTTAAAGCTTGCACACTTAAACAGTTCTAATGTTGTGTTGTTAAGAGGGCACTGAACGCGATGAAAGTAAATGTACTCGCAAAGTGGCAAACGAGTTAAGGACGAGACAAATGAGGAGAGAAATAATGGGAAATTAGGAATAAGAGTTGTGAGCATGTTTTCTCATGAAAAACTGAGCAGAGGGAGGAGGACGAGGAAAAGGAGGAGGAGGGAGAGCATGGTGATTTAGTGCTGTGTCAGCAGTTAGGCATCATCATGCTCTCCAGAGACGAAGCCACTGTGCAGCTTTATGACTCTTTATGGAGAAATTACGATGTTTCACAAAGAGATTATCGTCATGAGCAAACCTTTAAAGGTGATGGAGGTTGCTAGACTCATCCTACTACTGGCTCGTGTGTGTGTGTGTGTGTGTGTGTGTGTGTGTGTGTGTGTGTGTGTGTGTGTGTGTGTGTGTGTGTGTGTGTGTGTGTGTGTGTGTGTGTGTGTGTGTGTGTGTGTGTGTGTGTGTGTGTGTGTGTGTCTGTCCTCCTCATTCCTCTTCCTGTTTAGTTGAATAAAATAAATCAAACATAGCCAATCATGCCTTTTCTCTCAGAGTTTTAAGAGTCATTCGGAGCTTTTCTTGTGTCAGTCTTTGTGAGTGTGTGCGGTGTGTTTAAAAGTGTTGAGAGAGGTCGTACTTCAAACGTTAGCACACACTAAATTGTGCTGACTTTACAGGACGCTCAGAGCCAACGTGACGCTGTATCTCTTTTGTTTTTCCCGTTATGGTTCACCTTTTCTCTCCCTCTCTTTCCCCTCTTGTAACCTTCCCCGGTGAGAAAATGTCATGTCAATAAAAGCTTTTTAACATGAGGAAAAAAATCAATGTACTCCAATTGCACCTTTCTATAAGCGCGTCTACTCAACAAATGAGACGTGCAGCCTCTGCATGCAGGGCGAGCTCTGGGGAAAACAATGAAAGAAGAACTTCTGATTTAAAACATAGAGGACATTTTGTTATTTCTTAAAGATATATCCTTTCTTTTTTTTATATGACTCGACATGAACACCCTACTCTTAACTTGCTTTATTGGTTACAAAACAAACTTTTATTGTCTGGAAATAGAAAGCAGGCTTGCAGGCGGAGTTGCAGTAAATATGCACCATAAAAATGCACCATAAAAACGATAAACACACAACAACAAAACATTAGCATAAAAGCTCAATAAAACGCTTGATAAATAGACGCATCACACAGCCATAGAAGTTGGAAAGACCAGATAATGTCATTGTAATGATCTATTCTTAATGTTTTTGTTTCCCCTGAAGAGAGATAGACTTAAATATTTCTATTTTCATAAATATAAAGCGGCCCCTGTGTTCTTAACTGTGAAAGGGAAGTTATCTCTGTTATCTATGGGCTTAATAGTTGCAGTGAACAAAGTGTTTGCAAGACTTTATTGAATGTTTAATTTTGAAACAGATGTCTTTAATTTAAAAATATGTAATGACAAACTCGTGTCAACTACTGTATCACATTTTTAGCAGCTCCCTTCTGAACACAAAGCTTTGTAGGCCCATTGCTTTTTAACCTTGTACACAACCCGCTGCGTCATGGGGGCAATTGTTCACATATTTGGCTATGCACCATGAGTGTTATGCTGCTTTTCAGTTGAACTGGGAAGTGGGAAATTCCGAGTTAACATCAGATCAGCTCAGGCTATAATGGCTGGTGGACAGAACACAGCATCTGCACTGTCCCAACTCTGTTTTTCAAGCATTTTCCTTCAAGCACGGACGTAATGGTCCCAGATTTTGGTTTCCATTTAGTTTCCTTGTTGTCTTCTAAAATGGAACTCATTTGTCACCAGTTTGACCAGTTTCTTTGTTGCTGCAATGGCAAACCAAGTCAATTGTTTGGTAACATGTTCCCAACAACACACTTATAAGCAATAAAATGCATGTGTTGTATTTTAAAGCTTGTTCCACTGCCTGTCGGTGGTAAAAAAACAAAACAATTGTAAATGCTTTAAAGAGACAGATGAAGAGATTTCAGATGATAAGGCTACAGGTAAAGACCACCAGCATTCAATTACATAGAGTTAAGCATTGACACCAGAGGCACGTCCATTGGGTGATGAAGTTGAAAACTGGTACCTAATCAAGATTTTATTGTGTGTAAATGTAAGGTGTGTGGTGAAATTAAAAATGACAATGTCCAAAGAGAGAGCAATGTAAAACAGAGATAAAAATAATTAACCACAGCAATAAGAAAAATACAACATTAGAAGTAAAGGATGAGAGCGAATGGGCGGCCTTGGGGAGATTATTGTTGACAAGCCTCATGCCCTGAGGAGAGATAACAGTATACTTCATTGTGCTTTGGCTGTCTGACGGTAGAGGCACTTGTCCTACTAACAGCTTGTCTGTTTTTGGGTATATGAAGATCGTTCATGATCCTGCAGACTCTGTCTCTACACCTCTTTGTTTGAAACTCCAACAGGGAGGGAAGTGTATAACTACCTGCAGAGCCCATCTGTCCAAAGGGAATCAGTTGCCAAACCACACAGTGATGTTTCTTGTTAGGTTTCTCTTACAGAAGACAGACTGAAGGGCAGTCAGACAGAGCTGCCTGAGGTGTTAAAGGTGCTGCCTTGATACCAGAGTGTCTGTTTGTGCTGTGCATGTCAGAGCCCTCAGGGGTGTGAACTTCAAGGTGTTTGAAGCTAAAGCAGGTTTTTTGAGTGAATCTTTTAAGTTGAGATTTTGTCAAACAATCAGAAGCAGCTCCGGGAAAATGTGATCCAACGCTGAGGCCCTACATTTGTTTGCGCTGCGTTCAGTCTGCTCGGTGGTTTTGCTCCTACCCTTTTCTAAAGTATGGCACATATGAGCAGCTGGACTCAGGAGAACTACAAGATTCTGTGTGAATAATTAGTCAACAACTAAAAGAACAAACATCATTATCCTGCTTTGTGCTTCAAAGTGTTCTGTTAGCATAAAGAAATGGATTTGCGCTTTAGGTTTCACTACATTCTGAAAGTAGTTTTTTTTAAGTTGATTTGTCTTTGTTGGTGGTTTTATAAAGGGATTTTTAGATTTCTATGCAGTATGTGTGCCATGATAACTCTGTTCAGAGTCTTACAAAAGATGAATGCAACATTTCTCTCTCCCCTTCTCCGCCTGGTTTCTTTACTCAATTTCCAGAGCTGTCTCTTCTTGTCACGTCTTGTAGCACAGTTGGTACAATGAAAATAAAATGAGCACTCTGTAATATTATAATGAAAAGCAGCGCACACAGACATTATAATTACATGCATAACGCACTTTCTCGCTCTCTTCACATGAGTGCATGTAAAGAGGTTTATTTCAGAGTAAGGTTTTAAATGATTGGCTATAAAAGGAAGCGTCTGTTTTGGAAAAGAAGTTAACTGGTGACATTTCTGTGACTTTAACTTTTCTTTCATTTCTGTCAAGTTCTGTTCTTTTCTTTACAATCAATAAATATCCTGCTAATCAGAGGACATGGGTTATTTCTGTATTGTTAACTGTAATCGTTTCTGACTTGCATAAATATATCAGTTCATCATTAAGAACATTCAAGCCATTAAAGTTTGATTAACATTTTATCACCGGTCTCCAGACTCTCCTCTGACACACACGCATACACACACATCTTTAATGCTTTTCTGTCATCCCATCGATTTGACTCATTCTCCTACTCTCTCACTGAACCAGATGCATGTTAAAAGCTCCCCTGTGCTTAAAAATGAAGAACTGAGGCCAAGTTGTGAGTTTATGGTCTGCAGTGTCGGCCTCCTTTAAAAGCCCCCCGTCCGGTAATTATCCCACCTATCGACAAGGCCTCCAGCCCCTCATCCTCTTATTATTTATTTGTTAAAGGCTTTTTTAGGCATTTAAAGATAGGACAGAGAATGTAGTGAGAAATCAGGGAGAGAGAGAGAGTGGGGAATGACATGCAGGAAAGGAGCCACAGGTCGGATTTGAACCCGGGCCTGTCGCTTGAGCATGTGTGGAACATGGGGCGCGCGCACAAACCACTAGGCTACCGGAACCCCTCATCGTCTTATTTTTCCCCCATCAACATTCTCTACTTAGGCCTTGTGTCCACCTAGAGTTTTTCTCTGGGCAGAAAAGCGATGGCTGAGCGCTTGCATAAAGCGTTCGCATGAAGTAGCAAGCGCTAAGAATTAAAGCGAGCACGTCCATCCTGTCTCTATGACAACAGTCTGGTAAAACTGGCCTCTGTGTGACCGACACTGCTCCGTTACTTTTTACTGTATGTTTTATTATTTGAGATCGTTTATTTCTTGATCAGATACGGGGCAAAGAGGATGTGGATACAAGACACGACCTGTAGGCGGCAAAACTACAGGGAATCTCATACGTTTGGAAAAGAGGGCCGTTGACGTCAACAGAACCTTTGTGCTCAGAAGTTGATCATCAGTGATAGCACTTTTGTTTGGAATTTCTCTTAAGGAGAATTTAATCATCAAAACACGTGTTGCTTTTTTGCAGGCACACACAGGCTAAAGCTTCAGGGACCCACAGCCTGTGCACAAACAAACTATTCTTCTCAGACAAAGAGGAACGCTGTCTCGTTCGTTCCTCTGTGGATCTCTGTACAGTTGGCTGCAATCTGTTGGTTATTGATGTAAAATTAAAGTCTATTTGTCAAGCTTTAGGAGACTTGCACAGCTTTCCTTGTCAGATTTTGTTTTGCTGCAATACGTCAATATAGTGTTCGTATTCTGCGATTCAATTTGTTCCTGCTCCTAGTACGTCTGTCGTCTACTTCTGTTCCAGTCAGTCATTTCCCATAGCAGAGTCAGCTGAGGATTTGTCTTTCTGTGATGTCATTTACTGTAAAAGCCAACATTTGGAAGCATCAAGGGCAATTTGCTTTTTAATTGTTTTGTTTTTAGAGATATTTGGTTATTTAATTGAAATCTAAGCCATGCAGGTGACAGAGAGAAGTAAAAGGACAGAGGATGATGAAGTATTTACTCATTGCGTCTCTTGCTTGCTTCTCCTTTCCTCATCCATCTTCGTCTTTTCTTTCTTTTTTTTTGATGGCCAGACTCATATATATGTAGGCATCACTTTCAAACACTAAGTGAGGAATTGATCCAGTATTGATGAAGTGTCAACCGGCTGACTAATTACTTTAAGACTGCGACTTTGGGGGCTTGATTGGTCACAGATTAGGTTGACATTAAGTTACAGAATCAGCTATAATTGTCCTGCGTCTTAACCCGCTATTCTAATATTAATCGATTACCTTTTAATCCCCCTATTTCTTCTCTTTCACTCAATTTCACCATCAGTCCACCCCTGCTCTTTTCTCTGTGTGCCTGTTGTCTCATTGGTTTATGGATCAATGACCAGAGGGGGGTAAGGTGACCTTCCTCTGATGGACCAATCTGAGAGCTCGCTGTATAAGGTGCTGCCTCATCCAGAGACTGAAAAATGCTTCTCAGGCACTATCTGTTTCTTTCCCAACAGGATCAGAGTAGACCAGAGAATACACTGTGTATGTGAGCGCACATGTTTGTGGGTCTGTGTTACACTTTTACATAAGTTATGCTGCTTAACAGGCTGATTGAGGATGACGTTTCTAAATTGGGGAACATTTGTGTCTCATTACGTTCAGCAGTGAGTGACAGCAAAAATTGGTTCAGCCTCCATTGGGGGTAAATTAAGGTTAGGTTAGGGTTCTGGCTGAGGATCCATTCTGGCTATTTATCGTGGGAGCCTCTATTGAATAAAGGTAAATAAAAAGGAAATTAACAAGTGTGTTCTGTGTGTCTGGTAATACAAGCACAGCGGGCTCTTCACATTTATCTACATTAACAGTTTCTTAATGGTGTTGTCACAATCGCATACAATCTGCTGAAAGCTTCCTGAAGTTTTTGTACTGAGCTGCATGTGTGAAAACAAATTGCTGATTTTTTTACTTCGACTTTAACAGTAATTTTCTAGCTAGCACCTTAGTTAATTCTCAGAGAGAAGCCGGGTGAGCTGATGTGAGAACGCATGCAGATAGGTTGTGGTGATATTTATGTCCTGCAACTATAGACTGTATGCAGACCGAGGCGATCTCTTTGAACGTAATGAAACTACTCGAGTATGTTTTCTGTTCGCCAGTATGTACATCTCCGTTCTTTTGTTGATCTCGTAAATGTGTGGAACTACAGGTAGCATTAATAACTGAAAAATATTCTCATTATAGCGTAGTTGCTTCTGCCTCATTTTTTCCGTCATGTCTTGCCTCCTGAACCCCGACTAACATCTGACGTGAAAGTCTCCCGCTGTGGGTTTTCAGGGGCCTGACATTCTTGACATTTTCCGCAGTGCCCATTAAAAATGGCTACATGTAAAAAAAAACTGGTTAAATGACTGTCATCTGTCAAAGATGCTTTTTGTGTCCAAATCCATAAAAAATAGCACTCAGGGCTATGGTTTCGCTCAGTCTGTCAAGCAGGCATCCCATGTGCAAAGATGCGGTCCTCGAATCGTCGGCCGATTGTTCAACTCTAGTCGTCGACCATTTGGTGCATGTTGTACCCCACTCTCTCTTCCCCACAATCCTGTCACTCCTCAGCTATCTTGTCTAATATAGGCAAGGGCAAAAAAACGTCCTCAGCCCTGCCCCCTTGTGGTTAATTTTCCTGAATATTTTCTGCTGTGTTCAAACACATCTGCTCACCAGGACTTCATTTTGAAATTCTAATAGGGGGATTGAAGGAAAAAGTCAAGCTGAGCAGAGCTGCACAGCCTAAGTACCTGCAGATGAGCAGTCTTTTCTCTTTTTCCTCTGAGGCTGTTTAAAAACCACTCTCTTTAAAACGCCTCTGAACAGCTATGAACCTTCTTGTTAATGTCATACAGTCAATAAAGCTCCACGTTTGCTTACTTTTGTAAGAAGAATAAAATGCATTGAATTTACGTCTTCGTGAAGACAGGAATTCACCAGCCACCGAAAAATGATTGAAAATGAATCCTGCGGCATCACTTCCAGCCTCCTTGTAATACTAAAATGAACACGTTGAAAACCTGTTTCTGTATTTTAGCCTGTTGACAAACGGTTGAAAGGGGTCTTGTATGGACCGACCTGACTTCCCCTGTTTTTAACCCAATTAGAAAGTTGAAATCATAGTTAGCGCTCTCTCTCTCTCTGTTTGTTTTTTGTTTTGTTTTTCCTCGGGTTTATTCGGCAGGGACAGATGCAGTATACATGGAGAACTGAAAAACAATTTTCCAATTCAATGCACCACAGCATTGCTAATGCTTATTTCCAATGCCTGTCCCTGAAAAGGCCTTCAGTTTGCTCTCCACACAGACTGTTTTCCTGCATATTCCAATGCCCGCTGAAATAAGATACACCTCGTACTACTAACAGAAATCAGGACCAATACCAACATCCATCCCCACATCCGGGGAGATATAGAGACTACAATAGAGCTTGAAGGAGTGCCAATGTAGGAAACATTCATGTTAATTTTGTCTCGTCTGCTCGATGTAAATCCTCTTGCAATACATTTACCTCTACCTATAGTTTTCGTGTCTTCCACTGCTGCCCCTAACTGGTCTTCCCACCTCCGTATTAAAAAACGTCTTGTACTAAATATTCCACCACAGTCTCTGACCTAGTAGTAGTAGTTGATAAAATAAGATCTTACAACCCAAACACTGGTTTGCTACAGAGCCCTGCTGAGCATCGTTAAAATTAACAGTTCAAAAATGAATTTATTTTTTAAAGGATGCCTCGGTTTATCTGTTCTTGATGTTTGACAGTGAATGTTTCAAGGCTTTTAGAACAGTGTCTCCTCAAATAATTCATAACTGTATCAAGGGAATGTCTGTACCAACATAGCATGCAGCTTCGATCTCTCTCTGTCTCTCTCTCCCTCTTTTTTATTCCCCATCCCTCTCTCACTTTTTTGCGAGTCACTCTCATTTCTATGGGAGCGATGGGCTGTGATTGGCTTGTGGCTGCAGGTCAGAGTAAATTATTAAGGCCTGCACTGTATTTGGCCGTAAATGCTCTCTCTTTCTCCCTTGCTCTCTTTCCGTCTCTCTCTATTTCTCTCCCTCCCTCGTGTTTTCTACTTCCTCTCCTCTCTCAACACTCAACCCATTTAGGAAGAGAGTGAACAGGATGAGTAGAGGCAGTGCAGCATGGGAGGAAGGAGACAGAAAGGGAAAATAACAATGAGGATGTAGAGATGGACAAAATTTGAGAAAGAATGTTGATGGAAAAATGGTGGGGGGAAGATAAGGAGCATTAGAGAGAGGAGGAGGGGAGTGACAGAGGAAGAGTGCTGATGAATTGCACAGCAAGCATTGCTATATCCTCCACCTGCCACCTGCCCTGCAAGGACACCTGAGTGTTACATGCAAACACACACACATACCTCCTTTGTACCAGCAAGAAGTGACTTTTTAATGGTATGTGTGTTGATGTTAGGCTTGCATGCTTAACCAAAGAGAGAATTTAGTGTTGCGGTCATTTGAATAAATGCTGAATGAGTGAGGGCAAAAAAGAGAGGAAGAGAGTGGAGGAGAGACTGTAAAGAGAGTATCAAGAAAAAATTAGAGTAGTTTTCATTTCCATCAATAATTCAGGTTGTGTATTATATCCTGTTGTGCAGCAGGAAACTTCATGCCTCAGCGATTTTAACAGAGGCAAACAACCCCACACGTGCATGTACACACACACACAAACACACACGGAGGATTAGTGATTGTTTGCGTCATTTTGCTCACAGACTAGTAATTTATGTAAAGCTGGGATTCTAGCTGTGGGGAAACAACTACAGAAAATAAGTGGGTTAGTTAATAGCGTACTTTTTTATCTGTGTGTTTTTGAAATTATTAACCAGCACCATACTGAGCAAACTATGTACTGCTTCTCCCAGACTTTATCTTAAGACTTTAAAGCAGCTCATACTTTTGTTTGTACCCGAACAATGGATCAAATAATGGATGCGTAATGTGAAAGGGGTCATTTGTAGGGATTCAAACTCACTGCCCTTTATCTGCAAAAGCTCTGATGAACCACTGCTCAAAGACTTCCAACCACAGTAAGCAATTAGCTTGTGAAAAAGCACATTATAAAACAGCAAAAGTAAAGTAACAGAAATGTTCTTCATCAGTCACAGGGTGAGGCCCAATCAGAGCACCAAAGAGGTTTATCACGTCGGCAAAAGCATCAATTAAAGCACTGCAAATGTTGTTGCTTGTCATGGTGGCCCTCGTATTAGGAAAGCTATCTTCACCTAACTTTCGATTAGTCTAGTTACAGGCAAAGAGACGGCGTTGAGGATGTCTTTTAGGCTACAACACGCTCACCTGTTGGTAAGATTAGCCAGGTCCTTAATGATGCATAAGTATTAGCCTAGATGTAAATTAAACTGATCAGTCAAAATATTCAGCCCCTTCACAGTGTGTACTTTTAATTAAATTAGCTATTAAATTGACTATTAATAGCCAACCCGTTGTGAACGAGGTTGTAAACATGTTTACTTCTGATACCAAAATAGGTGTTTTTACATTGGTGTTAATGGGGCTTCTTCAGCTGTGCAGACAGCCTCAAGTGGACACTCAAGGAACTGCAGCTTCTTTGCACTTCTGCATTGGCTTTTTTTCCTAACATTGTAGGTTTGTTGCTTGGTGTGCACACATCATAAGTCTTCTAAGTTGAGGTGACAACATTTTGCAACTCCAGAATTTTGACACTAGATTTGTGATAAGCTCTTGTTGATAAAAGCAATAACATTTCCCTGGTAAGTCATGAAGGGAGATTCATGTCTCCTTCTAGTACCAGTGTGGAACTTTGCTGCTGCAGTTATGATTGGCTGTAATTGCTACAAGGTATTTATATTCTTAAGTTGTATTGCATAAAACTTCAGTCCAATATCTCATATAACTACATCAATTTGGTTCTGAGCTGCTTGTCTTGCTGCACATGGATTATTGGAAGGACCCAGGTTGCAATTGTTCTATTTGCTGGAGGGTACCGTATGATTTGTCAGGGGTCATATAATCTCACAACCTCTGCTCATAAACTTCTATTTGTCCTGCAGCAGCAGAATTTAATGTCAGAGTTTAACAGGTACACACACCAGGGCCAAACGTCGGGCCCCGGTTGATCAATGCAGGTCAACGGCTGCTCCAAATAGATGTATTTGTGGGGGTGTGTTTGTGCAGGAGCAGTTGCAACAGCAAGTTTGATTATAGACTGGATGAGAGCCAAAAACCATCGCTTTTCAGCTGCTCCCAATCATCACCATCATCATCATCATCCTCCCCCTCATGCTCTGGGGTTGCTAAACAGATGCACAGCTCGACAAATGTGGTTAAATTTGGCAGTTTGCATTCTCCATCCTCCCTCTGCTAGTTTTCTCCTCCCTCCATCCTCGAAGGTCATTAGGGAAACTAGAGCCAGTTCACAAGCCGGCCTTAGCCATTATGTTTGTGTGCAAGTGTGTTTGCGTGTTCCCAGGTGATGTGCTTTAAGGCAAACTATTTCCTCGACCCCACAGCAACAGGCATGGATCAAAGTAATTGGACAGTTTGGTTCACACTCCGTCAGTCCAAAGCCTTGGTACATATGAGTGTTTGTTACTTGTGTATTCTTTGCCTTAAAGCCGTGCTGAGCAAAATGCTTTCACATATTTTTTAAACAACACACACACACACACTCTCTCAATAACATCTTTTTCTCTCTACATTTGTGTTGAATAAAACATGGCAGTAAAAGTGTGTCAAAGTCTTGCTCAGTGCAGCAGGAGACGAGATGGAAAGCTTCTGCTTCAATATAAGATCAGACAGAAAGGATGTGTTTGAATGTGTGTGCCTCCAGTGCAAGGCATAGATTTAATTGTGGGCAGTTTGGGTGTTTTCATCCGTTGCCAATGTATTTTTATCTTTCCGATTATGCAGAATTTAGTTCTTCTCCTTCTTTTTTTTTCTGCTTTTCCTCCCACTCATTACAATCTACTGTATCTGCACCCAAGTCCATCTACGAGTCATGAACACCAGCCGCGCCATATTACTATGGGTCTTTCACGTACAGGAGATCCATCTTTCACTGATGGGAGGATAGCCAAAGAAGTGAGACAACAAAGATAATGGATGGGATTGGAGAGGAGAGGAGGAAGAAATTATTAAGGAAGTAGTTAGGGGAAGGGATGAAAAGGAAAAACACAGAGGGAGCTATTAAAGATATGGAAAAGCTGCTCTGCTGCTCTGCAGGATGATGCATTGTTCCCCCTGCATTGACTGATGCAAAATTAAATCCCCCTCATGAACTTTTCAGCATGTTTTCATGAACGATAACACACAGATATGATGCAATCAGAAGAGTGAGGGAAGAGAGGGAACAGAAAAGTGGGGACTCTACAATCTGCTGATCGACTGATGTTGGGTTTCTTTTTTCTTCCATCCATGTATTGGTTACTTCTGGGGAAACTGGGACAACATAGTTTGTCTGTCGCCCCCAAAAAAACTCCCCAGATTCAGAGAGCTCAATAAGCACATGCAAACACACACAGACCATAGAGAATGCCGTCCCTGATTGATCCATGTTGTGTGATGGAGGATAAGAGGGGAATTACCTGCTGAAGGTGGTCTGCATTTTGATCTAATTAGAAACACAGATGCAAACCTACAAAATATCCGAACCCATGGGTCAGAGTTTTCTTACCAGTACAGACATTTCCCTGACAGGCTTGTTTCCATACATCACAAACTTTGCGAAGGAAGTGGTGTACGTCAGTTTCAGGCATTGTTATGTTGGTACAATGTTTATTAATGAGACCCAATGTCTGCCGTTTAAAGGTTTGTCCCACTGTTTGGTCCTCATAGACATAGACAAACAGGAAACCTAGCACAAACTTAAACACAAATAGAAAGACCTTTGCTCTCCTTCCACCCTTAAAGGCTTTTTGTGTCGGTGTGAAATTAATTTTATGTTCAATAACATTGTATATTGTGCCTCCAGATCAATGTAACTGCAATCACATTCACACACCAACACACACCTTTTCGCTCATATGTTGGGAGAAGCTGGCGTGTCGATGTGGAGAGGTAATTATTTGCTTGGCCAGTCTGAGCCTTATTTACAGTCTATGGTCTGAGCCGGCTCTGAGTCTCAAGGACGGACCGGCCTGCAGCTAGAGCACCGAACAACACTCTGATTACACAACGGAAACAGGCAGTGAGCGTGTTTGTGTGTGTGTGTGTGTGTGTGTGTGTGTGTGTGTGTGTGTGTGTGTGTGTGTGTGTGTGTGTGTGTGTGCTTGTTTATAATGTTGGTGCCGTGACTTGAATGAAAGTGTGTCCCTGTATTTCTTTGTGTATGCTAACAGAATCTATAGTTGCTATATAGTTCATATTCTTCTATGTGCATCTGTATGTGTTTGGGCATATGCGGGCACTTGATGTGTGTACGCCTGTGAACATATATAGAACAATAGCTCTGGCAGCATGGTCCCTGCCGGTCTTCGCCTCAGGGAATCACAGCCATAGTCCCATCATTACACACACACACACACACACACACACGCACACACGTTCCCTTGTGTGTCACAGTTAAATAGCAGGGATGGGGAGAAGGAAATTGAGGTTGGAAAGGAGATTGGGGAGAATAGTGTGGAGGAAGAAGGGGAGGAGAAGGTTTCAAAACAATGTAGGGGAGAAAAAGAAGAAAAATATGAGGGATGGAGAGCAAAGAAATAAATAAAGAGATTGAAAAAAAGGCCATTGGAGGATGAAAATCAGTCATGGGGGATTGTCACAAACGGGGCAGACAGATAATGTTTCACTTTCTTGCCCTGTAAAATCTTTTACGACAGCTCTCCCCAGATGACTGCTACCTGTTTTTATTCGGCTCTGTATTTGTGTTTTTGTGCATAAATGTGTGCGAGTGTGTGTAGTTCAAAGCCACCGGAGGACAAAGTATGCATAAACGGGATTGCATGCTACCCTGTGTGTACGTGTCCCTGTGTGCATGCATGCTTGCAAGTGTGAATGCACATAAACAGGTCGATTAGCTGGTGTGAAGTGTGTGTGAATGGGATTTCACTAGGACATTTTCTTAAGTGCGTGTGTATGTGTGGGTTTTTGTGATAGTGTGTGTGTCCAGAGTGAGGAATACGGCCGTAAAAGCTGTGCCAGACTTTTGAATGATGGCCTCGAACTACCACAGCCAGGAGACCAATAACAGCAGGCGGCTCAAGGAGGCTCCCATCAAGTGACCAATGATTAGATCCAACTGAAGGAGACCAGAGCTGCATGGCCCGTCATTCCTCGGCTACATTCCTCCTCAGAGCCCTGTTTTCAGACTCCCCCAGAAACACCATGGCATTTCCAGCGTGAGTGTTGCAGAAATGCATTGGTTTTTACTCTCAGGGTCCTGAGTTGTTTTTCCTTTATTTGAAGTGCTGTGCAAGGCCCTGAGGGAGGGAGAACATTTGGCTCCTTTTGTCAAATGCACCCTCAGGATGGGAATTAAAAAGGCCAAAGCATAATGTAGTTGTCCAGTTCACCCTTAAACAAGGGGTGTTTTAAACTCCAAAAGCACAGGTAAAATGTGAAATCTATTGGGGCTGGTTTGCAAAAGTATAAACATGGACGTAGTCTCAGTGAGGTCACCCATTTGTTTTTGATTAGGTGTTTTAAAGCCCAGGGAAAGGGCTATCTCAACCAAGCTTTGGCTCTATCTAACTGCTGGCAAAGCGGTGGAGTTGAGGAGGGCATTAAGCCTCCTGGCAAACAGCTACAACATGCCCACCTGCCACTCCCCTAATTATGCAAAACTCTTAATCTAAATATCATCAAAACTAATGTGTTATGAAAAACATTCACCCCCTGTACAGTTTTTACCTCTAAAGAAATGAGATATTCAGACCAAAACCAAATTCCTAACCAGGCTTTATTTCTGCTGTAAAAATAAACATTCCTACATGGGACCTATTACGGATTCCTTGGCTTTTGCAGCCAGCCTCAAGTGGAACTCTGATTGTTTGCAATTCAGCATAGGCTTCATTTTTCAATATTGTAGGTTTCTTATTTGGTGTGCACATATTTTAAGTCCTCTCTGGTGAAGTGACAACAGGGGAAGTAGAATTGGTCCATTGGCATTGTTTTTTTCCATACCAATTCGGATGCCAATACCTAGGCATGAGTATTGGCTGATACAAAGTACCGCTCTGATAGTTTTACCAAAATAATGATGTTGATGGAAAATCCCTGATTTTTGCTTTTGATTGATTTCGACATTTGGGCAGGTTTGACTAACATTAAACTCTCTACCAGCAGCACACTGGTCTTTACCTGCTCCATGTGATAATTTACACAAAACCAGTTGTTTTTTGGGGAACCAGGGAAGTGACAACGCTTACCTCCTGATTCAGAGTTCATGCTTGGAATCGAATCAATCAAAGATGCAAGAAAAGCACAAAATTGAAAAATCAATATAAAATTTCGATGAAAAAGGATGAAACCCATTCAAGTTTTTCTCAAGCAACATACTAATTTGGAGAAGCTAGCCCCATGCTAGCACACCTGTCGCTCCATATAAAGAATTCAACAATATACTGTTTATATACACGTTCATTACTTATTCAGCTACTTAAATATTAGCAGTGCATTAGCTTTGAAGTCTTCCAGTCAACAAGTTATCATTTTAACCAAATACCCTAAACAGCTGGTTGACAGTGAAATATTGCTCCTTTGCTCCGATTCTGTGTTTCATTTCTTTGCTTTAATGATACTGCTCCTTGTTTTTACTCCTCCAGACTCTGCTTGTGTGTGTTTATGTGCCTGTGTGTGCGTCTGTGTTGCCTTTGTAGTATTGATCCGATAGAGCAGCGGGGTGGTCTTCCACTTAGATGTCAGTGCATCCTGGAACTGAGGAAATAAAAGCCCTGTGTTTCTCTGAATCTGGCAAACAGAAGTGGTAAAAGTGAAATTGTCCGTGTTCATCTGCTCCGTTCGGTACTTCATTTATCGAAAATATGAGTCTCCGAGCCTGGCTGCTGTAGTCAAATTTACAAGTAACACGTCTTCTGTCTGTGTAATTCACAAACTGACCTCGGCTGTTTGACTTATTGATTTTTGCTGGTGTCGGGCTCCTGAAGCATCCCCTCTACTTCTGTTGGTGGGACTCCATCCAGAACATAGTGTGGCACATCCTGTGGTCGTCCCAGGGTGACTGCTGAGGGTTATAGGGGTTCTGGCTGGCTGGTCTGCTGGGTGCCCTGGGCGCCTGGATGGGATGGCTCCCACAGGACCTGCTCCCACTGCTCATTACTGTCTATGAATAGCTACTGCATTGCAGATAGAGGGAAGAGAGGGAGGAGAAAGATTGCGAGGAAGGGTTGAAATGGGTGGAGAAGAGCAATGGTTTGTGGAGAAACGAGTAAAGTGGAATAGGAGGTGTGTGTGCGTTTGTGTGTGGGGAAGGGACGAGTGAAATTTCATTTTCAAGGACACTCAGGTCCCCGACTGAATTCATTCAAAGTAATTCTGGCTATTTACTGTTTTATTTATCAGCACATGGGCTCGTCAGCTTATTGCAGTTTCTCAAACAATGTGAGTGTAAGGGAACAACAAGACAGAGACTAACTGTGAGACAGGTGCTGAGAGGAGTGAGTCGAGACAGCCAGACCGGATATGAAGATGAAGAAGAGGATGTGTCTGCTGCCTCATTACATTCCTGAGTCTTTGATTTTGAGTAATGATTGCTGCAGCTTCACAAAGCTCCATGTTCGCTCAAACACTATTTGCATTCACACGGACACATGTTAAGTAAAGGACAATATTTAATCACTGTTGGCAGTAGGGGTGAGAATCGCAGTGTATCTCATACGATACAATACGTAGCCCCATTAGCAATATCACAACACAGCGATTGTGCAATATTTAGATTACAAGACAATTAATGATGAACTGCAATTTCTGTAAAAAGCAAAGTGCAGGAATAATGCAGTCATTCACTGCAATTTGGTATTTGTTGACCTCTTATCCTTAACTTTGTTTGCACTGTCTTCTTTCATTATCCCGCTGTCTTCTTCTTCTTTCATCCCACTGTCAACTTCTTTCTCGGCCATAGAACCTACGCTCACATTATTCTCATCATCCCTGTCGTGAGGGACTACATGAGGAGTCGTAGTGACGTGCGGAGTCAAATTGCCTGGAAAACTTTTTAAATGCACTGGATTTAAAACTTGTTTTAAAATATGTATATTTGGCACCAGCCGCAAGTTCGATAATCACACGAGTCAATATATTGCTGTATTAATATTTTTTCCCACCCATTATGTCTTTTTAAGGGGGAATGCACTTGAGATTGTGTGGAAAAAAAATCTGTTGCTATACAATAGTATGAACTAGAAGACATTATATCCAGATTGCCAAATCATGAAGAAATCATCGTTTTCTTTTCACCTTCTGACAACTTAAAACCTTTTTATTCTGTTTAAGACGAATAAAAAGGCCACACATGTTCGCTGTGCTCAAGCCGGAACCTGAAGGTGGGTTATCTGAGAAAATGATTGAATCAGTGATTAAATAAAATAAATCTGAAACAAAAAAATCATGAAATTGTTAAGTTGGAAGAAAATAAACATGTAGCTAGTCGGAGCATTCAACCTACAGTTGCAACAAAAATGCCTATTAAATGGCTTAATAGGCAAAAATCTGTGGCTTTTGCTTGTTATAAGGTGAACGTCATTCATTTGGATTTTGAGTGCTGGGGTAGCCTACATAACAAGCAATTTGAAGGTAGACTTAAATTGGTTGAAAGTACATTGCCTGTTGCAATTTTTCTAGAAAATTGCCTGTCAAGAGTAGGCAACAGACCCACACATAAAGAGACATTTCTAGGCCCATATAGTTATAGCCTATAGGTGCCAACAGATTGACTCGTAGCTTCCATTGAAGTGATATTGATTAGATGTCTTGCCTGTTGAGTAATGATGATGATGATAATAACATAATGATCATCCCTCTCAGCTATAAATGCTTGTGGTCTGCACTGCATTATTGGCAGAACTGTGACATTAGTTTGTCCTCGTGGCAAATGTTTGTGGTTTGGTTTTGTGCAAGAAAAGATTTTGGCACAGACCATAAAACTCAGAGAAGACCTCTCTCTCTCTCTTCCACTCTGTTTATATACTCCTCTCATTCCGCTCACTCCCTTCAGTCGCGGTTAACGGGCGTGCGGTTGCCAGGAGAGACGCGCGTGCAGCACCGTGTACAGCTGTAACGGCAGAGCGGCACGGGCTCTCCCCCGCCATTTCCTCGTCTCGAGCCGTGGAATGTCGAGCAGCGGCTCGGGCTCTTCCTCGCGGAAGGAGTTCGATGTGAAGCAGATCCTCCGGATCCGATGGAGGTGGTTTGGTCACCCCGCGGTTCCTCCGCCTCACTCCCCGCCGCTGGGAGACTACTTCGCCGGGAGGAGAGCGGGCGGCAGCGCCGGGGACGGACCTTCAGTTAGCGGCAGTAGCAATTCTAATTCAACCAACGTAACCCCCAGTGTGGGGACTCATATCGGTCTGGTGGCCAGCGGCAGCGCCGGGTCTAACCTGTGTAACAGCAGCAGCAGAAAGTTTGCTGATCCGGCAGGGAGTCGGGGCGGTCCGGGAGGCGCGGCAGCTGGAGCGACGGGCAGCTCCTGTCCCCGCTCCTTCAGTCAGCCGGAGTGTAGGAGCTCCACAGCGGCGTTGTCCTGGGTTTCCCCGCCGCCCCATCGTCGCTCCCGGCCGGTGACGAGCATGGAGCTCCCAGGTGAGGCTCCGGTGGCTCAGCTTTTGCCCGAGTCCTCAGCTCAGGTCGGGGGTGAGGAGGAGGCGGCGGCACCGTCAGCGTCGGGCACCGAGGAAACTAACAACCACCCGGAAACCGACTCCAGCTCCTGCAGGTAGGGAGGAAAGGATTTTGTTGTCGGTTCCGGTACTTTGAAGTTAAAACGAGCCAAAACTTTCTTTGACCTATTCACACAAAAAAAAAACCTCCTCAAAAGTTAGGGCAAGCGATTAATTCATTCTTTATTTACTTTAACATGTGAAGGGAAAGTAGGCTGAACAGGAATTTGTGCATTTTTCTGCTGTGTCACTTTTGGCCTTAATGTGCATGTCACAGCTTGACTGCCATCATTTAATCATTATTCAGGAACACACAGGACAGGTGGGAACTGAATAAGCTCCTACTGAATTTATAGGAGGGGTATAAGTAACTATAACAAGTGGCTTATTGGACAGTCAGCTATGCAGTATGCAGGAGGACGGCCATTCATAAGCCTATATGGCAGAAAGAGAGAGAGACAATGATGGTTGAGCACCTTTGGGACAGCATGTGGTCCACTGATTTCTCCTCTCAACCTCTTATAATGAGGCTTCATCAGCCAGACTCTGTTACATTACGCACAAACAGACACAGACACACTCTTGTGACTATGGGATTTTCAGAGTCAAATTAACAATACGACTCCAGGGCTGAGCTCCAGCATGTAGCAACATACTGCACTTGACATTTATATCCTTTTTGTCTTCAGCGACTGATTCTCCCAGCTTTTTTACTCAACAATCCTCTCTGCTCTGTACGTTTGTGTGCATGTGCATATTTCATTGTGTAGCACTGGTGCGGCTGTCCAGCTGTAGTGATGTGAAATAGCATTTAATTAATAGTTGCCATGGAGACAGCGTAACAAACCAATTAGGGCATCATAACTCCTCCATAGAGTGCATCTGCACAGACTCCCAGATTTATGTTTTTATTATGATGCAGCAGTAAACGTGATGAAGTGAAGGGAGAATTACAGAGTGTGTTTGCATCTCTGTGTTTACTATGATAATGCATCTGAAAGCCTCCTATTATACTCTTTGTTCCCAAGACACACATCAGATGCATAAATGATTCATAGGTCATGCCTGCTCACAAACACACACACACACACACACACACTCATGCACTCGTACTCTTAACCAGCTTCCAGTGGAAGCAAATTCAGATATTTCTTTAAATCAGTTTGCCTTCTCACTCCTCCTCGCGTCATTTGTTTTCATCGCAACTGTGTATACGTTTATGCATGAGAGACAGAAAGAAAAGAGAGAAGGAGAGAAACATGCTTTTAAAAATATCCTTTGTTATGCAAGGCTTGATGTCATGTCTCCTATGATGATGGGTTAGGAACATTGCTTTAATAGTGATGCTCATGTAGACACATATCAGCCTCATCATTAGCATAGGCAAAGAAAGATGTGAACCTGCACAGGTTTGAGTAAATATTGTAAATGTGCAAAAGCGTGTCCCCTTTACATGTTATGGTTGCCATACCAACAAAGAGATCAGTTTCTGCAGCACACGTGCAAATTGTACAGTACATGTACTGTATGTTATCTGATTTGTATGTGTGTCTTTCTGTACACCTCCTTCTGAGAGCTCCTGCTTACGGTAAAACACTCCAAGAACACGAGTGGCAGAATCCCAAATGGGATCACGGAAAGGGACGCGCACAGAATCCCAGAGTGGGTGATGGCTTGCCTCGAATCCACTGATCTCCTCCTCTCCTTTTTTACTTTCTCACCCGTAACCCCCATTGCTCTTTAATCCTGGTGTGCCTCCCTTACTCACTCTCTCTCCCTCTGTCCCAGGTTCATCTTTGCCCACCCTTGTCCATTCATTTGCCCTTACCCCCCCTCTCAGTCACTCTCTCTCTCTCTCTCTCTTCTCGCTCTCTCTGTCTATCTTTGTGTTGGGAAACAAAAGTGTTTGCATGTATGTCTTTAGATGGTTTAACCTGACCAGGCAGGCACTCACCACACACTGCAACTGGCCATATATCAGCTTTAAGAAATAAGTTTAATTTGCATTAGCCATTGGCCTACAGGCTAACCAGCCTAGATAGTTTATTACAAGGGGGGTTGCAAATATGTGTGAAAGAGACAGGCATAGAGAGAGACACTGAGTTACAGCTGTGTGAGTGTCCTTGCCTGGTTGCAGGGGTTTAAAAAATCTGGCTGCATGGTGTTGATTCACCCTCTGTGTTTCTCCTCTCTCTCTCTGTGTTTCTCTCTATGTCCATGTTGAGTGCCTGCCAGGCTCAATTAAGGGGACTGGAAGGCAGCGTTCCCCTACTTCAAAGCCATCTCCTCTGGCAGTATTTAGCCCCACCATTCGTCTACATACACACTCACACATGCGCACACACTCACTCACTTACAAGAGGACAGGAAAGCTCGCCAAAAAGCCTTCCTGGAGGGTGAGAAATGGGATGGGGAAGAGAGAGGACTGAGGCAAAGATGGATGATGGGATACGGTGGGATGAAGTGAGTGATGGATGAGATTAGTGGGATATATAAAAGTGAGGACGGGAGATGTATCGAGAGGAGGAGAGGACGGAGGCAGAGGGAAGATGACACATCACCGTCAGGCAGCATACATAAAACAAACCTGTGTGCATGAATATTGTGTACACTGCTTGGCCCAGCTTTTTCCTACACATTTTCTTAACAAAACAAAACACAAAATGCATCTTCTGAGTGTTTTACATCTGTGATAGCAGATGTATTTTGCATCTTGGGAGAGCAGGAAGAGGCTGTATACTGATATTTTGTTACCTTTTTAAACGGATAAATTGGATCACTAGCTAGTGGCTTACTTTGTCTGCAGGTTGGTGCCGGTTAGGTAAAGCACAGTAGGTTTTTTGAATGCTATTTTCTTTTATCTAAAAACGAAGGTGGTAAGAATTGTTATGTTAAAACAAAACAGTAACTTCCATGGCAGAAAATCACAACTATGACCTCAAGTTTCTATCAGCAATGCCACCTTATCAGACCGAGAGTATCAATCTGACACCGGCCTTTTAACATTTAGGGATATTTCTCACAGTGTGAAGCAGACTGGGGTCATTCTTTTATGTGTAAGACAACATCAGGCTTGACCTAAACATTTCTTTCCTAACTTTGGAAAGCTAATGTAACCGCTTTTGCAAATATTACAAGTAACTGTGAAACTTGTCTGAGCAGCTAGTGTAATAAAAACTCCAAATAACTGAAGTTTTAGTTCCCTATACCGTCTTCCTTTGAGTAATAGGGACGCCAGGAGGCATGCTGCAAATGCACGACTGGTACGGGAACATGAACATAGAGTTTAATCAAACTCGCGGTGATGCACATACATGCACAGTTACTTACCTGTTGAGTGACCATCTTGTCTTCATTATACATCTTTTCCACAAGTGTTTGATAAATGCATTTGAGTGATCAACGCAATAAATGTGTATATCTGTATCTATATTTATCTCTACACATCGAAGTAAGGTCTGAGAAAGATATCGGCCAATATATCAGTATCGATTTTTTTATCTCCCTAATATCGATATCGGACCCAAAAAACCTTCATATCAGTCCGGCTCCAGTAGAGACTTCCATTTGCTTAATTGGCGTGCAGGATATGAGAAAAAAAGTAAATGTGAAGTAACATTGGTTAACATTGTCATTCAGATAAAAAGTGAGACAAATAAACAAATATTAAAGACTGCATGTTAGCTTTACAGTAACTCTGTTCTCCATGGTTTACACAATAGAAATGTAAGTTTGTATCACGATTCTCCTGCATTCAAAATAAATCCTCAAAGTATGGTTTGTAATTGGCACCATTTAATCTGAGGTATAGCGGACACAGCTAGCTTGAGCTTCATCTGCCTTCATCCTAAAGGCGTAGAAGAGAAGACATTTTACCCAGGCCTCTATCCAATGGGTTAACTATATGCATGCTCAGTGAGATAGCACTGCTTGTCTATGTAAAAATATTTTTCTTTTTTGTTAGGGTAAGTAAAAATTATGACTTTTTCACAACAACGCGTTTGTTGTGAATTTCTCACTTATATCGGGTTAACCATAGAGTTGTGATTAATTGCGCAGCCCTACTTGTAGCTCCCTCGAGGACCTAAACCAGACGACCTTCTCTGTATCACAAAGACAGAAAAGAGGACATGCTACAGATACACAAGATCATTATTTATGACTTGTGATCTTGTTTACGATCATTAAGTCTTTCTTTTTGATACCGTGTTATATTCACAGTCCACATTCTCAGTGCCTTAGCAGATTTTCTGTCTACTTTCACTTTGTTTATTCCAGCGAGGGATATGCAGAAGAAAATCTCTATTAAAGACAGTTTAACACACACGCACATGAACACACACTTCAACATCCCCATAAGAGTGTGATTTCTCTTTAGCTGTAGAAGTGAAATGATTCGTCCTTGGAGTATCAGTTCATTTCTAATCTCTTTGTGCTGTAGGGCCGGTCCTGCCACTGCTGCTGTTAAATTAAAAATGGAAGTACAGCTCCGACGCTCATGAATTAAAAGCTGGTTTGGGAGCCATGATGGCTGATGATTCACAGGGAAGCTTTACTTTGGTGCTTGTCTTTTGATGAAAACGCATGCACATACACACACACACACACACAGCTCATCAGCCAAACAGGAGGAATAAGACATATCAGCCTGAGGCTTCGACTCCTCCACCAGTGAATAACGAATGTTGAAGCCTTCCTGGCCCGAAACTCTGCTTCATTTCTCACTGTTGGTATAGATAGAAGGAAACTGGTTGCCATTAGGGAGCAGAGTAAATTACAGCGTATCCTATGGGCTCGGCTCCTACAGTTATTTAATTGGCAGCCTCTCTTTTAAGTGGGCTAAATTTATCTGGTCATTTACTCCTAGTAATTGGAGCATTAAAGGGCTTTTGTCTGCTTCTGGCGACATACAGTAACCCTGTTGAAAGTGAAGGAGAGAAAACGTGAGGAGAGACTCAGAGCAGCTGGGTTTTCTCTCTCTACACATCTGTCTCTTTGTCTAAAGAAAGATAATCAGTATTAATACGTGCACTCAAGCTCCTGTCCCCTTCTCTTTGTGTCTGTTTGTGTGTTTGTGTGTGTCTCTTATCGGCCACTGTGTGGGCTCAGGACGTCTAACAGCAGCGCCACACTGTCCTCGTGCGTGTCCATGGAGCCCTGTGCGTGTCCAGAGGACTCTATGTTCACAGCTCTGTCCCACGCTGATGTCACCTTCTCCAAGATGGAGGGTTACCTGAGGTCTCGACAGCTGTGTGACGTCGTTCTGGTGGCCGGAGAGAGGCGGATACCTGCACACAGGTAGGAGCAAACAGACACTTGTGTGAACATGAATGGTTGTGATGTAAATAACTGAAGAAGTAGGCCAACAGGGGCTGCAACGTATTGTTGCTGTCAATATCCATTAATTGCTCGATTATGGTTTATCTTATCTGTTATATTTTATCAGACTGAATGAGTTGAATATACTGGCAAAATTCCAAATTTTTCAGAACCACAGTGATCTCTCTGATAGGAACAAACGATTAGGAGTTTCACATTTCACAATCTTTTTCAACAATATCTTGTAAAAATACAAATCTGTGGGAAGATGTTCAGATTGGTCTCCTCCAAAATATTGCCTGCTGTTACTCTCTGAAAGTACACGATTAATGTAAACACAAAAACACTCAAACAAACTCAATCCTTCTCGATACTTGCATGTGGAAGGAGTGTACACATACGTACTGAATGTACACATGTACTCTCACTCACGCACACACACACACACATATACTCAAGTTCATAGAGACATACTGTAAATCCATTTGTCTCACTCTGTTGTTAGATTTGTCCAGAAAATTAGTTTTGCCACGATTTTTACAAACAACGTCTTTTTCACTTCCGAAGAAATTGGCAAACACGTGCTGTCTTTGGTTTCTTTTGTTTAAGGATGCAAATATTGTTTATTTAAATGTCAAATTAAACAACCTATTCTCTTTTGGACTGTTGATTGACTAAGTTGAAGACTAATGGACTTTGCTCATCTGCAATAATCAATCGTTCAATCTAAAAAATATTTAGCATATTGCTGTGTCAGTTTAGCTCAGAGGTTAGAGTTTGTATGCCACGTGTGCAAATGCTACAGTCCTATTAGCCATCCTGGGTTGAGTCTGATTCTTTGACATTTGCTGCGTGTCCTCCACAGCTCATCTCCCAGGTATTTCCTGTAACCATCCCCGACAACACACACACAACATTGCCAATTAATTAATCAGGACAACATGTCGTTAGTGGCAGCTCTTAAATCAACACAGACATTGATCTTTTTACTCTGCACATACATACAGAAGCATTACATTGTAGCTCAAGTATGCAATGATGACACACACAAACAGACTCAAACATGATGACACATACTGCACACACAGCATACTGCTTGGAAATAATATATCATGCACACAGCAGAACCAGCAGCATGCTCATAAAAGTCCCTTTTATTTTTGTAGTCTCTTTGTAGCACACATAGTCCACGAGACCTCTGAATCATGCATCAAACACACACACACAACACACACTCGTGCATGGGCCCGTCACCCACCTCATGCCCCCGCTGCACTGCTCTGTTGCTATTGCTCTCTGGGCACGTGGCCACTGGTTCAGCTGCAGGGTCCATCTGCAGCAGGATGAGACAGGAGAGTGGTCCTCCACCAGCAGAAAGACTCCTTTTCTCTCGCTGCCTTCCTCTTCTGCCTCGCTTGATTTGGTCCTCCAGGCACAGATGGTGACAAACAAAAGACCCTGCTGTAAGAGAATCCTAATGGCGTATGTGAAAGAGTGTGTCGGCATCTGAAGTTATGTATGTGTGCCAGCGAGGGGGTGGGAGCAAGACATCTCTGTTTGAAAGTTGTTGTTTTGTTTGCAATTGATTTACTGTATGTGTAGGATAAAGGCGCTTTTCTTGGAACAAAACACACACCCTCTCGCGCTCCCTCTCTCTCTGTCTTCCATGTACACACAGACAAAGGCAGCACACATGCTGAATAGGCCTCTTAAACCGTATACAGCTGCACATTTTGTGTGGAGATGTTTGCAAGCAGTGCATTTTTGAGCAAAACTCAAGCTTTATGTGTAATTTTAAAAAGTAGAGCACTACATTTTGTCTCTGGGGCAAATACATTATCTTTGAAATGTTGCCATTTTTGTTCCCCATATAGTTACCTCTCTGAAAGTTGCCTCGGCTGATTTTACTAAGTATACCTTTAGTTCAGAAGCTTTCTTCTGCTGTTATTGTAGATCAATAGGTGTACATCCAATATGCTTCTTTTCTGTTTTTAGTACAACAAGAAATAAAGGCATATAGTAGGTTTTCGATCAGGCTATATTTGGGGGCCTATTGACCTGAAAGCAGTACTTGGACCTATAACATCAGCATACTAAAACGCTCACATGTTCTTATTGAGCAGGTTCACCATGCTTACCATCTAATGTGTGCATGTTTACATCGGCTAATTACCACTGAACACAAATAAAGCTGAGGTGGACAGAACTTTCATGAGTTTTGTTGCTAGTTGGTCCCATATAAAACTTTAGACAAGACATCCTAAGTTTGATTCTCATTCCTCATACAAAATACATGGCACTGATTTTTCCCAGAGACCGTGTAAGACTCCTTCACTGCTGACATATTCTTTCACATTTGACCATGAAGCACTTTGTAAGCCTGTTTTAAAAAGTGCTATATAAATGAAGTTTATCATGATTGTCCTCTCTGAATCAGACATGACAGATGCACAAAGGGTACTGACAACAGTGCGTGCTGCATTATTTGCAGATGAGCCGATATCTGTCAACAGGGCCGACATTGGCTGATACAGATTTTCAGATTTTAGATTTTCAACCTACTGTATACATCAGTGCATCGCTAATGGGAGGAGACGCATAAATGTCTGTATACTTAGAAGAAATGCTTAACTGGAGCCGGGCAAGAAGAAGCAAAAAAGATCCTCACAACAAGAAGCTCCCGTCAAAGGATTTATTAACAAGTGACGTTTTGAGCCTACATGTTTTTCCCGCTCTGCCTAGTCTGATTTACTTGTGCTTCTTTATACCTGTTCATTTTTGGAATCAGCACCCACTATGGGATGTGCGTGTCTTTTTTGATTTTTCACTGGATTTGAATTTGATTTCTTGTGTCTTGAAAGGAAAAGTCAGGGGAATACCAAAGTCATTCGTACAAATGCTCCAGGAAACACTCATTTCTGCATTACATTTTCTGTCCATTCATCGAAAAAATCGATGAGACATTTCACATGGAGGAAAAAAAGTGTTGACCAGCTGACGGACAAACAAACATGTTGCCAATCCTACCATTAATGAGCGTCTCACACCTTTATTTTTGAGTACATGTAGAGAAAATTCCTAACTGGTGGTAAGTCTCTCCAACCAAGCCTTCTGTTTTTCCCTCTCTCTATTTTTTTCCACGACTCTGCACCAAGCAGCAGATCCTGTACTCAAACACAAACAGACACAGTGTTCAATTTCCAGTTCTCGCCCTCCTTTCCTGAGTCCAATTCGTCTGTTTCCTGCTCTGTTCACTCTGGCACTTTGTCTCCTCTCTGCTCTTTCCATTTCAGTGTGACACACTGCCTGCCATGTCTCTGTCTATAGCAAGCTATAATAACTCCCCTGCTGTATATAGCCTCGCTGCGAGTCAGACCCACATGAAAAATTAAGAAGGGAAAATGCTGTGTGTGTGTGTGTGTGTGATAAGAAAGAGATACCCAACCTGAATACTGTCTGAACAAGTTCCTGCTGACAATAGTGTAGTTTGACATCCACACACACACACACACACACACACACACACACACACACACACACACACACACACACACACACACACACACACACACGCAATACTCTTCTCTGCTTCAGGCTATCTGTCAAGGTCCTGGTGTCACACTCTGTAATGAGATTATAAATATGTGCATAACACGTACACTTTAGGAACACACACACACACACACACACAAACACATTTTAAAATCTGTTCATGAAGCTGGTTAACAGACCTCTGATCTGAGCCTCACCTGATCAGTTTAATTAGTCATTGATTGAATTAAATCATCAGGAACTCAAAATCATTTTTTTTTCGTTTTTTTCCGGTTGTGCACACACACATAAAAGTTTGACTCAAGGAAACTGGTTTAACTTTGCACTCACTGTACATAGACAGAAACAGACATGTTGAAAAGAACAGCAGCTTGATGTTGGAAACACAAAAGTTCAACTTTAAACTACTTTAGTTAAAGTTGAACTGAGATATGATACTAGTCCAAATGAACCAAGAGATAACCGTTTCGATACCACAACTACTTTAGAAGTCTTTGTGACTCAATATTGGGTTTTGCTTTTGCTTTTAATTACCAAAAATTGCAAGCAAACTCCTGCTCACTGTCTAAATTGCACAAACATGTTGGTGACAGTGAATAGGGTCAGATACTGGGGAGAGAGAGAGAGAGAGAGCAGGGACTGACATGCGGGAAAGCAGCCACAGGTCCGATTCAAACCCATGCCGCCCACTTAGAGGACACCAGCCTCTGTACCACTAGGCTACCCGTGCACCACGTTGGCAACATTTTGATACTGAAACATTAAAGATAAACTCCCGCACACAGTCTAACTCGCAAACAAACATTTATTGGCAACGTTTCGGTACTAGAGCTTCATCAGGCAAAAAAGTCTAAGATACTGAAACATTGCCAACAGATTTGTGCAATTAGATGTGCTTTAGGGCGCGATCACACTGGCAATCCATGCTCTCTCTCTCTCTCTCTCTCTCTCTCTCTCTCTCTCTCTCTCTCTCTCCCTCTCTCTCTCTCTCTTGCTCGCAGCAGCATTTGTTTAAACGACCATCAATAATTAAAATAACGGAGATTGTAGTGTTTTCAAACATGTATCGAAACATGTTGAAGTACTGAAAGCTTTGACCACCCTAGTAATGACACAGGTGACTTTATAGGCATTAGGTTGATTAGGTGAATGAGTTTGCTGTGATAAGAAAAATACTAAAACTTGCAGTAACATGGAGGACTTTCACCGTCATGCAGCCATTAAAAGGAACTCACTAACCTCCGTTACAAAGACATTTTAGGGGGAAAAAACAAAACAAATGCTCTTTTGCACTAAATAACCTGCATTATATGAAGCTTTTCATCAACCGTAATGTTTGTGTGTCTCAGTGGTATGAAAGGGGAATGAATTGCTGTTAGTCATTTTTTACAAGTGACCTTAAGCTAATTCCTCTCCGTCCTTCGTCTAGCGTTTCCTCCTTTGAGCCATATCTCTTCTTCGTCAGACTCACTAAATTCTACATTGACCTAACTTTAAGCCTATCCCTCTCTCCTTCTGCTCTCTCCTTCTCTTGTCCGTTTAACTTTCCCTCTCGTCCATGAGCTCAGCTGCGGAGACTGACACATGCAAATTAAATAATCTGCTCTCTCACTGCACGCATTGGCATGTCTTTTATTCGGCGTGCCAGGACTTCATCTGGCTGCTGTTGTTTTATTGTTTTGTGGACTCTTCTGGGAATTCTGTGTTAAAAAAAAAAGGGAAGATATTTGTTTTGTGAAATAACAAACCATGGTTAGCTAAGGATCAGAAGAAATGTAGACAATGGGGAGTTATTTTTGTTCTTTTAGGCAAAAATAAAGACTTGATTGTATGAGCAGAATAACATTTTAGTAAACTGACCTAAGTGAAGAAAGGCCTTATTTTCTATCTTTTTTTAAAGATGTGTTTTTGGCGCTTTTTATGCCTTTATTGTAGAGATAGGACAGTGGATAGAGTCGGGAATCAGGGACAGAGAGAGTGGGGACGTGCAGGAAGGTCGGAGGTGCACAGGTCGGCTTTGGACCCGGGCCGTCCGGTTCGAGGACTACATCCTCTTTGCATAGTTCGAGCTCCCTAACCACTCGGCCACCGGTGCCCCAAGGTCTTATTTTCTATCTTATTATTTTGTAAGACTTTTCAGAAAGTATCTTTTTTGTTGAGACGTTCATTAGCCCAGATTTTAAATTGGTGCAAATACACTTATAAACTGTGTAACTATGAGAAAAGCTGCTCGCCTTGAATGCGTCTGATGTAAATTGTGCCAAATATTCGCTAAGTTACTCCTACTCTAGAGACCTTTTAATGTCACACTGTTTGTGAAGATAAACCACCTTAAATAATTAAATATCTTTAGGTCAAACTCCCTCATTACACATGTTATTACAAAGCACATTAGATATTAAAAAACCTGGTCCTAACTGCTATTAAGGTTGCAGTTTGAATAAGAAGCTCTTCCCTCCGAGGACATCTTTCTCTTTATCCTCAATATGCTCGCTATGCACAAACATCTGGAGATGCCTCGGGCGCGTGCTCAGCTTTTGTTTGCACAGTTGTTGTTTTTTGCCTCTAATAACATCTCATCTGAGAGAGGAATACACACCGAGATGATGAGAGCACTATTTGGAAAGTATTTCATCCTTCAGAGGGAACTAGGTGATTTAATATTTAATATAACAAGCACTAAAGGGTCATTTTTAATCTAGTGTGGAGCCCATATCTACACGCTCTCCCCCTTCTACTCCAATGACAATCCATTTACTTACTTTTTCAGCACACCGTCTCAGCCTCTCGTAACGCTAAGAGAGATCGAAGGTTGTAATGTTGAAAGATATGCACGTCTTTTTATTCATATCTGACACTGACCCTCCAAAGTTTCTCACACCTTTTTTATTCATGTACGTATTTCAGTATGAACAAGTTAAAAAAATGGGGAAGTGTGTTTTCTCATAATATATTTTGAAGCCACAGATGTACATGACAAGACCCTCTGACTCTGACTCGTAGCTCTTGTGGTTGTTGGTTTTTTTTAACACTTCTGCTGAACTTTCCAGCCCACAAAACTCACACATACGGTCCTACAAGTGACCCCCCCCCCCCCCCCCCCCCCCTTCTGTCTTTGAGGGCAGACTTGCCATAAGAACACACACACGGTTATTGATTCAGCTTCTGCTTCCACACTTGCATCAGAATGCTTCAGATGCTATATTCTTGTCACCATTTTTCTTAGCTTTCATTTTAGATGTATGCAACCACTTTAATATTTGACAGCACAGGACGTAAGTTAGTCAGTGTAGGTTTTTGCTGGAAGGCGACTGCTTCATGTACGTGGAGCTTTCCAACAACATCAGGAGGCCAAGTTTCTGTCACATTTAACGGGAAAAGTTAAAGAGAGGAGAGATGTGATCCTGTCTTGATTTCAGGAAAAAAGGTGGAGAAAAAAAGCTAAAGTTTCTCCTGGGGGCGCTGGTGGTCTGGAAGTTGGTGATCGTGCCCCATGTACAGAGGCTGGAGTCCTCCAGGTGGGCGGAACAGGTTCCAGTTCCGACCTGTGGTGTCTTTCCCCCACACTCTCTCCCCCTAATTTCTTACTCTATCCACTGTCCTGTCTTTTTAAAAAAGGCATCAAAAGCTCCAAAATAAACATTAAAAAAAATTTCTCCTGGAAGTATTTCTGTTTACTTGAAAAGTGACTCAAATAGTTTTGTAAAGTTGTAAAAATGTTCCATAGTTCCGTACTTTTCAGTCATTTAAATGATTGCTTGTATCAAAAAGTACCAAAGCTTAAAATATCTACAGATCTTGAGTCATATTTTTTTTTTACCAAAAGTTGCCGTGAGTGAAAGAGAGAGAGAGTACTGTCTGTCTATATTGCATGAACATCAGCAACGTTTCAGGACTGTGCAATTCAGACTGTTGAGGAGTTTGCTTGCAAATTTGAAGTTACTCAGTAGTTTGTGCACAGGATTCTATTTTTGGTTGGTATCAAAACGGGTATCAATATTGTTCGATTATTACAAGTATCATCTGAGATTAAAATTCTGGTCTTGTGACATCCTTAGTAAAGCTTTAAAGAGAGGGACACATTAGTTTCTCATCCCTGCACAGCTGTGTGAAGTGAGCGTCAGTGTTGTGTTCAACACAACCCGGCCCTACGTCAGGGAGATGTGGTGAAAAGTGAGCTGATTTTGAAGCTTACTGAAGCCTATAAAGTGTCTCTGATGAGTATCACCTCCGTGACTTATTTACAGGACGATAATGTCGTGTCTTGTCTAGTTGTGTGTCATCATTTTCAGGCTGCTCTTTCCCTCTCTCTTCTGCATTTTTCCCTGACAGTTCTCAGCAAGTTCAAAGTGTCCTGCCCCTCCATTACAGCGGGTGTCCATCCTCTCTGACTAATCCCTGACTCTCTCTCTCTCTCTCTCTCTCTCTCTCTCTCTCTCTCTCACCTTCACAGATTGGTCCTGTCGTCCGTGTCTGACTACTTTGCAGCCATGTTTACCAGTGATGTAAGGGAGGCCAAGCAGGACGAGGTGAAGATGGAAGGAGTTGACCCTGATGCATTGTGGGTCCTGGTGCAGTATGCATACACAGGTACACAGACACACTGAAAACACATGAGGCTCCTCTCTTTCTCTAGAGCAAATTACACATGGTGTATCGGTCATTATCAGACCTGCAACAATGTAAGCTGGAAAATCAGTGCAGGTAAATGTTCTTACATTTAAAGGAACATCCAACCAGTCAGAGCACTGACATGAATACTCAACATTTACTTTTAAATAAGCTGTTGCTACTCTGTATTGTCCATATTGTTAAGAAGCAAAGCCTCATACAAATTCTTGAGTAATTGAAGAGCGCTCATTTTTACCTTTAAAGAATTGAAGTAAAAACCTTTTGACTAATTAGTCTAAAACAAAACGATTAACTCCTGTTTGAGTAATACTTTACCACAATAACAGAAAATTACCTCCTTTTTAATTAAACTTTAAATTGGAAATCAATTTATACAAATAAATATCAGTAAGAACAAATTGGTTTTAGGCCACACACCAAAAAGGGAAAAGATACTCAAGCTGTTGTTTGGCCTGTGTTAATGTTTGAAACGTCTCCAGCAGTAAATGTAAAGCAGTGGGGACGCCTGGGAAGGTGTAATTAACTTTTAGAAGGTTTTGGTTTGGTTTTTAAAACTTCTCCAGCTGACGAACTTCAGCAGTATGCATGTACTCACTAAATGGATTAATTTGTGTCTCAGTTCTATAAATAAATTGAGTTGGTTGACACTGTTTGCCTTCTTGTCCAGGCCGTCTGGAGTTGAGGGAGGACACCATCGAGTCTCTGCTGTCGGCGTCCTGTCTGCTCCAGTTGACGTCTGTGATTCAGGCCTGCTGCTCGTTCCTGATGAAGCAACTCCACCCGTCTAACTGTCTGGGTATCCGCTCCTACGCCGACGCTCAGGGCTGCCACGACCTGCAGAGAGCCGCTCACGCCTACACCATGGTGGGTACAACTCCAGTGACTGTAGAGAGAATGAATGAATCAAAAACTGCTGGGTTAAATAGGGTGATTATTATGAAGATGTAGGTCCATTGTCATCCAAAGGTGGAGTTCAGGTCTTAACAATTAATGTTAAAAGATTAAACAGGCTTCTTTCACCTCTCCTTCTCTACCTCTGTGCACTTTCCTCTGGTCACACTTTGGTCATTTTTCAGCCTTGATGTTATTCTTGGTAACAAATTGGTCCCTCGTTCTCAATGCACCACACACCATTATCAACACAATGGCCTTTTTCAGCACTGGGTTGCTATGGTGACTGTGAAAAAGCTTGTCCATCGCCTTTTTTCAATTCTTTTCCTTTTTTATGTTCTACCCTGTCTGCTTTACGTGCCTTTTTATTTTCACCCTGCCTTCCTCTCTGTGTCTGTCTCAGTCGATGTCAGCTAGCTTCATTTCTGTTTCTCTCTAAGTGGATTATTGTTCAACTTTAATCTGGAGTAATTAGGTCGTCGAGGTTGCTTTCTCAGGGTGTGACTGTCTGCTTGTGTCTGTAATTCTCTCTCACACACACACACACACACACACACACACACACACACACACACACACACACACACACACTAAGACAGCTCAAAAATATTATTACTGTTAATATGCTGGAACTACACAACAGAGTGGGCAGGGATGGATTGTGTTTTTGTTAATAATTTTAAATGTTTACAGTCAGAGTATAATAATGATAAATATCACTGAAGATATCATTGCCCTCTGTATCGTCACAGTTAGCACAACTATGAACAATTACAGAACATTATGTTGTCTAACCATTAACTGTATATTAATATGGGCGTCGATTCTCTGTTTCCCTCTGTTGTGAAGTGAAGCCAAAAAACATCCAGGAAAGATGCTGACACAGTGCACAGAAAGAACCACGCATCAAAGATCTCGTATTAAACTCTTTTTCAACGTTCATGTTGTCAGCCTGTAAGACGTACAGAGTAGCTTTGAAAGATTTGAGGCTAAAAAAAATAATTTATCTTCTCTGGCGTCCATAAAATCTCTAATTTCAGATATGCATGAAAGGTTTGTTTCAGCTACTGTCTCTTTAAGGCCCCCCTCCCCGCATGGCCACTTTCTTCTGATTGGCCAGCTCTCTGGCAGCGTTCTTGGGGGCCGCTTCTTCAGTGGGTTACTTGTTAGTTGTCGGCATAATGGACCCCAGCTTTTCGCTTTTAAAAATGTAGAAATCTGAAATATAATTGTACGTGTTGGACCCTGAATCTGACCCGGACAGTTTGGAGAGGCAACAACGAGATCTTCAGCCGCAGCAACGTAGAACGGAACAAGACGTCTCAGTTTGGTAAGTAACAGCTCATACCTAAAGCCCCGGTTCCACCAAGCGGTCCGGTTCAGTTCGGTTCGGTACGGTACCCATTGATTGGCGTTTCCACCGTCAAAAGTTGGGAATGGTACCAAAATAAGGGATCCGTACCGTCCTACTTTTTTGGAAACCTGTTGGGGTGCCAAGGGTACCAATCCCACCCTAAAGGGTCCCTTGTTTACTGTGTCCCTGTTCTTCTTGAACGTTTAACTTAATTAATAGCGTGCTACACTGTGTTAGGCTGCTATGATGTCACACTATTTTTCGTAGCTGACTCGGCTATCTCCATCTGGCTTACACTCCGTTTAACAAATAAGGGTATGGTTGGCTGTGGAAACTCAAGCAAGATCAGGGTTTACTGTACCAAACTGAACCAAACTGTACTGCTCGGTGGAAACGGGGCTTTAGTGACCTCAGTTACAAGTTGACATGAATGTGGTTAACAGTGATTTTACCTTTTCCTTTTTTTCTTCCCCTGTTAATAGGTTTACCTCTGGAAAATGTTCAAAAACGCAGAGTGAGGCTGAAAACCTCTGCTGTGTTCCAAAAGATACCTGAGGAGGATGGACCTGCGTTGCAACAGGGGTCATCTGATGGGTGACCTGAGAAGCGACAGAGACTGTAGACTGTTGAGTTGTTTGGCATCCAACATGACTGTGTGGTACTGCAATCCCGGCTGTGGGGGCCTGTTGGGATGTACTCTAGATGGAAAAAGACAACAAAGAACATCATTTTATTTAGAATACAGAAACATTGTTATGCTCACTCACAAAGTTTGAGGCTACATGTTAGCACTACTGCTAGCTCAGCTGCTCAGAAGTTGTCATTGACAGAAAAGAGTATAATGTAACTTACAGCTTCAGACTTCTCATTGGAGCCTTTTGTAGAAGGAACAGCCCCGACTTTCAACTGCAGGAGAGCCGCAGACCCAGCTCCGACCTGGTCTTTGTTTTCAAAAGAGTCGTCCGTAAAGTGCCTCGAACAAACCACAACACGTGAGCATGGCTGTTGTTGTTGTTGGCCCGAAAACATAAACTGCTCCCATTGTTTTCTTGTACTCTCGTCCTCTGGGAGAGAAAAAAGCTGTGACTTTCCTTCGCAACCAAAGAAACACTTTCTCCGAGACATCCTGAAAACTTAACAAGCAGACTGCAGACAGATACTATCTATGCATGCAGAGGGGTCGAGCAGAGCAGTGAAACCTTTCGCACCACACCCCCTCGCCTTTGGCCTCACTCCTATAGCCAGCTGTTGGTCCGTCCATCTTTATATACAGTGTATGTGTCTTAACACTGAGAACATGTTCTGCACGAGTTGTATTATTGTGTTGTGTCATTGATATATACTAGCCTCTTTCTTTAACATTTACTTTTTTGTTCCATTTACACAGGAACTAAATGTGAAATGATTAAATGAATAGCTCTGTGGTTTTAACTTTGATGATTTTCTTTGTCATACAAGTCAATGTCTTTATTTTTTAATAAGCTGTGGGACATAAAAGTTATTTCATAAGGTCACATTGTGCTTTAAGGAGTGACTTGTAATCATTGTGGGACACCGAACATGAAAAGGTTAACTAAGAATAAAAATAATTTGATTAATCTTTATGAAAAATAATTGTTAGTTGCAGCACTATTCTTCTCAAGAAGCCTTCTTGTCCTCCACAACTGATTTATTTCAGCGTTTTCACACCCACACCCTTTTTTGTCTGCAGCTTTTCATCCATCTTCCCCTGACCTTTCTCAAGCCTTCATTTCCTTCCATTTTATTCTCTATCCTCCCAACCCTTGATCCCTTTCCTCTCTCAACTCATATCTTCCAATTGGTTTTCCTCCCTTCATTCCCTTTTTTCTGCAGTTCATTATTCATCCACCCATTAATCTTTTGAGTCCCATCCGCCCCTTTCCTTCTCAATTCTTTTTTTCCTTTCCTCTCTCTGTTCAACAGGAGCACTTTCTAGATGTTGTGGGAGGCCAGGAGTTCCTGCTGCTCCCACTGGAGGAGATGGAGAGGCTGCTCACATCTGAAGAAGTGAACGTGCCTGACGAGGAAACTGTGGTAACATCTTTGCTAACGTGGGTCGGACATGATGCTGCCACACGTCAACGTCACCTACCAACGCTGATGGCTCACATCCGACTGCCTCTGCTGCAGCCGCAGGTGAGAGCTGAGGAAATAGTGTCAGGGGGTCGCCTCTTATGATTATCATACAGAGAATAATCACCACATTTAGCAGCTCAGCTTTACAGATAATAAGTTCCCAATCTGTGATTGCTTCTTTGCTGCACCAAACAGCAGACGGACACAGTTTGAGTCTTACAGTTTGACATAGTGGAGCATTTAGCAGCTAAGGAGCTAGATTTCTTCCTCATTTGAATTTGGCATTTGAAGAGACTAAAAACAGAGTGAAACGAGAATGAATGTTGAAATATATTCATCCAATGTCCACAAACACAACTGAAAAAATGTAGGATAGATACATTTTCCTCTTAATAATCCAGACTTATATCGTCTTTTTAAATGTTATTATCACACCCTGAATTGTGCAGGACTTGCAACTAAAATCTCCCCCCTTACAATATGGGATTCATAAAAATATTCCAATATTTACCAAACAACGCAAGCCCCCCCCTGTAAAGTTTTGCAGAAGCTTGCCCTTGTTATGTGTCTGAATGTGATTACCCATTTGGAAGTATCATGGGTGACTTTATCTAAGAACACAGTAGGCAGGAAGAGTGCAGATAAATCAAAAAGTGTTATTCTTCTCGGTCCTCTCACGAGCACTCCTGGCATGATTATGCATTTACAAAGCTCCTATCACTGCTGCCATTAGTGCACAATGCTTCAGTTGCCATAAACTCTCTGAGGATGCAAATAATGTTTGCTCTAACTGCCTATAAGCACTGTTATACTGGAATTCTGCTCATTTGCATGACAGTGCCAATTCTGGGCCAATGCTATTCATATTGCCTCATTTAAAGCTCCTGTGAGGAGTTTTTAATGTTGTTCTGAAACAGACTCAAATGATTTGTGATGCCTTAATGTGACCCACAAACAATAAAGAGCAAACAAGACCATCAGTGACCAGATTGACTATTTCTATTTAGTTAATTTGAATGAATGGAACCGTTACCACAGTCGGTGTCAGCCGAGCACGCTGTGGAAACAGAAACAGCCTTTTTTTTTTCACTTATTCAACAGCAAAGATTGCCATTAACTAATAAAACCTCTGACTGTTTTAAGACAGCAGAGTGAGGTATCTGTCATAAAACTCAACCTACACATGAACAGGAAAAGATCAACAAAGACTTAGCGTTTGTTTACAGGGGTACCAAAATCAACGAGAACCAAAAGTTCCTCACAGGAGCTTTTGTAAGAAGCACCAGAGTACTAAGACATTTCTTGCTTGGCAGTAGTGGATGCATTAAACCCCTTGCAGGTGCTTTGAGAATTTCAATGCTTCAATCCTTTTGTAAATCGGAGCCTGAGTTTTAAAAATTGTATGCCAAAGAAGCTATTAATATGGTTTAGTTTTCATCACTGCTTATACCCCATCAACTAATAACGTACATCACACCTGTAAAACAAAAAGCTTACAAGCATGCCTTCGTTTTTCCTTATCTTCCGTCTCTACCCTGTACATCCAGTAACAAGTGCACAAAAGCATCTCCTGTGTTAATGTGGTTGTTGTCCTTTTTTGAGATGTAGCTTTGTCTTATTTGTTCATGCATTGCTATCTTGCACAGCTAACCACAAGGTCACAGTTTGTGTCACTTTTCCCCTGATGATCTGCTGGTCTTATTTCCACTATCTACTCCCTTTTGCAATTAGAGGGATTAAAGTCATTGCACTAACTGTAGATCACAATCATTACTTTGTCAGGTCTGTGTGTGTGTTTATATTTATAATTGTGTATTTTAGGTGCTGTGTGTGTCTCTCCTTGCTCTTCCCCCTCCTCTCACTTCTTCTGGGCTTGTGTGGCTGAGTATCTTCACTGGTAATGTGATGCTTAGAGGTTTATATGCCAGGCAGAAGCTCAGTTACTGCCTAAGGCGCTGGATGCACACACACACACACACACACACACACACACACACACACACACACACACACAAACTTTTTAAACCTTAATTAAGTGTGAAATCTCTTTTAACTGCAGCTAAATTATCTGTTCCCTCCATCTCCCTCATCAGTCTTCTCCCCCACCATTTATAAAGAAACTGTAGAGATAAAAAAAACCTTCCTTCCTTCCTTCCTTCCCTCTTCCTCTTTCCATCTTCTCTGCCTGCGTCTACATGTCTCCCAGGTTGTGCACACGTGTGGTATACAGATAAATGACTCTGCCCTGGTCAGCTGAAATCACAAGTAGCTGTAACATGTAATCAGGGGAAAAGATGGATGGCAGAGAGGTGAAGCAGTGGAACAAGAGCGGGGGAGAGGGACAGCAGGACACACACAGAGCTGAGGTTTATTTCAGTCTTTAACAGTGTTATACAGAACACCACCACCATATGACAATGACTAATGAATTAACCACTCAACAACCTCATGAGCTGTGAAATGCCATACCTCACACACACACACAACCAATCAATATTCATCAACCAATTAGTCAGCTCTCTATGTAGGCGGCTGTGAGATTTCTCATCAAGAGGGATGTCAATGCACCAAATTAATACCTTTAATCCTTTCTCCCCAGTACACACACACACACACACACACACACACACACACACACACACACACACACACTTGGTTTAATCTTCTCGGTGGAGCATCTGTTGGCTGTTAATCAGGCAGTAAATGTGTGTGTGGGTGTCATCATCAACAATGATCATAGAATAATCTGTTGAATATTTTCTCAAATATTCACTTGGTTTTATAAAACATCAGAAAAGATGTAAGACTTATAACTTCACCCACTCCCCCTGGTAGGTGTCAGACAAATTCATAAGGATGATTTTCTGATTACACAGCGTAAACATGTTTAGAAAATAATCTAAATTATTTGATCATTTTTTCTTAACAAATACAATTTTCAGTCAAGTGACTAATCAATTAATCGAATATGTTTGGCTCTATTTTAAGGTGCCCAACATATTAGGACTGGGTGCTCATAAAAAGGCAAGATAGAGGCTGATGGTTGTAAGTGGTGACTGGTGTGGGAAATAAAAGGTGTGTGTGTGTGCGTGTGTGTATTGTAAGTGTTCCTTTTGGTCCAAACAGAGGGGAGCACTCCTTTCTTCCTGCCTGCTGTGAGGTAAAGAGAGGACAGAGAGGAGAAGGTGGGACGCCTGCAGGATGCAGTCTTATCTCGCCCTCCATGTTCAGTCCTTCACAGCGTGATGGTTAAATAGCACAGCCTAATATTCTGTCTCTGTCCTTCTTTATCACACACGCACACACACACACACACACACACACACACACACACACACACACACACACACACACACACACACACACACACACACACACACACACACACACACACACACACACAAATAAATGCCCAAACAGGGTTCACTGTAATTTGTCCCTCTATGCTTGAATGCAATGGAAGTGTGTGTTCACCCTGGTGTGTAAGCTGCTTATCCATTTAGCACGCTTGCTTTACGCTCGCCACGTCTGGCTGAGAAAATTGATTTTATATTCAGTGACCAAATGGAATTATTTAGGCCGAATCTTTCTTTTCATGGTGGCATTATGGAGCAAAAGGAGGGTGTAAAATAATTTCCCCTGTTTTCTTCCTGAACACTTTCTTTCTAGTGTTTTATCAAACATCTATTATACTTCTTCTCCGTGATTGAATCTTTGCAGCCACCTCCGAGTGTCCCCTCTGACTTAGCTTCAAACTACTTTTACGTGCAAGGATACACATAGTCTGGAAACTTTAAATTACTTTTATAAAAAGAAAAACTGTTTCCCTCTGCAACCATTTATTAACACACACACACACACACACAAACACACACACACACCTATCTAAATGTAAATCATGTCGGTCTTGCCTTCAGGGAAAACTTGCTTCTTACCAGCCTGCTGCTCTCACAGGCAGTGATTTCCTGTGAATGTATTTTAAGGAACAGACTGGTGGAGTGAAGTGCTTTGCAGCCCCGGGCTGTTTCTATGTGTGTGTGCGTGCGTGCGTGCGTGCGTGCGTGCGTGCGTGTTGAGTTGGTGTGTGATGATAGATGAGGTTAGAGGATACAGGCTAAGTTGATGAGATGCTGAGGACAGATTAGTCCTCTCGTGTGTCTGATGATCAGTGTGTGCCTGCTCTTGTGTATGAGTGTGTGTGTAAAATTAATGACTGCTGGTCTGAGCTGATCTAATCTCTCAATCAATGAGAGAACAGCTTTGTTCTGTCCCTCAGATCTCCTCAATCAGTGATAAGATCAAAACACACGTGCCTTCACCCACAGTACACACACACAGACACACACCCTGCGTTTGTTTCTACTTCTTGTTGATGTGGTTGTGCTTGTGTGTGTTTGTGTAGTTTCTGGCAGACCTGGAGTCAAACCCTCTGCTGCGGGACAGTATCGAGTGCCAGCGACTGCTGATGGAGGGGATGAAGTATCACCTCTTGCCCCAGCGGCGGCCCCTGCTCCAGAGCCCCCGCACTCGTCCCCGCAAGGCCACCGTAGGAGCCATGTTTGCTGTCGGAGGCATGGACGCTACAAAAGGTAGAACAGTCACACATTGCCTGTAGCCACACAATGCCATAATACTAAAAAAGATAAAGATGCTGCGTCAATCAAAGATGGCAGCCAAAGCGACAGAGTCAAACACTGTGACAGTTTTTGCCTTTACATCAATGCTACATTTAAATGGATGTATACACAGTATCAACAAACAAGTGGAAAAGCACGTACTGGCGAGCCGAGAAGAGTATGAAGCTGCTTTATTACTTGCACAACGATTGTAACAATCACGAATCAGCTTACCTTGACTTCACGCCGAAATTTTACTTAAATGTAGGGGGCCGACTGGAAAAAAATCCCCAGTGAAGTCGGGGTGAAAAATGTGTCTGTTTGTGCTCATATTTCCTCACTCTGAAAATGTCAGGATACTTTTTGTGCATCTGTGGAAACACTATTTGACTCCTATGACATACAAAGACATATCAGTGTATTTTGCACCACAGATCAAACAAGAAAAAGTCTTTTTATAACTTAATTTTGGCCTGAGGTAGCAGTGATTTGTCTACAACACCTTTAAACATTCAATGATTGGAGAAAAGGCCAGAGTAATCGATAATGAGAACAATCATTTGTTGCAGCCCTCGGTCTGAACCATTTGGCTGCAGAAGGATTAAGCACTTTGTTAAAACAGAAAACACTTTACACAGACATGTTCTCCTAATTAGGGTTTCATTAAATAACTGTCTCATAATTAGTCGTCCTTTGTCTCGAGATCATGACAGTGTTTATTATAATAAACAGTTCTTTGATATATGTGTGCCTGCAGGCTCTGTGTTTCTACTCACAGACACAGACTATAAACAGTCTACTGTTGCAGAGTGAATGAAAGTAATCCCAATGTCACCTGACGTCTTGTGTGTAGGTAACCCAGTCAGGTTTGTTGGTATTATTCAGTCTGAGAATGGAGAGCAAAAAATATCTGATGTAGCCACAGGAACCAACTCTATATAACAGAGCAGATCTAACCTTAAACAAAAGATCAAATTAAATGAGCATTTTCTTGTATTGTTTTGTGCAGGTGCGACCAGTATCGAGCAGTACTGTCTGCGTCAGGACACGTGGTCGCAGGTGGCCACCATGAGTGGGCGGAGACTTCAGTTTGGTGTAGCTGTCCTTGACGGCCGTCTGTATGTGGTGGGCGGCCGAGATGGACTCAAGACCCTCAACACTGTGGAGTGTTACAACCCGCACAGCAAGGCCTGGAGCGTCATGCCTCCCATGTCCACGCACAGGCACGGCTTAGGTGAGTCACCTGTTTGAAAAGTTCAGTCAGACAACTCACAACTGTGATGTTTTGAAATGTTAATTGCAGCAGCAGAACATTGTTTGTGTTTAGTGTCTAGGCTCTGACGTCATCACTCCTCACAGATTGTTTTACATCTTGAAATTCAAGGGATGAGATGATATCTGAAAACTTTTAGTCAGAGGGAGCCTGAAGGTGGATGGGGAGAACAGAGAAGGTGATGGAGCTGATAGCAAAAGTGCAAAGTTGCAAAGAGCAGAGCCAGAGAGACCGGAAATCTTGCAGCTTAATAGACAGCCAGAGTGGGAGGATGTGTTTGTTAAGTGGGGAGAATGACGCATGAAAGTGTAAAATTAGTGCAGCCCGAGTTACCTGCCTAAACCAGCTCACAGGAGTGACTCCATAAATGTGATAAAAATACAGTTGAAGCTAATTAGGGTCCAGAAAAGTCTGCTTATTTTTTTTGTAAGGATTGCAACTCTCAAGATAGCTTCCAAATAAAGATTATTTGTTGTGATGAAGGATTCATTTTAATTTGTGGTTTTAAAAAAATGCCACCTCTGACCTTTAAACACAGAGATCTTTTCACAGCATCTCTGCAGTGAGAGATTCACAGAGCTCTTTACCAGTGTGAACTGAACATGTGTATTTTTGTTTGAAGTCAGTCTCCCCATTGACAAAGGGCAACCTGTGCTGCTCTGGTGTGTCATTGTTTTATCAAGTGTGTGCATGTAAGGGAGGGGAATATTCAAACTCACATCTGGCACCACAGATGCTCTGGCAGATAAATATGAAGGTGTCAACATGCTGCTAACTCCGCATGCCTGGAGCCAAGAGTATATTTGCACACACACACACACACACACACACACACACACACACACACACACACACACACACACACACACACATGCTCACAATAAAAACTCACACTCTTGTCCAAAGTGTGTTTGCCTTCCTGTCCAAGCTGATTGTGTTTTGGTGAGTTGCCATGATTTAATGATGCGTATGTGGTTGTGTATCACAGGTGTAGCTGTACTAGAGGGGCCCATGTACGCGGTGGGAGGACATGACGGCTGGAGCTACCTCAGCACTGTGGAAAGGTAAGACACAGCAACTGAGTCGCTCAGTAACTGAGCTCACACAATTTACAATCAAATACCTTCATATTTGCCCCTTACCTGTTGTGGAACTTAGCCGTACAGCTTGTTTATGAAATATTTGACAAAGTTTTAGGATGTTCTCTCGGATATCTTTGTCTCCATCCCAACACACTGAGGTGACAGTTCAAAGGGAATTTACCTCAGGACAAACAAATTAAACAAATAAAACTATAGTCAGCAGTTTCTGTGGAGGATCACGAGTGACAAAGGAGACTGCTGAGAGATGATGCAAAGTGATAATACAATATCTTAAACGCACTGCATGTTTCATAACCCATTAGAACACATATTGTTTGATTTAGTTCAGTAATGGAATTTTTTTCACTTTATTCACCTAATTTTTTGATAGATGGGACCCCCAAGCTCGCCAGTGGAGCTTTGTTGCAAGCATGGCGACGCCCAGAAGCACTGTGGGAGTCGCTGTACTCAATGGCAAGTAAGTGAACTCAAAAATCCACTCATTTTATGGCCTCAAACATCTACACTGTATCGAATCTGAAGAATAAGATCAATGTATGAGTCATTTTTGAACAATTTGTGAATATGAGCCAGATCATGTTGTAAGAAACGGTTGAAGTTTTTACCAAAAAGTGTTTTTCTGTGCTGTAAAAACAAACAGAGTTTCTTTTCAATTGTTTAACTGTACTTACACAGCTTCACATCACATGTTGCTAATTTAGAAAAACAATCTATTAACCATACTAAAATAATCAAGTCAAATAAACAAGTCAAATTAAATTCTCTTGCTTTGGAGAGCATTTGAAACCAAACAGAATGAGTCCTTTATAAGGTCCCTCACCTTTTATTAGGAGCAATAAACAAGATGTTGTCATATATGACTTAATTTGGATGATGCACAGACAGGTGGTTATTTCACTGTATCTTGTCTGCAAATTCATCTCGTCCCTGCACAGACACACAGCAGTGTAAGCTCATGCACAAACACATACACAGAGTCACTCTTGCACATATTAATAGTGACATTTCATAAGTTCAAGCCTCCACTCTACTGACTTTATTTGTTAGAATTTCAATATTCCAGTGTTGGTTTTATTATTCAGTGCCTCAGACAGACGCTACAAAACAAGCCTCATAGATGCTAATCATGGTGCGTGCGTGTGTGTGTGTATATTCTCTCTCTCGCTCTTTGCCTGATGGAGCTCATTTCCTGCTTGACTGGTTCTGATGCACTTTTTGTTTTGCCCTCCAAAGTCCACATCCATGTATACCTACAAACACATGCGCGCGCACACACACACACACACACACACACACACACACACACACACACACACACACACACACACACACCCCAAGTGGGTGACCACTTGGGGTTGTGATGCCCTGAGAGGTCCAGCTGATTGATTTTGCCTACCTCACTATGTGCCAAAATCCTGCACAGCACACCCACACACATAAATAAACCCTGAGACCATCTGTTTCATTGTCACTAAATCGGAAAGGGACTTCCAGCATCCAGAAATGTTGGCAGTTTTTCTATGCGGCAGGTGTTAAGTTTGTGTGTGTGTGTCCTCAGAGATAACACCATCTTCTCTCCTTCTCAGGTTATATGCAGTAGGGGGTCGTGATGGCTCGTCCTGCCTGCGATCGGTGGAGTGTTTCGACCCACACACCAACAGGTCAGAGACAAGGGACTTCATCTGACCTGAATTAATTGCAGACTCCTGATTTATTTCCCGCCTGCTGTTGTTTGTAGTGAAGTGCCTCTAGGCTTTTTAGGTTGTTTACCCACAGATCAAAGGAGACAGCTAACCCTCCCAGGATGTGAGAAATAGATCACATTCAAACAACTTCTGTTTACCCAACACATGCATTATGGACCTCACTGTAGAGATTTTAAACTGAGCAGGAATCTGAGGCTGCACCTTCATTAGGTCTTATTGGTGATGGGAAAAGTGCCCTGTAGCCTTTTGTCTGAAACAAATTAATTATGTCTGAAGCATCTCTATTACAACTGGAGAGGTGTTAAGGTGTAAAGACTGCGGCTGGATTTCACAACCCAAGCAAACCTGCGTGGGGTAGCTGGGGCAGCTTTGGGCTCAGCCGGACACAGACTGAGCTAACCGTGAGTCTAAATCCCGGGGAAGAGGTTTTAGGGTGGATTGTTAAACTGAATCTAATCAATAAAGGCAAGACGAGTATGTGAGTCTGTGTCCATCGGGAAGGTTGGACTCTGTAGTCAGTCACTAAAGAGCTCTATAATAATGGAGGATTACTGATCAATAATTGCCCACATTGTGGATATTAAAATGGTATATTAATGTATTCTTTTTGCTTAATGTCAAATATTTGACCGTCTGTTAGCAAGAGCAAAAAAAGACTCCTGATTAACATTTCAAATAATTTTTATAGATAATCTGTCTCTTTGTTCATAACCCTTGAAAAAATGTGAACGAGGCCGGTGCATCCGCCTCAGAATTCTCAAAAGCGCTGCGGTCACTAAGGTGTCATACAGCATCTGAACTCGAGGTCGCATCACATTAAAAAGTTCACCAAAGTGTCAAACCCCCACACGTTATCACAAGTTCGTATGTGGTTTTGCTCAAGATATGGTGTACCTTCAAAGGTGTGAAGGCACCGTGCAGTCAGGCAGAGTGATAAGATTGTCACTTCTTTACCTGAGCGAGTAGGTGAACGAGGCTTATCCATTTACGGGGTTATATCACCATAGGTACATGATCAATAAAAAATGCTTGCATGAATAAAGGTATATGTAAAAGCAATCAAAAGCAGTTATGATTATATGATATAAGAATTAAATGATAAATGGATTAAATGATAATAAGACATAGAAATAGTAAAACAAATTCAACAATTGTGTAACTCTTTCTGATGTTTCAACAGTACGATTGGTGCTCTTTAAATAAACTCGCCTTGCTTTGCCTTTTCTTACCCGTTGATTCTGGTGGTTTCAATCTTTGTTAGGTGGAGTGGTTGTGCTCCAATGGCTAAAAGGCGTGGAGGTGTGGGTGTGGCCACATGGCATGGCTTCCTGTACGCCATCGGAGGTCATGATGCTCCAGCTTCATCGCTTGCATCTCGGCTAAGTGACTGTGTGGAGAGGTGAGTCTAAGTCTAGAAGTACTGTGAGTGTTTGCAGGGTGAGGCAGCTTTTAGTTCCCACACTCCAAACTGTGGATCAAGAGAACCTGAGGCGCTCTCAGTCTCGGGTCCCATAAGCTCGATCACTTCTTATCTACTTATACTTCATTATTTTAATTAAGCTAATATTGATAACTTTTTTTGTGATCTTATATTTGAATGTATTTTGTATTCTAACCCTTATTTCACTATTTCACTTCATTCTTATCGGCAACAAACTAAACGTAGTTTAATGTAACCCAGCATTTTTTGTGTTACGTGAACCTGTTTGTGTGTGTGCTGGCTGTGTACAGGTACGACCCTCAGACAGATGTGTGGACGGCAGTCGCCCCCATGAGTATCAGCAGGGATGCTGTTGGTGTTTGTCTCCTTGGCGACCGTCTCTATGCTGTCGGCGGTTACGACGGGCAGGTGTACCTCAATACTGTTGAAGCTTACGACCCTCAGACTAATGAATGGACACAGGTACACACACACAAGAGCTACACACACATCCCCAAAACACAAACACAAACACACACACACAGTACAGTACAGACGCTCTTGCTCTGATGCTATTTCATGTGCAGCAGCTCACTCAGAGGGTGGCAGTAACCGGACTGCAGTAGCTCAGTCTGTAGGGACTTGGGTTAAGAACCGGAATTTGGGTGAGGATTGCTGGGTTCAAGTGACGGTATAGACCAAAGTATGGAAATTGGTCTGGTTGCTGGAAAGGTGCTAGTTAACTTCCAGAGCACTGCCAAGGTGCCCTGAATAAAAGCACTGAACCTCCAACTGCTCTGGCGCTCTCTCTCGTGTGCAGCCCCTCACTCTGACATCTCTCTATTAGAGCATGTCCATAGGATTGTGTTTGTTCATGTGTGTCTGTGCATTCCTTGCCTATGTGTATTTCAAAATGTAACGGAGTGAAAAACTGAATTTCCTCTTGGGGATTAATAAAGTTTGTCTTCGTCTACACAGACACTTTGAGACTACACAGAAAAATTGGCTGTAGTTTGGTTTAAACAAGTAATAAATCACGATTTATCAATTCAAATAAAGTTGTGTTATACACACATGGTCACATTTGGACCTTCTTCCATGTATCTTGGCATGTTTTTATCATTATGTAAATGTATGTTTTGTGAACGCTGAAATTGCCCTCGCTGCTGCAGCACCAGCGGAAACAGAGGACAGTTTCAAAGTTAAAACATCTCATATAAAAAAAGTCTTTGGCACTTCATTTTATACCTCATCTCTTGCATAGCCACGCAAGATTTCCAACCAAAGTTAAGAGGAATCTACTTTTTTGGTGTCATGCACCCCGGTGAGAACAAGAGGGCTGCAGGTGGGCGGATTCAACATACAGACATCAACCAGACTGACACAGAGGGAGGAGGACACACTTGAGATGAGAGGGGACAAGTAGTCACCATTAAATGTATCCTCTGCTCATTGTCAGAAACAGAAATAAACAAAGCAGTGGATTTGGTCTCTGTCCTGTCAGCATCACGTCTCCTGGTTGATAAAGACATGGGTGTTAAGTTTTGTATTAGGGGACTGAAAGTCAGCTTTGAATATCTGTGGAGAAATATCAGACACAAACACTAACTGGAGTAGACAACCACAGGAAAAAAAGCTTCTCATAGAGCCAAAGGTTTAACATTGTAAGTTGAAAGATTCATACTGCAAATTGCTTGAACAAAAAAAGGAGCTCGAGAATTGTTGTTTGTTTGTCTGTGTTTTAATGTCAACTATTCAACTTTTAAGCTTATTGACTGTTATGTATTTAATATTTCCAATAGGTTAAGAACGCCATGAGTACCAACAACATTAGCTGACCACAAACAGAACTATAGGATATATTAATGAAAGAGAAGAGATTGCACAAGACGTGATTGATTAGATAATAAATTCATCGTTAATCCACTGATGCTCCAGTTTGTGTCCAGCTGTGACTGTGATTCTTCTTTTGTCTCCAGGTAGCGCCTCTGTGTGTGGGCAGGGCGGGAGCGTGCGTGGTGGCTGTCAGACTGTGAAAACAACAACATCCAATAATGGACTTGTATGATGCGGCTCAGAGACCCCTCCTCTTCACCACCGCTGACGTGCAACCCATCTGCCTGGCAGCATGTGAGCGACGTCAGGAAGTGAGAGACTTGATTACTGAACACACTTCAGGTGTCAGACCTTGACAGAAGCACATTTAACTCTCCTTTAACGACTGCCTATCATTTATATTTTTTATGTTTTTAGGGTTCAGTTAGGGTCGTGTTGAGTGTCGGGTTTCTGATGGAGTCTTCACATTACAAACTTTTTGTTAACCTCTCCTGTAGAAGTGAACTACCACCGACACCCGTGATGAAGAAGAATCGGCTGTGTTTGTGTGAGCATGACAGAACAGCTGTCTCACAGGTTTCTTTCTCCCTTGCCTGTTATTTTGTTCCTGCAGACAGCGGAGGACAAACACAGACACACACACACACACACACACACACACACACACACACACACACACATATCCACAAACCTACACGGCTGCTTTCAGCTTCTTCTATTTCTGTTGACAAAAAAGTGAGACAGAGAGAGAGAGAGAGAGGTTGTCAGGACGGCTGAGATGCCTCATCATTTTATGCTTTCACTTTTCCTAACATGAACTGATATTGTGTATTGATGCTATTTTAACATATTCCCCGTTATTTTATGCTGCAGTCTGCAAGCGCTCTGCTCTCGATTTCTGTCCTGCTCCTTCTCACTGACAGTTTAAAGAAAGACTTTTGACATAATCAGCACAACCTTATGAGCAGCAGTACTGTAAGGAACGCTGATGCTTTTTAGACAAAAACACATCATGATGCTTAATCTTAATATTCCTCCCTGCTCACATGTGAAGCACACAGAGTGTCAGTGATGTGCAGCTTATTTTAGATTGTTAAACAAGCTACATTTGCAAATCATTCAACCTTTTCCTTTTATCTTTTGTTTAACGTCATATTCTTCTTTTTGGTTTCACATATTTGAGCTGTAATCAGGTTCACAGCCTGAGTCATAGAGAGAGTAAATGACCTGAATGGAAAGGCTCACCTACATGTAATTCCAGGCTCAGCTTCTGTCCCATCTGCTTTTACTCCAGCGTAGATGTTTCCTGTATGTGTGTGATTGTGTGCGTGTACATGTACATGTGTTCAGTTGTTCAGAAATTGCAGGGAGTATATTTTTATCTCAAATGAGAATCTTCCCTTCTCTCCACATCTTCAATTCCCTGCTGCTTTCTCTTCATCCCCATTTTCCCATTTCATCACCACACACACACGCACACGCACACGCACACACACACACACACACACACACGCACACGCACACGCACACGCACACACACACACACACACACACACACACACACACACACACACAGTACTGTGTTTAAGGGGCAGAATTGGATACAAGGACAGAAATGAACAACAGACCGTATAATGAGACCCTGAATTTAATAATGCTGGTTCAGCCGATGTAACGTTTTGTTTGATGTGGAGTTCAAAGCGTTATTAGAGTTGATGCAGCTGCAGACACACAATCAGACGTCAACGAGAAAATGAGTCCAACCTCATGTGCTCATGTTTGAGTAAACTTATTGTACATGTCAGGAAACCGGAAGAATACAAATCTGCTGACTGCAGGCTCATAACAGACACGTGCCACAGTCATTCAAGCTGTATACGTTATTGTGTGTTTCCCCTGTGTGGCTAAATCTGCTCCTCCCATTTTGTGTGTGTTTGTGTGTCTGTTTGTGTGTGTGTGTCTGTTTGTGTGCTTAGTATACAGAAAGCCAGCTCCTGACAGTGAGAGGCAAAGCAGGCATCCTGTCTGAACTGACAGATCTAGAGCTAATGTAGCCCCCAGGATGCACTTCAGAAACACACATGGACCGTTCACAGACACACGGACTCGCACATAAACACAAACACACACACACGCTAAAGCACACAGCCGAAAGCCAAGCGCCCCAGGAGCCAGGGAAGATTGAAAAGCCTCCCATATTTGCCAGCATGACATCTAAAAAGCAGAGAGGGGCGGGCGTGCGATTCCCCAAAGCTGAGCGGATGTTTATTCAGGCCGAATGCACGACTGCATTATTCTATTTTCTTCTCCTGCAAACCGCCAAACCTGCTCGCTGCTTATTTAGAGACTCGTTCTCCTCAGAGCAGATTGGATCAGAGCAGAAGTAAATGTGTCCCCTCCACTGTGTACAGTCAGAGAGTTTGATTCAGTCAGA